>CM076579.1:373641565-374241565 GCA_034641835.2 Pinus albicaulis | reverse complement strand
TATTTTTCAAGATTTCTTTATTTCTATTGTCTCCTGCTGATTCTACCGTAAAATGTAAGAGCATCATTGTAATTCTGAATTGCTATTGTATATTCATAAGTTGATATTATTTTATGGCCTCCTTTCATGATTTCCCAAGACTTCATTATTTCGGCGCTTGTTCCGCATAGTTGTAGCCCCTTGTAGGGTGTATTTCAGCCTAGACTAGGTGATGGGAGATCCGTTTACCACACCTAGTTTGATTGTTTGCTCCCCTTTTGGATATAGATTCCGTGACATGCTAATCTAAGGACCCAAAGGTCGTAAACTCATTTCGTGCATAAATCTCCCAGAGCACATTATTTCGTTGTGCTTGCCGTGCCATTCCAATTTTGGAACATTGGCGTGGTACTTGCTTGCTGTCTTGAGGTTGAGACTTGCGTAGCGTAGTGGGTTGTAATGTCTCGTGTGCGAGGGCCCACAGCCTACGGTATGGGGTCCGTGTAATGAGGGCATGGCTATGCCCCACCCTTAGATTTCCATGGACCTTAAGACCCCACCCTTAACACCTCGGGATGCCACCCTCACTAATAGTTCAAGATTTTGGGGCAGTGGCTGGACCTCTCGTGGTATTAGAGCCTTTTCTGGCATGTACCGTGCTTTCTACTGGAGAACCACAGCCCATGTTGTATTCATAAGAAGATGAACTCTTACCGAGAGAGAAGAGGTATCAGAACAGAAGTCACAAGAATTTTGATTGCACTACTAATGACTCAAGACAAGGGTAAAGCTCCTTGAAACTCATAAGTGATAAAGAAGGATAAGAGTTTATGTAAGAACTCTTTTTGCATGGCAAGATCTTGCTAAAGAGATCAAAGAGATGAGGATGGACAGAACAGAGGGAATCTGGGAGATTTCCTCATCCAGGGAAAGCTCGACATGTCCCCCACCACCGGACCGGTCAACCAAGGAACCTACCCACAAGCCCCACAAGCTCCACTATGCTCCACTATGCCTACCTTCTTGGTCAGTGGAGAATGAAGTACCACAAGAGAAAGAATCCTTCGAAGACAAGACTTAGTTTCCAAGAATTTTGTCACCTCAAGGACAAAAGAAGACCAAGATAAAGATAAAGATGTAGGTTGTTTCTATAATCATGATAGACACCACTCTATGGGTGATTGTTTTTACCATGTTTGATGGGTCATCCTCCTACTCGCCAAGTCATGGATAGAAAAGTTGGATATCTACTGTATTGAACAAAGTCCCCGAGATTGAAGCCATCAATATTGCAAAGGCCCACTTTGAAGGTGAAGCACAATTTGTGGTTCCATGGGTTGTCTACATTAGGCCATGCCAATGACCGCTCACTCGAATTCACTAGAAGACCGGGTGGAGAGGTTTTGACAAAAAAGGATCCAAGCACCTTTCATGAGCCTTGAAAGTCAAGCAATCGAGAAATGCGTAAACTTATATCACTAAGTTTATGCGAGATTATCAAATATGGTCCCCATATGTCTATAGCAAGGAGGGTGTACATGTTCATCGATGGCTTGGATGAACCCTGTATGGGTTGGTTCAATCTACCAAGACCATTAGTTTCGAAGGATGGCGTCAAGAGGGCTAGAGACCTTCAAGATGCCTTGCCAAAAGCAAAGGCAACTTTTCGCAGTGCGGCCCCCACCTTTTCTAAAGGGAAGGAAGAGAAAGCTGCTCCTTCCAAGGAGAGTTCATTGAAGAAGCTGATATTGAACTTAGGAGGGAGTCAGTAGAAAGATACTATGTTTCTACTCACAACAGGCATGGGCACTTGGACATAGATGTGGCCGCCGGGAAAGAACACTCACATAGGTCTTCTCATATTTTGAGGAGGAGGAGCAAGATGATGAACCAAGGAGGGGTCACAGCTACCGATAACGTGGAGGAGATCCAACACCATCCGGAGATGGGGAGGAGCTTTTGTCGAATAGGTGGAACTCTTGCATATTTGAGAGGGAGTTCTAAGTACTTGACCCTAAGAGTACAAGGTTCAATCATGAATCAAAGGGTATTCAGATTAATTGGATGTTGGGGAAACCCACAACTTTATTGATGCTCATATTGTGTAGAGGAGATCAATCCACACCGATACTTTTGAGGGATTCTTTGTTTTTGGTCCCAGGAGACATGACAATGCAATGCATGCAATATTTCCATCACTCTCAGTCACTATGGGGTCTCAGTACTTTGGTGGATCACTTCGTGTAGTTGACATACCGTACACCAATATTATTTAAGGTGTCCAATGGTTGATTACATTGGGAAAGGTCACCACCGATTAGAAAGCTTTGCATGGGAGTGGTGGACCCTAAGAGTGGTATACCCCAAATGATCCAAGGCATGCATACTTATCCTCACCTAACACTTCCACACAAACAACAAGAGATGGATTTCCGCACAAAGAATCAAGGACTTCATGTACTCCCTTCACCAATGTTCATGAGATTTCTGCATGGGACATTCCTATCTAGTGGCAAACCACCTAGGAGGCCACTAGATTCAGATATTGTGGGGGAGGCCTCACAAAGTGCTGCTCCAAATCTAGAACGGAGGGATTGGAGCAATGGGGAAACCAAGCTACAAGACCGGAGGGCTTGGAAGCCAAAATTTCAAGAGTGAGGGGAATTCTTCTTCCTACATCACTTAATACCATCTCTTTTCCTAGATTTGCATTGTGGGAGGAGAAGAATGGGGAGGAACAACCTTCCAAACACACAAATTTGGCATGATATATGTCGTAGACAGATCAACAATATGACAAACACTTCCATGGATGTATCATCGCCACTGTCACATATCATGGAATATACTGTGGATCCTATTGGAAATCTCACCGTTTGTAAAGTATTCCAAAGATCTCCACACAGTATGATACTAGATGACATGAAGCAAGAAGAGGACATGTATGATTCCTATTTGAGCTTTATATTTGTATCTTCGGGGCATCATGCCATCACCGTTATTCAAGCTATAGTGCGCTTTTCCTCAGGGACCTGCGTTATTTTTAGTGGAGGGTTTGCCGGGTGTTTTGACCCCATTTTTTATGAGAGATCTCTCGTGTCAGCTTCTTCTCCTTCACTTTGGTGACCGTGGATTAACTTTCTAATCCATATATTTAGACCTGATCTATTTTAATGTAAAATCACCTTTAGAAATTTCTCGAATCATTTTTCGTATCCTGAATTTAAAACTCGTATCTACTCTTTGTAATGCATGATTTAAGTCAAAACACTAAGGGGATCTTGTAAATAACCCTAGATTATAGATCTAAAATAGATCTGATATTTCATCCAAAAATCTGTCCTAGATCTAAAGTAACATCTAAACTACTACAACTCCTTAAAATAATGTTGTTAATCCATTTTTCAATTTATATATGTGTTATGTTCTCTTCTTTTCTCGAAGATTTCTTGCTCTATTGTCTCTCGTATTCTATTGCAGGTCAAAGAGCATAATTTTAATTCTGATTTGCCGTCGTATACTCATAATTTGATCTTATTCGATGGCCTCCTACTCATGCTTTCCAAGACCGTGTTATTTTCCAAGGAAGCAGTACAGTCACAACTCCCTCTTGTAGGGTGTTTTTCTTACCATATAGGTGGTGGAGATCTCATCAATACCTAGTTTGATTTGTTTTTTCCCTTGGATATTATTGGTAGACTCGTATCCTGATCTAAGGATCCACAATATAAACTCATTTATGCATCAACTTTCACGAAGGAGTGTGTTATTTCAAAGTAGCTTTCTACCATTCCAATTTTGGAACATTGCAATACTCCCGAGCTTTACGTAAAAACAAGGTGGAGGAACTCCATTCAAGATTTTGTATGCAATCGACATGAAATAAATGGCTAAATAAAACAAGCCACTAATTTTTCTCTCTTACTACATATGGTCTGCACACTACCGATTGCCTTTTCTTGTTTACATCCATAATATTCGTACTCCAAATGCATGAACTCTTCCACATTTTGATATAAGAAAAGTAGACAATTAATGAAGGAAATTTAAATAACCCGTTAATGAAAGGCTCATCTTCTATGAATTAACGCTCCTACCAATATGATGCTGGAATATACAACACTATCCCTCGATTTCATCATCATGGAAAACATCCCCAAGACTGATTTATCCATCGTACTGTCATCATCTTTTGCCCAAAATTTCTGCAATGTCACAATACCGGTTGAATTCTACATAAAAGCTCCATAGCAAATTTTGCTATCTAGTTGAAATTGCTTCATGTTTGGATTCAAAGAAGTTTATGAACCCATTAAACTCTTCACCCCCAAGATTATCATAATAGGTTACCACTAATCGTTAGAGAACTGGTGATGACTTCGACTTGGGATAAAAAAGGGCTTGACGAATTAGTCGGGTAGACACTTGCAAAACATTCTCTCTCGAAAATTCATAACAAAGAATTTCAGGTACATGACCTATTACCAACCAATAAATAAATTCCTGTGAAGAAGGTGGGTTTTTGGGATACATGCAAAAGTATTCCGTACTGACCATGGAAGTAAAAATGGTGGAAGGCTTTGTCATTTGTGATGACTTGCTAATAAAATGGAAGATGAATTATAGAACAAAGAGTATCTTGAATATACTACTTGGGCTTCCATGAGAGGATATGACTAGCCGAACCCGACAAAGATGAACGCTTAGCCATGACTGAAAATTAATGTAAAGAATAACCTTGCTGTGGTGGCCAATTCTACTAGGTTGACCGGAAAACTTAAAACAGACGCAGCAAACTAATCAGAAAATATTTTGATAAAACAATGTTAATTTTGTTTAAATAGGTGGCGCAACTCGAAACATAATGTTATTACGCGCTCAACAAGTCATCGATCCGACGAAGATAGCTATGAACAACCCGTCCCACATCACCGGCGGGCTCTCGAGTTACAGAAAATTTTAAGCTGGTGCCTCACAATGAAATCTTCACCATTCATCTATGTTGTCCCTCGCAACAACCGATTCAACCTGGAGTACCTATTTAATTAACTTGTGGTGGCCGATCAGGTTCGCGGGTTGGGCTTTTTTTTAAAATTGAAATTATTTGTATTTTTGGCCCAACAAAATGATGGATGTTTAAACATAAATGGAACCCACTTTCATAAAAGTTCATCAACGGAAATTTTTTTATGTTCCACAACATGTGGCTCCACATGGGGATAGTGTTTTTACCACGAAACACTAAGAACTCATGTATCATTTCCTTCACCTCGAGCATGGAGTCAAAAATTTCTTGATGAGAAATACACAATGAGGGAAAAATATAATATATACAATGATGAACTTGTAGATTCAAAGTGTTGGAAATAGTGTTTCAAATATTTCCCTATCTTCACATGCAGCTCTACTACTTCTCCATCAAGATTTTCCAACATAAAAGTGTTATTTGATCTAGCTTCAGTGATTTTGTGGGGTCGATACCATAAAGGATCAAACTTGCCATGTTTCCTTTTCTCTTCTCTTCCTGCATCCCATCTTAATACCAGATCTCCAAGCTGAAACATAACTTCCTTTGCCTTCCGTCAAAAATAGACTTCATTTTTTTCCGATATGTGACCAAACTGCCTCCGGGACTTATTTATACTTTTACTCAATTCTATTACCTTATGCAATTCCCTTATTAATGCATTAGGTCCCTCCCGAGCTTCTTGAAGAAAAGAAATAATTTGTCTTCAATAGCTGAGTGGGAAACAAAGCTTATGCTATATACTAATTCATATGGTGACTTATCAAACTTGATCTTCTAGTAGTCATTCTCACCTCCAAGCTTCGCAGAGCAAAATTTAGTTTCTTGAGTCCCAATTTTTTCCGGGTTTCATTGATTGTTTTCTCGTGATCTTTACCAATGTTTTGTTAGATGATTTCGCTAATCCATTTCCTTATGGGTGATATGATGTGAAATTTAGAAAATATCACATTACAAGTTTGACAAAAATTTATGAATCCAACCGAGTTGAATACTTAGCATTGTCCGTTACAATCTTCACTAGACATCCAAACCCATCGAAAATATTCTCTAGAAACTTCATTACTACCAAATTCATTTGCCTTTCTAGTAGGAATTTCCTCTACCCATTTTGTAATAATCCATGGTAGTTAGAATCCACTTAAACTACCCACTTACGGCATATTAATTTCCCCATTGAAATCTAATCCCATTGTATGAATGGTTCTTCAATGAAAATAGGAAGAAGAGGTAAAGGAGCTAACCTTTTTCTTTTTTACAAACAATTCACATTTTTGACAACTTCTAACAACTCAGACACATCAACAAATAGAGAAGGCTAACAGAAACTTGATTTAAGAATCTTATGAGAACTTACTCTCCAGCTATAATGACCTCCACACAAGCATTCATGGTATAAACAGATAAATTTGAGCTATTTCTTCTTCTCGTCAAACACAATAGCAAGACACCACAGACATCTTTCCAACATGAAGCAAAGGTAATTATAACATAAGGCCTGAGTTTTTAAGTTTAGAGCTCGTACTTAGTTTCATTGATCGAGGGAGGATGCTAGTGCTAAAACAAAATAGTGAATAAACATCTTTATACCAAATGCTTGAGCAAAGAAATTCTTGTATTTGATTGTCGACTTTGACTTAACCTAATCATTTTCTCTCAGCCACTTCATTTAGAGGTGCAACCAAGTTAATCCCCAAAGCTTGGAAATTAGATTTCGCCAAAGAATTTAGCTAGTCCTCTGTCCTTTGACTAACTTAGTAGGTTTAATGTCCAATCATATTCTTGGATTTTGGCAATCCATTTACTCCTTTTCCTCGCATATCACTCTATACTAGTACATCTTTCACAACAAAATTAGGCACACATGCTACTATTTGAGAATGAAGTACATAAGTCCCGAAAGCTTTTAATGATTTAATCAAAGCACATATCAAGCTTCAAACACATACTGAAGCTCTGATTTTCAAGGACTTTACCGAAAAAAGGCCATGTGTTCTCACTTCTTCTTCATTTTTTCTCGTAATAACACAACAGCAATAGTAGATGATGATGCAAATGAGAACATTTGGAAAGGCTTCAAGTAATCTATACCGATCGAAACTGTTTTTGGAGAGCTTATTTAATTTCGCCAAAGGATTGTCTTACATCCTTGTCCCATTTCACTTCAAAGATTCTTTCTTCAACATATCTATTATTTTCATAGAAATCTATGCATAATTTGGAACAAATCTTCTGAAATTAATTTTCCCTAGAAACCTTTGGATATCCTTTTTACTTCTTAGGGAGAATTGTTTGTGAACAAATATTGCTGGATCAATTTTCATGCCTTGATTTGAAACTATATGACCCGTAAAAATTTCCTTCTCTAGAGCAAAACAAGGATTTCTTAGATTCAATGATAACCCAAACTTTCGTATTTCAACAAATATTTCGGTGTGCTCTAAGTGTTCATCATCGTAATTCGAAAAATAGTAACATCACTGTCAAGATAAATGGTTGCGAACTTGTCACCCACAAAAGTAATATCTATTTCCTTCGAAATTAGCTCCTACATTCATGAGGCCGAATGGCATCCCTGCATACATGAAATTTCCCCGAAGGTGTGGTGGAAAGATGTTTCTTTCTAATCTTCCCTCTCCACACAACCACTCGATTATATCCAGAAAACCATCAACCATGGACAATCCGTAAGCTCCGTTCACTTTATGCAAAACAAAATCCATATTCGACAAAAGATAATTATCTTTTGCCGTGCTTCCGTTAAAATTTCAAATCCACACATAATCTTATATCTCCATTTCTCTTCTCGACTAGTACCAGATTGGAAACCCAATCAACATCTCGGAAAGTGATTATGTTTTTTTCTTTGGGTAAAAGTTTCTTTACTTTTTTTCAATTGGGGCGCATAGTGGGTTAATTTGTCCCAGCTTCCGTCCGTGTGGCTTGACTCTCTTTTCAAAGGAAGAGCCTTGAAATAATAATATCTAGATCACAAGTTTAAATCTTCATATGACCATGCACATATCCATGAATGGTTTGAAAACATCTACACCTTTCTTTATATTCCTTAGGAACTCCTTTTAAAAACTTGACTATTTTAGGCTCATGCCGTAGTTCCTAAATCAGACTCTTCCATTTCTCCATCTTAAGATACCTTTTTCCTCGATTCTCTCGCCACATCATTAGCATCGAACAATCTCTTAAGAGGAACCAAACCTCTAGGCAAAATATTATCCTTCAATTGAATTATCTTCTCGATCCCCAATTTTTTAGATTCGTGTTTCTAGACATATCACTTTGATCACTTTCGTCAACTTCTAAGTCAATTTTTTGACTATCTTCAAAATTTCCAGATCGTTAAAATTGATTAATCTAGTCATCATCTCAAAAACTTCAATGTTTTACATTATCAGTGATTGAAGTGGCATGTGTCTCAACTCAATTTCATATCTCAACCTTGGGATTAATTGGTGGTTTAAAATGTACTAGCTACAACTACCAATGAATTTTCCATTCTATTCTCTTCCTTGGAATAAATTGAATATTAAAGGCTTCAAAATATTTTTCAACTAGATCCCACACCTCATTTCTATAGGACCTCAATCAGATGTTTATTTTGACACCACCTAATCTATCCGATTATTAATTCAGAATCACCAAAACATAAATAGACCGACCCCATTTGTTTGGCTATTTGTAGCCTTAAAATCAATGCTTCATACCAAACACATTATTGAAGAGATTCAAATTCCACTTTAAATAGTGTGAAGGTGAAAGGTTACATTCATGAGATATAAATATGAATCCAAATTTCTCCAAAGGCTCCCTCTTTTAGAAAAGGCACCATCAAAATAACACTTCCAAATTTTATTTAGCCAGCAGGCCTCTTGTAGACATTGGTCAAGAAAGATTCTCTTTTGAATCTTCGGAAGAAATTTTTCATCTTTCTGGCGTGCATGAAACAAGAAAGATCTTTCTCTCGCCACATAAATGGGGGAATTACCCGCATATTTCTTGGTTGTAGTTTTTAGAAATCTAGTTTCTCTTCCGTATAACCTCCTTTCCTCCCCATTAAAAACAGGAATGATGGCATATGTAAAATCCAATTTCAAGACACCCGCAAGCTTTGCTCCCCGTGACATAGACAACAACATACCAAATATAGCCGAATATCCGCCGGAATTTGAGCTAAGAAACAACCATGTCTTTGATAAGACCTACACACTTCACTCCTTTTTAACCAAAGGAATAAATGCTTCCATATGGCTTAGTAATTTGTAACTTTATCTCATTCATCACGGAGAGTGGCATAAGATTATGCGATGCATTAGAATATAGCTTACAATTATGTAAAATGAAATCATACAACATAACTAATATATAAAAAGGTGGAACAGAGGAATCTACCTCTTCTACATGAGGCCCAAAAGAAACCACTAGCTTCTCTTCTTGAAAATTCACAATATCACCCACCTCATCGATCGACATAAATTAATAAATTTTTCAATTTCCTTCTTATAACTAGGTGTTTTAGCCAACTCAAGAAGAGGTACTTGTATTTTAACTTTTTCTAGTTTTAACAAACCGAAAGTTTGATTTTATTTGTCAAATTTTCAGTTCTTTCTTGATTTTTGCTTAGATTTGCATGTTGCTCTCAGAACAACAATCTTTCCAAAAATAGAGTCATTTGATTTGACTTGGGAAGCCTCAGCTTTTCTTCTTCTTTCTTTCATCGGGATTCATGGGCCGTTTTCCTTGTCTCTGTTTTTTTATTGAATTTTTCTGCTATGGAGTTTCCATTGGAGAAGGAACTCGACTCGATTTCCGTTTCTTCATCATCCCGAATTTCAACCTTTTTTATATCTCAATTTATACTTTATGTAATTCAAATTTTGCTAAAATCGCAAATTGTTTACAATAGTCATCCATCTTTCCTGATCAAATGAAATATCAGCTTCTTTGCATTCTTCTTCACATTATTTTTCACATTCTTCTTCCGTACTATCTTCCCATGTATAAGTGGTAGAAATTTTCTCTTCATCTCCTTTCTCGATCATCATCGGTAGACTAGGAAGGAGATGCCGTTTCTATATTTAAGGGTGCTTGAACTTAATCCTCGATCTCTTTCTTTTCCCTCATAGAATCGGAGGTGTTTCTTTCTGAATTGCATTAAAAATCCGTTTTGTTGTGTAGGTTTCGTGTTACCCAATTCCAAATTTAATAAATTTTTTGATAGATTTTTAATGACCTTGGTCATATCATCATTACTTTCGGATCCCTTTATTGACTCTTCTTTAGCTTTTCCTTTATCTTGATCTGACCGTTTTCTTGGGCCTTCCCAGCAACAATCATATTTGCTTCAATTTCTAAGTGAACTTGCCGGACTGCTTCAAGAACAGGGGACCTTATTTCCCTCAAAGTAAAAACTAAAGGTCTTATAAAAATGCCTCAAAGAAAAAACAACTCTTTTCTCCAATAGGAGGAGGTTTCTACTTCGTAGGCAAACTATCAGACAAATTATTGAACATTTTAATGAAGTCACTCATATTTTCAGTCGGTTTTTTCTTAATGGCATTAAGCTCCGTCAAAGAATAAATCATGGTCTCTCTTTTCACCCCATATTTGGATGAACTGCCTTTTCAAATCATCCCAATCATTAATTGAGCCATTTGGTAATTTCAAACCATTTTATTGCCTCTCCATTTAGAGACTCGCAAAAAAGTCTCAATAATACATCAAGGTGTTCTACATTGAAATTTTTTTAAAAGGTGAAAACAAAGGCAAGTGTTGTCTTTGGCGTTTGGTTTCACATTCACCGTAAATCTAGGAAGAAACTTAAGATATTATTGAGCTACTGTATCTATCAAGCTGAGGAAGATTTAGTGGTGCATATCACTATCCAAAATCAAAAATACCATGTTTATGCCCCGATTGAAACGTTCCTTGAGTAGTGTGAATCTATATACCAGCTTGTAGGTACTTCGATGAATGGGGTGAAACAAATCGATAAAGGAGGGGGTTGATAAAGTGAAAGGCATTGAATTCAGTAACCGTATTAGGTTGAGTTTGTGTAAATGAAAAAAGATACATATTCTAAAGACCTGCCTCTTTCTAACCTTGGTTCTTGAAATGAATGGATGAAGAAAAGGATTCTTGTTTCGGTGAAAGTGAGTTTCGGGAAATATCCTTGGATGAAAGAGTATATGAACCGGCCCCCAGGCAGGGCAAGATGGCATCGGTGTAGAAAGGGTTTTTGGTTTTTTCCTCTTTAGAAACCAACTTTTCGGATTTGAAAGGGTAGGAAACTTTCCGCCGAGAGGTATCGTACCTTGTATGGCTTCTTATGTCAGAATTAGAAAAAAAAAATCCTTTAACACATTTCCTCCTCTCCTCGAAATCTTACCAAAAGAATACAAAAATCCCCAAGAAAAGACTTCGTTTCTTTGCTTCCCCCGGCAACGCACGCCAATTAATGTTGTACCTTAAGAGAAAATCCCTTAGTCATGGATAAGGAAATCGTTGCTTAAGACATTTATATGATTATGTCACTAAAATGTTTGCCTTTGCTTCAACCTCTTAGATATCAAACACAATGGAATGTCTCACAATGCTATTATCTACCGATGCCTAATGAAATGACCGTAAGAAATGAAAGAAGAAATTCCAAACTAATATGCTATCATACGAATATATCATCTCAAACTTTTGAGGAATTTATGAAAGAAGCTTAAAATAAAAGGAGCGCCAATTAATGATTTTAACTCTTTGATTACATAGGTAGCAAGGAGACATGTTGCCTATTACTTTGTCTTATTCAAAGAAAGAAAAACACGAATGTGAACTAAGATACGTATCAACACAAACAAGATGCCGTAAAATTGCTTACTCATTCATTAATCATTGAAATATCCAGTATTTAAAAGAAATTTAAGGTCCAAAACTCAGCCTTCCTTCCCTCTTGAAAATTACATTAGAATGAGCAATAAAACAAATACTTGAAATCGTCAGAACTAATTCCAACTACCACAACTACTTAGGACTTCGTGAGGATGTCTATTACATGCCTTGAAAATGTCTTATTACAATTACATTTTCTTTGGAAAAGTAATATAATGTAAAGATATACATCCTAATCTATAGGAATCACACATGATGTCATTAATGTCCTTGGTCATCTGATTTGTCTTTCTTTGATGTTGAAAACCCTTTTGGTGTCATTGTCCAAGCTCTGGACTTTTTCCATATCTCTATCTTTGTCTCCGCTAATGTGTTAAATTATGATACTCCAATCCTAATGCGTAATTCAATTATAAGATGGTCCTTCCGTGAAAAGAGGTTTTACCAACCATAGAAGCCTTAGAAATGTTTTGGCAGTAAAGTTGACCAAAGTTGTTTCCCCTTGAAGCACCTGATTTTTCTCATGCCTATTATCAACTTTTATTTTTTCCATAACTATAGAATTCTCATAAGAACTCTGTATGGAAAATATTTCCTTCATCTCCCCAACATAGATGCATCTTATTCTTGTTAATTTGTCAAATAACTTATCAAATTGACTTATTACCTCTTTAATTTCCACGGGCTTTTCTCTCGTATCTTTCCCGTGATCATTTATAAAAATCATCTTATTGATCTCCACTACATATAAGGTCCCATCTTTAATATCATTCTCTTCTAATTCCCCGATCTATTTTATAATTAATAAAATAAATAAACCTTCTAAAGCCCAGATAGCTCTCATACTGACTTCTACTTATCCGTCATGATTGGTTCTTCATATTCCCCGATAAGACTTTTTTCCTCTTCAACTATCTTCAAACTCCAAATTGATTTCATTTTCGAATGATATCATTCCAAATGATATATTTTTTCGTATCGTTGAAATGTTTTTCAATGTTTCTTTGAGATTTTTAATCTTAGCATTAGTATTCTCGAATATCCCTTTTATACTTGCTTTACCTTCTATTCTCTATGATATGAATAAGCTTTGTTGCAATCTCTAGATATAATTGAAGCCTTTTTCTGATCTCTTTTCAGCCATCTCAGGACCCTAGTATTAAATTGAATGTCCGTGCTTGTGGATTCTCATTACTCGTAGGAAAAAATGTGTGCAAAAAACCATGGTTATCAATATGATTTTGCAAAATGATACTAGCTTGCTTTATTTTGGCAATTTCTTCATATTTTTGGCATTAGTTGTTGTAAAATATCTTTCCTTCTCATTCTCCACCTATGCACTTTTGTAGCTGTAGAATGTTTCCGTATAGGAAATTTAGCTTCTTCTCAATGTGGATATTTTCTATTTCAAAGACTTCCGCATAAATTTCAGAAGAAGGCTTGTGGCCTGCTCAATAGGGTCCACTCCAATCTTTACAATGATTTTCTTTAACCGAATATTCTCGAATCGTTAAAGCCTTTATTAGCTTTCTAACTTCAGCTTGCTTAAGTACCTTTCCCTACATATTTCTCGCCTTCTTCATTGCCATTGCATTGGTCTTGTTCAAGTCATTCACAATTAAGTGACCAGTTTTCATATGCAAATTCATTTTATCCATCAGTGGAATTCTTTGACATCCACAAATACATTTACGTATCAAAATTCTTGAAGAACTCAAGGACATGTCTTGTGATGAGACAAGGCAATCCTTAATTGATATTTTTTCAAGATCCATGACACCAAAAGTCTTTTTGATCCTGAGCGACCTTATACCATAGCTTGGGCTTCCATGTCACTTCCTCATCTTTTGATTCATTTCTTCAATCTATGTAAACATCTATTTGATCGTAGGTACTTTCGTTCTGCGAGAGATTTCATGACTTCTAGTAAGCAGAACATTTTTTTCTTCTCCTAAATGTAAAGAAAAACCAGGTGGGTTAAATGCAAATTATTCACTAAAATGCCCTTTTCAGCTCCTTCTCCTCATAATCTAAGTCAATCATTGCTTTGCTTCTTTTGTTTCTGATTTTTATGGATATGACAGGGGTCCGAATGTTTGAACATGCTAGAATTATCACACCTCTATTGGAAATACCTAGAGGGGGGAATCAATATTCCTTTCAATTAGAGCATTAGTTAATCTTCAATTATTATCAGTGTTTGTACAATGATAATGTGTGTGAACAAGAGGAACACAAATGCACATGCCGCTTTTAAGGTGGAAACCCACTCCAGACAAGAACCGCCTAATGCTTAATAATTCATTAATATTCAACTCCAATTGAAAATAATCTCCACTTCCTAGAACGAAAAGAATTCTTTCAGCTCCCATTGGATGGACGCTCCAACGCCCAAGGTTCTTCATTAGTCAACCGTATGGATGCCTCCCAACACCCAATGAGCTACAACTCACCCTAGCACCATCGTACAAACTCATAGAAGAATAAAAGAATAATGGATTCCCTATTAGGGAAAATGTATTCACTTTACAATGATATAGAATGGATGTAGAAGAAGAATATATACTAGACCATAACTTCAACTTTGATACAAACCACCTAATGATGAACCTAGACTCTTCAACATTGACTCTTCAACCCTTGCGTATACAGACACTAGTGAAGGCACTGTATAATAATGTATTTACAATGACTAAGTACAATGATACCTTTACAATGATTGTATGCAAAGTATGCCCACTTGAAGACTTCATATTATGAACTTCTTGCCGTTTTTATGCACCTTGGTTGCTGCTCTTGTCATGCTACCATCTACTACACCTTGATTTTTCTTCGGGTCAGAGAAATTCCTGTCCTTTTGCAACCTCGACAACACATGATCTATCTTTTTCATTTTTCTCTAGGAGCTCTATATTGAACTGTGATCTCCGTCATTTCAGATCCTCATATCTGATTTTTGGTCCTCTAGTATTCCTTTGAGTCATATTTCTGGAATGCCACAGGTCTGACCTAATTTTTGATTCTTGAAGAGAGAGTTATACCTCCAATATCTCGCAATGCCCTAATTATGGATCGTTTAGCAGAAAGGCACTTGTGGCGATATGCCATGTGTCACTGTTTCTTCATTTGGTTCTAAAATTGATAGAGTGAAAAGTAAATACTGTGCACTATATGTCACTTTTTACATAATTCCAATCCGATACGCAGAGATATTTATGATGAATTTACCAAGGTCACTTCTTTGGAGATGAATTTCGTATTTGCAAAACCCTGACTTACACAGATCATATCTCCAAAAATGTTGTGCACCTTGATCTGGATATTTTTACTGCAGCTTCTCAGGATTTCAGCTTCACCTCATAAAAATTTCAGCTTCTGAAACTTGGTATAAAAAATGTTAGAGAGAAAATGCCAAGATGACCGTTTCAGATGGCTGAATCACTTACATAAGGAGGAAATGAAGATCACAATTTATATGAATGCTTAAGTTGAGAGGGGCTTCAACAAGTGAATGGGAGGGATTTTTGTGAGCATAAAAAGACACTATGACTTTTCAAGGACCCATGCCCCAACCCCATGCGGTTTTAGCCCACTAACTGGGTACAAACTTCAAACATGAATATATCTCAAGTCATGATTTACCATATGGCGTGCCGTAAATCAATGGAAACATATCGCACAAGTAGAAACCATAAAAGCATTATTGACCTTCCGGTATTTATATTAATTTCAAAGTCAAAATTCCTATGCAATATTGGGTTAGCCCCTTGGCATAAGTCAAGTTTAAGCTACATCAATGACAACCGTTGATCAACAATTTCTTTGGTATCAACATGGAAACACAAGTACTCCCCCCATGATCATGCACCTCTTCCTACTACATTCTCTCCCTTGACATCAATGCAGTGGCACCGAAACACAACCATCTCCGTGGACCACACTTCCACTCGCCGACACACAATCGTCCCCACAGACTCGTACACACCCCACTCCGCTTATGGGCCCTTGAAAAAATGCACCATCGAGAACTTGGGATAATCCCAAGATTTTGATGAAGACATTCGCATGCTTCAACGAGGTAAAGGTTTAGTGAAGATATCAACAATTTGTTCTTTTGTACAAACATACTCAAGTTTGATATTCTTTTCAGCAACTTGTTCTCTAACAAAATTATATTTGATTGGAATGTGTTTTGTTTTTGAATGCATGACAGGATTCTTGGAGATGCTGATGGCACTAGTGTTGTCACAGAATATGGGAATAGGCTCACTGAATTGTACTTGAAGATCTTGCAAATTTTGTTTCATCCAAAGGACTTGAGTACAACATGATGTTGCTGCAATGTATTCTGCTTCCGCTGTAGATAACGAGATTGAAGTTTGATTTTTGCTCAACCATGATACGAGACAACCACCTAGATAGAATGCTGCTCCACTAGTACTCTTACGATCATCAACGCTTCCTGCCCAATCTGCATCTGTAAAGGCTTCAATAATGAGATTGTTACCCTTGGGATACCACAAACCATATTCTTCTATGCCCTTTAGATATCGGAGAATTCTTTTGACGACAATAATATGTGATTCTTTTGGTGCTACTTGGAATCTTGCTACTTGTCCAACTGCTTGCATAACATCTGGCTGAGAGGTTGTTACATATAGAAGACTACCAATCATAGATCTGTACAACTTCTGATCCACATCCTTAGATGAGTCGTCTATGCTCAATTTGCAACCTGTTACCATTGGAGTAAGGACGGGTTTGCAATATTCCATTTTGAATTTCTTGAGCATTTCCTTGATGTACTTGGCTTAACATATAAATATTCCTTTCTCTTGCTGAGATATTTGAAGCCCTAAGAAGTAAGTCAGCTCACCAAGTAAAGACATCTCAAACTCACTTTGCATCTTTGTAGAAAAGTTCTTACTTAGTCGATCATCATTGCTACCAAATATTATATCATCCACATATACCTCAACAATTGTTAAATTATCTTTATCTATTTGTACATAAAGATTGCTATCAACAATACCTTTCTTGAACCCTTGTTGACGTAGATATCCATCAAGACGAGCATACCATGCTCTGGGAGCCTGCTTGAGACCATATAGAGCCTTCTTTAACCTGCAGACATAGTCTTCTTTTTGTGATAGTAGAAAACCTTCAAGTTGTTCGATGTAAACTTCTTCTTCTAATTCTCCATTCAGAAATGTTGACTTAACATCCATTTGGTAGACTTTGATTTTTCTTGAACATGCATAGGCGAGAAACATTCGGATGGCTTCCATTATGGAAACTGGTGCAAATGTTTCGTCGAAATCAATTCCTTCCACTTGTGCATAGCCTTTGCAAACCAATCTTGCTTTGTTTCTGGTAACCTACCCATCTTCATTCAATTTGTTCCTGAACACCCATTTAGTCCCAATGACATTTTTATCTTTTGGTCATGGAACTAATTCCTAGGTGTTATTCTTCTCAATTTGATCCAATTCTTCATTCATAGTTGCTACCCAATGTTCATTTTGGCTGGCTTCCTCAAAACTACTAGGCTCAAAGGTTGCTAGAAAAGCAACGTGAGCTTGTTGTGATGAACGAAGCTATCGACCTTCATTTATGTCACCAATGATTTGATTTGATGGATGGTTCTTTTGAATCCACTCTTTTGTTCTCCTTGGAGGAGCTTCTTGTTGTTGTTCTGGTATATCTTGATGATCATTGTTTACTTCTTTCTCGTTGATAGTTGCTTCTTGTTCTACAATTTTATCTGTGTCTTTTTCAGCCTCTGTCTCAAGTTTCAAAGATTCTAGATCCTCATCATTACTCGCTAGAACACCATCTTCATCAAATGTAACATTTATGCTCTCCACTATCTATTTTCATCTTAGATTATAGCATTTATAGGCCTTTCTTTTGCGTGAGTAACCAACAAAGATACCTTCATCAACACGTGATTCAAACTTACCCAAATTTTGATCTTCTCTTTTGATATAACATTTTCTTCCAAAGATTCTAAAATATTTTACATTAGCTAGTTTTCCTTTCCATAATTCATATGGAGTCTTGTTGCAATTATTTCTGAGAAGACTTCGGTTGATAATGAAGACTTCCGTATCAATTGCTTGAACCCAGAATTTTTCATCCAATTTTGAGTCCTTCAACATTGTTCTACCCATTTCCTGTACAGTTCTATTCTTTCTTTCAGCAACTCCATTTTGCTGAGGTGTTCGTGTTGTTGAAAATTGCCTTTTTATTCCATTTTCGTCACAGTATTGCTGAAATAATTTGGAAGTGAATTCTCCACCATTATCTGATCTTAAACACTTTATTTTCAAATTAGTTTAATTTTCAACCAACTCCTTGTAGATCTTAAAGCACTCAAATGTTTTAGATTTTTTCTTTAGGAAACTGACGGTTGTCATCCTGGTATAGTCATCTATCATTAACATGAAATATAATTCTCCGTCTAAGCCTTTTGTTCTCACAGGACCACATAGATCAGTATGTATCAATTCCAATGGATGTGATGAAAAGTGTTCTTTTGTTTTAAATTTGACTTTTGTCTGCTTGCCATGCCAACATGCCTCACATAGTTTGTTGGAAGGTTTTGAGATTTTCGGCATTTCTCGTATTGCTTCCTTTTTGCTTATCCTGACAAGATTGTCAAAGTTTATGTGACCCATTCGTTTGTGTCATAACCAACTTTCATCTTCTTTAGCTAGTAGACATGCTTTTGTTGCTTCATCCAGAATATATATGTCGTTTGGAGCTCAAATTGTTGTAGCCACAATTTTACCATACCTGCCTTTCCTGATTTCACATTTTGTGGAGTTGAATAGCATTGTGTGTCCTTGATCACACATTTGTCCAACACTGAGCAGATTGTGATTCATGTTTTCGACCAATAGAAAATTCTTGGCTATAACATCTTTGCTTCCGAGAGTGACGGTACCCGATCCTATAACATTTGAAGATCCATCATTTCCAAAGGATATGGTTCCATCCTTCTTCTCTTTCAGAGATACAAATTTCCTTCTATCTCCAGTCATATGCGTTGAGCAACCGCTGTCAACATACCACACATCTTTCTTTTTTTGAGCCTTGAGAGTGAGAGCACAATTATCAGTCTTCTTCTTCTTCCATGTTCATTCATTTTGTGGCTTCGAAGATTCTTTTGGAGGATTTTCAAGTCTGCAGTCTCTGGCTATGTGTCCAAAGTTCTGACATTTGTAACATTCCATATTATTTCTTAAATTTTCAAATCTATTGATGTTTCGTTGAGCCCTAGGAGGTTCATATTTGAAGAATCTCTTGGAATTGTATTGGTTCATAGGGTACGTGCGACATTCTACAACTTTATGACCAAATTTTCCACATGAATAACAATAGCCATGAAAAATATGTTGGTACCTGGATGAAAATATTCGTCGAGGAATCGTCTTCCAAGGATGTGCTTGCGAATATTGTCTAATGAAGTCTTGATGTATGTCAGATCTCATAGGTTCATCGTATTTTATTGTAGAAGGTCCTACTTCTTCTTCTTTGTAATCGAGGCCAGTTCTATTGTTGTAAGATCGTTGATTGTTGATGAGTTCTTCCAATGCCCTTGAGCTATTGGCATAGTTTTGGACATTTTTTCCCTTCTTCACTTCCTTACACAGTGAGACTACTTCGGCTTCTAATGCTTTCCTTTCTTGGTTGCTTTCTTCCAACTTCTTTTGAAGTGACTGTTCAATACATTTGTCTTCTTCAACCTCAATTTTGAGACCTTGAACTTGTTCTTCAAGAGTGTTGGAACGGATCTTCTCAGCATTGAGCTCTTTTATAAGCTTGATTGCCTCCTCATAAAATTATTCTATGGTCAACCCTTCTTCTTCATTGTTTGATACTTCTTGTTTATTGTGCTTGGCCATAAACAATACTTTGTCATTGGCTTCTTCTTTGTTGTCACTTTCTTCATCGGATGAGGAGCTATCTTCTTTAGAGAGAAAGTTCCTTTTGGATCCTTTATTTTTGCCTTGCTTGTTGAATTTCTTAAAGCCTTTCTTTCCTTTTGAGTTTCCATCACTTTTGTTTGGACATTTTGCTACGAAATGCCCAACCTCACCACAACCGAAACATATCAATGGAAGTTTACCTTTGAATTTTCCCTTACCAGGTTTTAGTTTTCTCGGAAAGTAAGCATATTCTTCATCTGAAAGACCTTCTCCATCATCTCCCTTTTCTTCACACTTGTAGGTGCATGTCATTTCAATTGAAGGTTGTTTTTCCTTATTGGTTTGCTTAGATGCAACGAACATAGTTTCTAGATTTGAAGTACCCTTTTCATCATCAAGCCTCATTTCATATGCTATGAGAACTCCATGTAATTCTTCCTTGCTAAGTTTGTCCAGATTTGCACTGTATTCTAAGACCGATACCTTTGGGTTGAATCTCCCTGGTAACGTTCTAAGAATCTTCCGTATAATAGTCTTCTCATCAACTGGCTCTCCCAATCCTTCCAGAGTATTGGTTATTTCATCAACATATTGGAAGTATGCATCAATGTTGCAATCTTCTTTCATTCTGAGTTGCTCAAATTTTTCTCTATAGATTTGAAGCTTTGCTTCTTTGACATTTGAGTCACCTGCATATATATTCTCAAGCTTGTCCCATACATTTTTGGCGGTTTTACAACCCAACACCTTATGATAAGCAGATTCAATAAGTCCACTGATAATAATATTCTTTGTTTTTGCATCATTTACCAAATTCTTCTTACCTTGTTCATCCGCGGTTGATGTAAATCCATTTTGAACAGTGTCCCATACTTCATAACCTTGCACCAAGAGATAGACCTCCATTCTTCCTTTCCAAAGTGCATAATTATTTTCATTGAATAGAGGTACACCATTCTTGGTATGCTCCATGACCTCCTTCCAGCTGTTAAACTGCTATTGAAGGAACCAAGCTCCGATACCAATTGTTGGAAATACTGAGAGGGGGGGTGAATCAGTATTTCTTTCAATTAGAGCATTAGTTAATCTTCAATTATTATCAGTGTTTGTACAATGATAGCAGCAAACAAGAGGAACACAAATGCACACAGTTTTTAAGGTGGAAACCCACTCCGGGAAAAAAACCACCTAATGCTTTTCTAATAATTCTTTAATATTCAAATCCAATTGAAAATAAAGCTCCAACTTCCTAGAATCTAGAAAAGCATTCTTCTCCAACTCCCACTGGATGGATGCTCCAATGCCTGAGATTCTTTAGTAGTCAACTGAATGGATGCCCTAGCACCCAATGAGCTACAACTCACCCTAGCACCACCCTACCACCCTATAGAAGAATAAAAGAAGAATGGACTCCCGTACTGGGGAAAATGGTCCACTTTACAATGATATAGAATTATGTAGAAGAAGAATATATACTAGACCATAACCCCAACTTTAATACAACCACCTAATGATGAACCTAGACCTCCAAACACTGCCTTTTCAACCCTTGGTAGATAGACACTAGTACAATTTGTACAATAATGTATTTACAATGACTAAGTACAATGATACCTTTACAATGATTGTATGCAGTGCTGCCCACTTGAAGACTTCATAAGATGAACTTCTTACTGCTATTATGCACCTTGGTTGTTGCTCTTGTCATGCTACCATCGGCTGCACCTTGCTTTTCTTTTCTTCCGTAGAAAGTCTGGTCCTTTGCAACCCTTGAAAACACATGATCTATTTTTTCTTGCCTTCTAGGAGCTCGATATTGAATCTGGTGTATCTCTGTCATTTAAGATCCTCAATATCTGATTTTTGGTCCTATAGTAGTCCTCTAAGTCATATTTCCAATGCTATAGGTTTTACCCAATTTGGATTCTTGAAGAGAGATTTATACCCAATCTCTTACAATGCCCTAATTATGGACTGTTTCAGTAGAGCACACTTGTATGGCGTGCCACGTGTCACTGTTTCTTCATTTTTCTCTGAAATTGATAGAGAGAAAATTAAAGGCTGTGTAATATCTATCACCTTTTACGAATTCCAATCCGATACTTAGAGATTTGTGACAGAATTTACAAGATTAACTTCTTTGAGATTAATTTCGGGAGCTTGCAAAAGCCACGACACACGGATCATATCTCCAAATATTCGCTTTGTGATGCGGGAATTTTTACTACGGCTTCCTCGAGATTTACGCTTAGCCTCCATAAAAATTTCAGCTTACGCGGTAGCTGTCGTAGAAAAAACGTTAGAGCGAAATTCCAAGATGACCTATTTGGATGGTGAATCCCTTGCATAAGGAGGAAATGAAGATCACAATTTATATGAATGCTTAAGTTGAGAGGGGCTTCAAAAAGTGAACATGGGAGGGATTTTAGGAGCATAAAAAATATTAATTATGACTTTTCAAGGACCCATGCCCCAACCCCATGGGGTTTATGCCATTAACTAGGGGTACAAACTTCAAACATGAATATCTCTCAAACCGTGAAGAATTACATGGCGTGCCATAAATCAATGGAAACATATCGACAAGTAGAAACCATCAAAAGAATTATTGACCCAGAATGTATTAATTTGGTAAGTCAAAATTTCCATGCAATATTGGGTTAGCCCTATGTGCTGCTTGGGTTGACATCAATGACAACCGCTGATCAACAACCTCTACTTGCTATCTTCGCCAAATCTGGCATGATTTCATGAATGAAAGCTGAATACCCATTCTCAATTCTTCTATTTGAAATTACACTGTGAGGGTCATAAGCCCAACTTTCCCCTAATAGCATATGCATCTCATCTAACATTTTAGTAACCTCCTCAAATGCCTGTCTCATATTGACTATGAAAGGGCCTACAGTCATGGGTAATTTGTACATATGCCCATTTTTCGTGGGCACAAAGTGAACCTGATCAACATTTAGACTCTATCGAATAAACTCCAAGGCAAATAACCTCATAGCTACAAACGTTGGAAGTTTGTAAAGCTCAATACTTGCTCCATATAGCCTAATTTCAGAGTAATCCTAAAAAACAAACTAATCTCCAAATTTGCAAGTTTCTCTTAGATGTAAATACTCCTGAGATTTAGGTAAAAAACAAGGTGGAGGAACTCCATTCAAGATTTTTTATGCAACTAACATGAAATAACTGGCGAAATCAAACAACCCAGCTTCATTTTGATCTCTTCTTACTACATCTGTCTAGAACACTGTTGATTGCCTTTTCTTGTTTACATCCATAATATTCAGACCTAAATGCATGAACTCTTCCACATTTTGATATAAGAACAAGTAGACAATTAATGAAGGAAATTTAAAAGAACCTATTAATGAAAGGCTCATTAGCTATGAATTAACTACCTCCTGCCAATATGATGGAATATCCAGCACTGTTCCTGATTTCATCATCATGGAAAACATCCCCAAGACTGATTTATGCACTACATTGTCATCATCTTTGCCCTGAATGTTTAAAATGCTGCTTAATATTGATCGAATTTCTGCATCAAAAATATCCATAGCGAACTCTTTGCTGTCCGGTTGAAATTGCTTCATGTTTGGCTTCAAGAAGTATATGAACTGATTAAACTTTTTACCTAAAAGATTATCATAATATTTTTCCAAGAAATTGTCGAAGAACTGAACAGATGACTCTGACTCGGGATAGCAAAGGGCTTAACGGATTAGCTGGGTAGACACTTGCAAAACATTCTCTCCCTGACAATTCATAACAAAGCGTTTCCTAGGGTACATGACTGACACCAACCAATAGATAAATTCAGGAAAAAGGTGGGTTTTTGGGATACATGAAGAGAGTATTCTAGACTTGACCATGGTAGTAAAAATAGGGGAGGATTTGTCATTTAGGATGACTTGCTGATAAAATGGAAGATGAATTATGGAACAAAGAGTATCTTGAATACCCCCCTCAGTGTCCATGAGAGGGATATGACTAGCTGAGCCCGACAAAGATGAATGCTTAGCCATGACTAAAAATTAATGTAAACAATAACTCATAGGGTGGTCAATTCTACTAGGTTGATAGGAAACTTAAAACAGGATGGAGAGCAAACTAATCAGAAAATATTTTGAAAAAACAATGATAATTTGTTTAAATAGGTGGTGTGGCTTCGAAATTTAATGCTGACATGACGTGCCAACATGTCATTGATCCGATGTGGAACACAGCTGTGAACAACTCAGCGTCCTGCGTCATTGCGAGGGCTCTCAAGGTACGGGGGAAAATTTTCGTTGGTTCCCCCACAATGAATCTTCACCGTTCATCTATGTTGTCCTCACAGTCAATCGAGTCAACTGTGGAGGCACTCATTTAATTAACTTGTGTGCTGATTGTGCCCGCGGGTTCAGCCTTTTGTTGAAAATTGAAACTATCGACGCTTTCCGCCCAACAAAATGATCGATGTTTAAACATAAATGCGGAACCCACTTTCATAAAGTTCATCAAAAAAAATGTTTTTTATGTTAAAGTATAAGAATTTTAATACTTTAACATTTTTACAACAATTTAATTTTTTTTATATTTTCAAAAATTGAAAATAAAAAGGATATGTAGATGATCCACAACAGTTCCTATTAGCCTAAACATAGGCTTTGATCAATGTATTAAAAATGTGGAATTCAAATATACTTGATCCTTCTAACGAATCATAGAATGATTTAATAATTTAATTTCAAATCTCTGACACTGTGATGTAAAGACACAAGAAGGTAGAATTAAAATATACTTGATCCTTCTAACAACTCATAGCATGATTTTATGTTTTAATTGCAAATCTCTGACACTATGATGTAAATCCCCAAGCAGGTCCATTGCATTCAAAATTATTCTATATTATAAGAATATACTTCAATTCAAAAAAATTCACTTTAAGCCTAGGACCAAGAATGCAACCACTATGATGTAAACCCACAAGAAGGCCCATCGTATTCAAAATTATTCTATATTATAAGAATATACTTCATTTCAAAGAATTTCACTTTAAGCCTAGGACTAAGAATGCAACCAAAGGTACCCTTAGCAGTCATACACCTTGAAAAATGACTATGGGTTCCCAAGATAAACTTGATATTGTTGCAAAATGAACATGGTTGCCCAAGGTAAACTTGATTTGTACTATGGTACATTTTGAAATATTTTTGAGGAAATTGTGCTTTCTATAATGTGTAGTTCAAAGATACAATAAGCTTGTAATTATGATGCTCTTAAGAAGTAGTTCTATATACATAACGAAGCACACTTGTCCATGGATCCCTCACAAACATGTGAGTACCATTTTACCCAATTTGAAACTTTTGGCCATTTACCAACCGAAATCACCATGCAAAAAATATATTTTACCTCTAACAAATAGTTTTGTAGCATCAAATGTGAAATTTTTATCTATTATTGCAACTGGAAAGTATTCTTCTTATTCTTCTAACTGTAAATTTAATTACACAATTTATTTGCTACGACAAACAACGAATAAAATCACAACTGCAATTTTCACCATAAAAATTATGTGGAAAATAAAATACTTAAAAGTGAGAAATTTTAGCACACAAACAAGAATTTTGACACAGTATGAGTCTCTTTGTACTGTGATTTTATGAAGGATTTGTACTGCTCAAGGTCAAGACTCATGCCTTTGAACCAACACTCCCCATGGTTTGGTATCCTTGTGCCAAGGGAGATGGCATCAAATGAAAATGTGAAATCAATCCCTGCAATGGTGGCTTTTTCTCCCTTCAGGTTGGTGGAAAACAAATTTGTCAGCTCCTCATGATAACCTACTTCCTCCACCCTTTGACAAAACCCTAGGCAGTTAACATCTTCAAAAAAATTTCTAATGAAGGGTGAGAAAATGATTTCATTGTAGTTTGAGGGCTCATACCTCAGTATCTTTCCCCCTTTTTGTTGTCTTCTCTTCTATGATGGTGTGTTATCTTCTTCCTTGATTTGAAAACCCTAGATGATGGGAAGGGAAAAACAGGGAAATGTGAGTGAAGGGAATGAAATGAGGGAATTAGCGAAGGGAGATGAGGGTAGAAAAATTTAGGGAGAGGGGAAGGGATATTAGGAATGTTGAGGGAGAAAAATTAAGCTAAATGAGTGAAGGGAGTGAGCTAGGAAATTCAAACATAGTCCTAGCTAGGAAAATGGCTCAATTTGGCAAAAGAAGGCTAGGGTTTGTAGGGATATGTTGCAAAAATGATGGGAAATGTTTTGTGAGGTATGGGAATGGTGTTTAAATAGCTAATAGTGGTGTAGTAGGGTTTCACATCATCAATTGATCATTTCACAACCAAATGCATGAAATTTTTATGAAACCCTAGGGAAATAAGCTAGTTATCATTTCTTTGTTTGCATGGAAGGGAGGGCATGAAGATGTATGTACTTACTTGTTAAGATGCTTTGGAGAGTGAAAACCCTGAATGGAAGCTGAGATTTTGAATTTTGGTGATTTTTGAGCATGATTGGGAAAATTTTCCCTATGCACTATGCAGTTCGTAGATGCACAATGCAGTTCAAGGATGGGCAACGCCTCCAGAAGATGCGTAGCACCTCCCATTTTTTGCCTTTTGGAGCTGTAAAAATGTTTTTTTCTCACCAAATGGAGCAAATGAAATGTTTTTATGAATTCTTGGCCCTTTTATAACCATGGGATAGCTTTCTTTAACTGATAATGGGCCTCACATGTCTCTTTTTGAAGCATGACTTTATTTCTTCTTTTTGACTTCACAACCTTGGACATTTGTAATCTGAACTTTTTGAATCTTCCTTGGAACATTTGAACTACAGCTTTAGAAATCTAAAGTACTTATTACATTTAGAAACATAACATTACATTTAAAATTTAAAATTTATTGAAAAAACTTGCTTTATTACCACTCTTCCAATTTTCCGGATTTTATGCATGAAATGGCAGTTTGGTGACCTTGAAACCCTAATGACCTAATGGAGACTCTGAACTAAATGAGATCATGGTAATGATCAATAAAATTATGATGAAAATATCTTAATAATGATATACTCATCTTATTTGATTATATGAACTAGCAATTTAAAATATTGGAAGGAGTGGAAAATAATCCTAAGCCTAATGCCCAGTGACCAAATTTTTTTCTTGAAGACCTAGTGAAATGACAAAAAATTAACTATGAGACCCTAACAAGACATGATAAAATTCCATCTGATCACTGGTGATAGGATGAAAAGACTAATACTAACAGACTGAATGATGCACTGGTCTAAGTAAAGTTTCTGAAGATTTATCTAGATAAAAGTTCACTAGGCATACGCAAGTTTCTTTAAAGAAAGTTGCGTACATACACTAGTTGGATTAAGTAAAGTTTTGTATATAAATCAGTAAAGTAAAGAAAATATTGTGTGATTTTTTAAATACTGATTCCCCCCCCCCCTTAGTATTTTTCCCAACAAAATGATCACCCTTTTTTGAGGGACCATTGCCTGATTCACTTGGGGATATGGAGTCAAGGATAATAATGAAGAAGAATTCAGTTTCTTGTTCAAGGAAGCCTAGAAAGTCAACTTTGTCGAATGTTAGAGGAAAGAGAAGAAACGTGACTTTGAATCATTTATACTTCATACAAATGGTGCAATCCTATCAAGATAACATGATCTCTAGGACATTTCATTCATCTAACAATAGCCCATACATAGAATAAGCTAAATAGACACATAATTCCACACTTCATGTATGCACCAATTAGCCCTAATTATAGAGAAATCCAATTATATGCAGCAACAAGAAAAATAACATAAAATTTTCACTCACAATGTTAGAGAGTATATCCAACCAACACCACATTTGCAAATAAGAAGCTCCAAGATAGAAATAGCCTAAATCCATACATCAAAAGTCATCCATCATCCAAAAATAGTATTTTCACTCACAATGTTAGAGAGTATATCCAACCAACATCAAATTTGCAAATAAGAAGCTACAAGATAGGAATAGCCTAAATCCACACATCAAAATTCATCCATCATCCAAAAATAGTCTACCAAGAAAAAATGGAAAGATCTCTAAAGATAGAGAAATCCGAAGTCAAGTGATGATACAAATGAATCCAAATAAATCCTATTTATACACCTCTTAGGATTTCAATTTATCTGATGAGCCTACATTAGCCCCTAAAAATAAAATAATGTGCAAGTAAACCAACTTTTGGTGACAAGCCCAACAAACTAGCTCATAAATGAAATAATAAGCCTCTCAATAGGTCCAATAATAATATGCGCATGTCTTGGGGCCCTCCAAAAGGCCTGATAATGTCTAGAAGTGCCATAATGATGAATAAAATCCTCAAAATGTGAAGGAAAATGTGGTGGCCCCTTGTTCTCCAAGTAGTAGACATATGGTGCTCCCAATGGGTGTGGGGACACATCAATGACCCCATAGGTTTCTATAAGAGTAAAAAATGCTTGTATATCATCTGTAAGGGCTCAATTGATGGAATTAACACTGAAATACCATTTTATAAGTCGTTGGACACCTTCAAAGTGTGTGGTGCTCCTGTGGGGCCTGCTGGTCATAATGTAGCAAGTGCATCATCCTCGTCCCAAAGGTGGATCTATAGTAATCTTTGGACATTGGTGGGGATCCATGGAGTGTTTTCTGCTACTGTGGAGGCCCATTTCACTCTACACACGCCAAAAATGTGCCAGTGTAGCCATATTGGAGGTTAGGACCCCATATAAGGAGACCATACACAAATGGACACCATCCACAATCCTGTATAAGATCCAATGCATCCCCTAGACTTCCAGTACAACAAGTCATTAGATTAATCGTATAGGAGAAATTACAAGTCATAGACAAAAAAGTGGGCACTTCATAATGGCATGCCCTTCTATAGTGCGCTTTGGCATGTGCTAATGTCTCCAAGCTCCAAAGAGGGTTAGCTAGGTACCTTATTAAGTGGTTTCTACCCTTAGATGGGATATTATGTCCAAGTTAAATCCCTCAAATGGGGGTAGCAAGTGATAAAGAAGTGAAATGGAATATGGAATGAGGGGGGAAGTCCTGGGCCACATATGGGGGCTCAAGGGTAGCTAGAGGAAGGGAAGCCCACACCTGGGTATATAATGTATAGGAGGGAGCAATCGTGGTAGATGAGGTGACCCATCCTTGAATTTTTCCACGCTTATTTATATGCATTTTTTCCTTTTATGAATTTTATTTATTTAACTGCTCAGGGATCAAAGGACAAGAGCATGATGTTCAAGATATAGTAGTGATTACCCCTTTTAGTTAGGGCGATTCATTTCCATCCAGCGGTTGGGACAATCATGGGTTCCTGAATGATAAAGGAGGCTCATATAAGGCCTATGGAACCAAGGTGATGACTATGAGTATGGGGTAGAGCTCATGTATCGGCCTCCACCCATGTTCTAATTATTTTTGTCGCGACCATATTTTACATTTTGTGGTAAAATTTCCCCTTGAATGTGGCCATTAATGTTTTTACTTTTTCTTTTAGCTGCTTCAACCTCCAGGGAATCATTCTAGGCCTGACCCAAGGTGGGGAAAGGGGATAAGGAGGCCGACCCTATGTGGACCCAAAGAGGCAATGTGGACCTAGGTGGGAGAAATGATGAATGGGGGTATACTGAATGGAAACAGAGTAATATATGTGGATAAAGGAGTGGAACCATGCACCCAAATTCAGGGTTTCCCAAGTAGTACCACCCTCAAAAAAATGGTCAATAAAGGACTAAGATACAAGGGTGACATCCAAAAGAGATCAAGGGGAAAAGAGCACAAACTAAGCCCACTCTTTCTACCAAATCCCCCCATCAATCCATGCCTAGAGGTGTCCATGATAAGTAAACTCAATACTCAATTACCAAATGAAAAGACATACGTTTAGATTCGAGAGGTCCATTTTCAAACACACGATCAATACGGATGGGTGAGGGACCACATGGATGGCTCAGGTGGCTAAGAAATGGCACAATGAGCTAGTTGAAGGATGCAAGGGATTTTTGGCTACCAACTAAGGTCTATCACGGAGAAAAAATTTCTTCTAGGGATATCACCCACGAATTGGTGGGTAACATCTGGCTCCAACTGGGACGTGATCTCTCGAAGAAGTGGTCAAGGATACTTGAATGGGAGGTCATGAGAACTCCAAAAATCTCTTGTTAATCGCAAACTTGTTATATGCACATGTCAACGACCAAAACCACGAGGCAAAATGTTTTTTATAGTGTCTTATGATCACCCATGTTTAATGACAGCTCATAAAATCAACAGGTATTAAAAATATGCAATTTTAATCTAAGTATATCTAATCTATTATGAGAAATATCATATGGTATTAGCTCTAATGCAAAAATCATCATGCAATGTGTCCTACCCTAACCTACATATGACAAAAACAATATCAAGTGTAATCAAATAGCTAGTGCAACCAACATATCATCAAATCAATATAAATTTGCATTCCTATATGATTAATCATGAAGTAAATCCCAAAGTGAATGCAAACCCAAACACATGGAGTAAAATATAGCTTCCATGTGAGGTAATCCGTAAGAGAAGGAACATGAGTCACTTTAGAGATGTGGGTCCTCCCCTATAAGTACACACTGGTGGAATGAATTATTATCCTTAACAAACCCTTATCACAATCATTACTCACAATATTATGCTTTGTAGATGCCACAAGATCGTGATGAGAGGGGGACGAAAGGTGAGGGAAAGAAGGAAAGAAACAACTAGGTTGCTCAAGGTAACGGTAACCTTGGAGAGGGGAGGTTATGGGGAGATGACAACCCTGAGAGTGCACCAAAGAAGGTAAGTTATAGTTGATGAGGGGATATTCCTTGAAACTATACTCAGAGGGGGGAAAGGGTTGGTGGATACTAGAAATCACATGACAAGTGATGAGGGAATCACTCGTGGAAGGCTTAAGGTGATGAACAAGAGAAAATAGATCATAAGGGTGGTAGGTATGAGGAAGAGTTTTATCAATCCTATCATTATTGGTATAAAATATAGGGCCATCTCAAAAAGGAGAATTAGTTGTCTCTAATTGCTAATTTTCATGCAAGGGAAAATAATAATTATCCTTCCCAATGGTATCGATGGATATGCCATTATAAATAATTCACAGGAGAAAGGGGAAGCCAACCTCAGCCTCATCCTCTTTGTCAGTATCATAGATGGGTGCACAGTCAAATGGAGGCCCGAAAACTTTCCATTTTTCATTTTCGATACAGAAATAATCTTCAATGCTATCTTTCAAGGAGCTCATGGGATCACCACCCTCAAGGTTCTCGAAAGGAGATTTTTCAGGAGTGATTCCCTCGAGAGAGGTAAAGTCAACCTCAACTTTACTTTCCATAGCTTCGTCATCCTCAACACACGTGCTCTCAAAATCATCCAATTCATCATGTAGAACCAACAAGGATTCATCTTCCTCATCTATATCATCAAGGGCATCTTCATATTGGTTAGTTGACTAATGAGAGGATTCTTCCCTCTTCTCTTGAAGCAAAGTAGCTATGGTATTTGTCACTTGATTTTGGTAATATGCTTCAAGGAGGAGAGAAATAGTAGGGTGTTATTTATATTCACATTTCATCTTATGAAGATACACCTCTTCTTCATGCAAATTAAAGAATACTTCATTAGAATTACACTCCCTCACTAACCCTCTGCATGACCTACTACATTCACCCATTCTTTCTTACGTGATTTGGAGGCTTAGAGGATCCAACTCTTCATCATCCTCGGAAGAGATATTTCAATTGTCTTTCACCTCTATAACTGACATTTTCTCATCTTCATCGCTTAAATTTGATCTTCTTCAATGTCATCGAATTGATTATCCTTTGTAGGACTTTTTGGTTGACTATAACATTTATCATTGATGGTCAGTGAGAATATTGAAAGCATAGGTTAGGAGAGTAAAGTCAAATAGGCGACTAGGACCCGCCTCGTAGAAACCCTTTATTACGTTGAGTTTCACTCATTGTGACCTATAAAACTTGAGCATCCACCCACACCAGATGTTGTGCAGCTTCCTGAAAGTTGGAGGGTTCTGCAACCTGAGATACCAAATATTGATATCTTTCAGGGTGCCTACACTATATTTTTTCCATCCAAGGAGCTCCGAGAAACTCCTCTGAGTCTCTTAAGGTTTGACGCACTTCCCTATTGGCTCTACCACTAGTAGTGGGAAGTTTAGTGAGGTCCTCCTCATGTCCTTGCTGCTTTTTCTACTGAGAAGTCCCTGGATCTCCTACCTTTGAGGAGATTCTGGTACTATGAAAATTTCAACTTCAAATCTGCTGCATTATCTGATATTATTTCTTCCACTTATTATTCAGAAATAAGTTATTTGTAGAAATATCTTTAGTAAATATCGAAATAAATTCAAATGCGAACTTCAAAATTACTAAGAATAACAATAAGGAGGTACTAGCACAAGAATGACACAAATATTTAGACAATTGTCCCCAGAAAAACCCAATGCCGAAAAACTGGTGCAACATATGAGGGTTTCTATTATTCTTCAGCAAGATCTTCTTGTACAATTCACAATCAGTAGTAACAAAGATAAATTCTCTATGCTAACACTGGAGAAATTTCTCACAAATTTTATGATGAGAAATGACCACGGAATGACTCTCATGGGCCTCCTACGTTACCTCTGCACTGGCTTTGCGTGAGGACTGCACATATTTGCATCACCTCTGCATTGTTCAATTCCAACCACTACGTTTTCCCTTCCTGGCACTGCGTCACCTACTCGTGTACCCTGGATTGATGTTGAACCCTATGTCTCTCCTCCACCTACAACTCTTTCTATGGATCTATTTTCTCTTGTCAAACTTCAACCACTGAGAAAATCTATTTTACTTGGGAAACTGAGTATCTGCATGGGTGTGTTTTCCAAATGACCCTCGAGTATTCCTTTACATTATTCTCGTTGAGATATCAGCAGCTGAGATTAGATCTCTAATCAAAGGCTAAGATCATAACTTGACTTGATCCATGTTCTCTAGAAGATTCCTTAATTCCCTTTAATTATTTAATTTCCCTAAGTTTAGACTTAGGGTCTCCATTAAAATAATTAATTATTTTCATAAAACATCTTCCGAGTGGAATTTCCACAAACGATTTCTGGGTTATTTGGAATACATGTGCGTAAGCCTCTTTAAAATTTTTGAGACTTAGAGCACTTTCAATGCTACCAAAATAATCAACACTCCCTCTTATTGAAGAAGGTGCTCTAACAATATGCCTGTTGCATACTGCTTTGACCCTGAAGCATCCTCGGTGCTGCTGATATCTGATAACCTGTCCAGTAAGTGGTTGAAATAACACAGGTTGAATTCAACAGCGGAGACAAAGTAGGAGAACCCAAAGCGAGCCAGTAAGTAGTTGACATAACACAGGTCGAAGCACCTTCGTTTATGACAGTGCAATGGATTGGTCTCCCTTTCGACACAACTTGCACTTGGAATGCAAGTTGGTGTGAGAGGCGAGGTCTATATTTCTCCATGTCAAAGATGGCTAGCGTAGAATCCTGGGGGTCAATTCCACCAATGGCCAAAACCAAAGCTTTCCTTTGTGCTAGAAAAGTTTGCAATACTTCGAGTGCAGACATAGCTGACGGTGCTTGCACCAAATCTTCTACAATATTGTAGTTTTGGGCAACACATGCAGAGGCGTTATTAGTAGTGTGTCGAAGTGTCCCTTTGGGGGGACAAATTGCAGGGTCAGCAACAGGCCTTTCGATATGCAAATCGATGGGTGGCAGTGGATTCGAACTGGTACCAGGTTCCTGAGCATTAATGATAGGATTTCCATAGATTTTGGCTCATGTTTGGAGTTCAACACTTTCAACGCCATAAATGGCGGACAATCTTTCACTGGAAGGATGTGTACCACCACTGCCCCTTTGCGGGGGTTGTGGTGGGTTTTCAACCATGTGTTGTTCTTGTTGCTATGGATTAGGGAAGGGATTATGAAGAATGATAGGTGTCCTCCTAGAGTCCTTGTTTATGATAAAATATGTGAATTCCTACAGCTCAGGACATTTATATGTCAAGTGGTCCTCCGCATAGATTCTACAAGGAAATTTCATGGGTTTTTCCTTTCCTTTTTTGTTCTTAGTAGCGTTTCTTTTATTGGGATCATTATGAGTATCTGATTGCTCTTCCAAATAAGAGGCCTTTTTCTTGCTGTTGTTGTTCTTGCCACTAGGTTTTTGTGAAAATTGCACAGAATTTACCTTAGTGGTAGGAAGAGTAATTGATTGGTTAGCGGCAGTGGCAGCCAAAGATGGCTGGGAGGTTTTCCCACTAGGTTTTTTTATGGCTATGCCAGAGATTGCACCAACGAGGTCATCGGCATGTGCTCCAGGTTTTTGAGTAGTAGGAGGATTCAGATTACTGGGAGCATGGGGGAGTAAATCATATAGCGTGCCAGAATGTGAATATATCAAATCTAAATGTTGTGCACGACAAATGGATTGATCTTCTGTGACCGCACCAGATAGACAAATGTCCTTAACTAAGGTTGGTAAGAGTGATTTACAAAACCAGTTGGATAAGAGATGATCCAGGATTGGCGCTTTGATCGGCCTCCTCCTATGTCTCCATTCATGAATGTGATCGTAGATGTGGGTGGTGGTGTCTTGGTGCATCGAGGTTAAGAGTTCCGTGCCGGTTTCGTATCTAATAGGTAATTGAAATTTTTTAAGAAATTTCGTAGCTAAGGCGCCAAAATTGTTGACGGACCCATGTGGTATCTCAATGTACCATTTGGCAGCGTTGCCTGTGAGAGCGTGGGGGAACAGCCGAAGCCGAATACTATCATCCACCATGGAGTTAGAAATAGACCATAGATAAAAGGTGGTGACTTGCATAGCTAGATCGTCCCCTTGTTTCCCGTCAAATTTAGGGATGTCAGATGGAATCTTGTGCGGTAATGGAGGCCAGAGTGGGTTGTGGTTGATGGGATCATTGGTCAGTTTGTAGATGTTGGGGATGTCTAGAGTTTCCAAAAATGGTAATTGTGTGTTTTCCCCCAGATCTAGCCAAGGAAGTATTGGCTAATCGTTCATACCATAGGGTCCGCTCATTAATGTGTTACCAATGGGATAAGTAGGACTTTGTTGATAAAAGTTCCCTATGGGTGGGGGTGTAGGGGTGTATGGTTGTTGTTCATAGGGTATGTTGTACTGGGGGGTGAAATATTGGTTGCTCCTAGTATAAAATTTACCCCCTTGCCCAAATTTATTTTGGGGTTGGTTTGCCCATATGGACACGATAGAGCTAGCCAAAGGCATACTACGATTCACATAGTTAAGCAACGACATAGACCCTACATCAGAAGTTTGATCACTCAAAGGAACAACATTAAAAATAGGCTGTCCTGTTTGTCCTAATGATTGTAGGGGTACCGAAGTGCCCCCCATCATATGTTTGTTGGTGACACTGCCCCCTAGCATGGTGGCCAAGGGGGTTGAAATAAACAAATGGTTCTAACCGAAAGGGTTGCTAAAAGGAATCGAAGTATCCCCGCTAGTGGGAGCGAAAATCGTGTGTCCTGGTGTAGTCACAGTAGGAGAAAATCCTGAATGATTCGGAGGTCCGCTGCCAGTTTTGGTGACCGCAGTGCTGGGACTGGGTATAGCCTGGATACTGGGGTTGCCGATCATTGGCATAGAATTGATTACCGACGAGGAAGATGGTGGCGAACCAGAGTTGGTTACCATTGGCATCGACCCCATGGGATCTGATTGTGAAACAGATGTTGGTGTAGCCAAAGAAATATCTTCAAGAGCTGCATCTTCAAGGTGGGGCTTATGCCTGGTGGCTATTTGAGTCCTTTCCTTGAAAAATGTAAATATCTCTTCTTATGCAAAGTTCACTAGGATGTTAGTGAAAATATTTGATTTGAAATATTTTGAAGCTTCCTTGAGGGAGAAAATCAAGCCCAAGGAATCTAAATCTTTACATGAGTTGGAAGAATCCATAAAGCCAACTCCACTTCTAAACATTTTTGAAAGGGTTGAAGATCTGTTGCATATTTTTCCAAAGGCAAAATCCCCACTTCAACAAGAACTCTTTTCTCAAGGAGAAGATAGGAGGGTTCCTTCTTCAATGGGAGATCAAGGAAAAGGGTCTCTTAGTGATGATGCACTCTCCATTGATAATGAGAAGGGGAAGAGAGAACATAGAATATCCTCCAGTGCTGTGACAGCAGGAGGAGATCTATTTCTATTGAGAAATGGAGATGAAGCAATTGCTTCTACTATACGAGCTCTTGCATCTTTGCAAGAAGTTCCAAGGAATATTACATATGGAGAACATGATCAGCATGTGTCTAGGATGTTAGACAATGAGACAGAACAAAGGAGGGGTCACAGTGCTGACATAGCAAAGGATGACCCACTTTTGCATGGAATAAAGGATGGATCAAAAGCTTCAATCAGAAGCACTCTTGCATCTTTAAGAGTGATACCACATTACCATGGGACTTCCACACAAAAAATAGAGATGGAATTGCATAGTGGAAGCAGGGGTATGATGATCCCATATGATTGGCATGTGAGGAAGAACCACGAGACATCATTATCTTGTGGTAAAAAACCTAGGAGACCACATTATTTAGATTTGGTTTGCAATATGTCTCACATCTTGATGCTCCATTTATTAAGGGAGCATTAGAAGATTACAATACAATGCTGAGAGTGTTGAAGGAGATCAAGGAGGAGGGAAATATTTCTGCGCCATCACCATTTTCCACTCTCTCATCTCATACTGCGCTGAGGAAGGAGGCTGCAATATTTGAAGATAACACCATCATGGGGCAAGGAGGGAGATCCTTGATTATGAAAACTCAGAAGATAATCTCACTTGGAGAGAGATCTTCCATACATGATAGAAGATGGTGGCCACACATGCATACTTTGGCAAGACCAAGGGGATTTTGGATAGATGATAACCTCCCATGGGAGACTAAATTCCAAGAATCTCCATCTTCATTTGAGCATGTGCATGTGCAAAGAGGGTAGCAAGGAATGAATACCAACCTTCCATCATATACCTTTGGCATGGGGAATACCAAGGAGGAGAAGAATGGAAGGGAAAGCCTTCCAACGCACACCTTTGGCATAGGAGATGTCAAGGATAAGGTCAGCAACATGACATAAATTTCTGTTGATACATCATCAGCACTGTCATTGTTGAGCAGTGTAGATTTGTATTGGAAATCCCAACTACTAGTGAATTATTCCAAAGATCTTCACACATGTATGATACTTGATGACCAACTACATGAGAGGGCTACTTAGTCCAAGAAGGAGTCATCTATCATCATGGTAGGGTAATATTTTCTAGAGCTTCTAAGCTCAAGTAGAAGATACTACAAGGAGCCTACAAAGAGTTTTGTTTCAACCATATGTATTCCATGAGGATCTACAACATCATCATGAGCAGCTTTGATTGGGAAGGCTTGAAGGAAGAACTATATCAAAATTTCCAAGAATTCATGAGCTATGTAGAGTTGGGGAAGCAACAATACTCTATGACAGAGTTATTTCAGCCATCTCTTCCTATCCTAGAAGGAGGAGGAAGATCCATACACCCCTCCACTTGTATAAGGAGAACTTTGGGTGAAGGACATACATATGTAAAGCATGTTTCATTTTCTATTTGTATGCATTTTTTCACTATTTTTATGTAGGCCATGACTCCAAGGAGGAGTGATATATCTTGCAGATATCATGGCAAACATTGGGCCACTAAAAATTCTGAATTTGGCCACTCCCTTGATGTGAAAAGGGAGATTTTCTTTCATGATGGGTGTTTCCCTAAGGCACCAAACATAGCTCTCACCTTCAGAAATAGTGAGATGGCTTGGGAAGCAAGTAAGTGGTGGGAAAACCACTTACCTGTCATGATTTGAGGCAGGCAGGAGATGCACACTACATTGGTACCATATGTGGGACTATGGCCCACCTCTACATGCTCAAATTTATGTTTACTTGTATATAGTTTTTCTTCCATACCTTGATGATATAGTTGTACTTTTTATGGGTATGCATGGAGGAAGGATGGGAGCATGTATGTACCTCATGGGATGGAGGCTCTCCATGTACCTTATGTTACATGTTTCAGGGAGAGTATTGGTTCAGCCATGTTTGTTTCATGTGAGTTCTTAACTCCTTGTGGGATGGATTATGTACATCTCATAATGAATTTGGAGGAACAATTCATGGAGGGTTGGATTTGTGAACACTTAGACTATGAAGGAAGCTTTATCCTTGATGGTGTAACCAATGGAGGAGGAGAAGAGTTGCAACACTCACCCTATCAGTTGCTTAAGAACAAGAAATGTTTTGGAGGGGAGGAATGTAATATTCCCAATTAGCCCAAGCTAATGGGAATATACAATTTTTTTTCATTTTCTTATTGCATGAATAAAATTGTAAAGGAGGATCAATAAAACTCCTAAAACAATAAAATAAATCAATGCCCCATGTGAACAAGGCTAAATCTAGGCTGCCTTAATAAAACACCCTTATGTGTGAAAGGGATTGAGACATTTGACGGGGTCAACAGGACCAAATCAACAACATTGTCTAGATGCAATAAACCTCCTAGATGCACAACGCAATTTTAGTTGGAGGCTACACATATGAATGGAGCTAAATATTTTAGATGGTTTAGGGTTTGACAAGATTTCTATCTTATAAAAGGAAGAGGAGGACATCAAGGGAGGGGTTTTTGATTATATTATATTTCTAAATATATTTTCTATTTAGACATATATCATTCTCTTTGTTTTTTAGCAGAGAATAGTGTTGTTTAGCACTGGGTGTTCCTCATCAGGAATCCCACCTCTTCCATTGAGTAGCTCTTGGAGGAGTCTTTCTTTTATTTTCCACTATCAAGAATTTGGCCAAGCTTCATCTTCCAACTACAACTCAGATCCTGTTGAGGGTTTAGTTTTCCTTGTAAGATGCAGTAAGTGGAGGCTAGATCTACTCAAATCTAGACCATTCTATTGCCTCTTTTCAGTGGGAGAGTCTTCTATTCCATTGACAAGAGTGTATTAGCTAATTGGAGCTTCAGATCTACATCTTGGCATAAAAAAAAACTATTCTTCAGGTCTACAACACAGTTTATCTTCCAGGACTGCATTATCTACAAAGAGAAAAGTTGTAGGGTGTTTTGGCAACTATTGTGGAGTGATCTCTAGTGTTGGGGATATTCACTTCACTATGGTGATCCATGGATTTTTTTTCTTATCCATGTCATATTCAGATCTAATATGAATACTCCTATATATGATTCAGAAATTCTGAATAGATCTACAGATCTGCTGCATAAAATCTTAGATCTACTCCATGTGCTTCATGTATTGCTGAAAACCCCAAGGGGTATGTAAAGTAGAGACTCTATAGTGTATGGATCTGTCATATATCTAAATTTTCATGCATTATTCAGCTCTAGATCTAATTTTTAATCTCCAGCTATCGTATTCTCTATAAAATAACGTAGTCAAGCCTTTTTGCAGTCAATACATGTGTTGCAATGCCTCTTTTTGAGGGATTTCTTCCATTATTGTCTTCTATTTCCTGTTGTACATTGTATGGGCCTCATTATGGATCTGATTTACTGATGTATACATGAATGTTGAGCCTCCTTGTTTGCCTCCTATTGTTGCTCAATTAGACTACATTATTTTCATGCAGTATTGTTGCATATTGCTACAGCCCCATTCTTGGGTGTTTTCTAGCCATAATAGGTGTGGGAGGTATGTTTACCTCACCTAGTTTGATTTGTTTTTTCTCTCCTCTTGCATTTAGATGCTATATCTCCAGATCTAAGGGATTCATGAGATGAAATTACATTTCATTGCACATACTTCTAAAAAATGTGTTATTCTAATATGCATTGCTGACAATCCAAATTTGGGGATATTACAGTGAACCATGCCTTCAATGCATCTAATCAGAAGATAACCCTTTCTTTTGATCATGCTCATGAGGTAGAGTATATATCCCAGATACTTGCAACTATATGATGACATGACCTAACTTATCAAACATAATCATACATACCTCTTTCCTTCTTCTGGTCATCTATACTTTCTTCAACAACTTCGTTTCCTTGATTGAAAGTATTTCAACCATGTCAACATGCTGCATTCCTTTTTCATCATAACGTTATTATTTCAATCAATGAATCCCATCCAATGTGAAATTCTTCAACGAGACATTCTACTTCCAAGAGATGAGTCTTATAATGAATATTCCAACATAAGATATGGGTTGTCCTCATCTTGAAAACGCTCTTTCCCAGTGATGTATTATGAGCTTCACATACTAGATGGTTTTATTCTACCCATAAGTACTAATTATGCTTTTAGTGAGGCTATCAAGAGTTACTTCCTTTTAATGATTTATGTCATAGAATTCTACTTTTGCTATCTTTCAAGCTTCTTATGATGATGTCTTGAGCTCTTGCTTTAATTGTATGCTCCTATGATGCCATCTCCAAAAATGATGCATCCTATCATGCTTCTAATTATTCCTACCATGACAACCATTTTTTACAAAAACTAAAAAGAACTAGGTGGAGAGGACTTGTCTTAATCATAGTAGATATCTTTTACTTCTTCCTTCTTGGATTTATTCTTTTCAACTTCTTCCACTTCTTTGGTGACATGGGATTATTAACTTCCTCTTTTGTTATCGTCCTTCTCGAATTTCGAACAATCTCTTTTGTAATGCCCATATTCTTAACATCCATAACATTGAACCTTTTCCATATTCTTCTTCCTATTCTAAGAACCAAACTCTCCAAACTTCCTGTTTCTCTTTTCCATGGCAACATATGCTTGAGTGCTTGAGTTTTCGCATATTATCCTACATCACCTTTTGTCTTCAACTCGTTTTCTTCAATTTTGCATAGTGACCATAGTTCATTGAATGGATTAGCTTCCTTCTTCCCATATATTCTTGATGCAAAGTTACCCCATTAATTCAATAGTGCATTGAGTACTATAGTAGTCATTTCCTTGTCAGACATTATCTCTTTGAACTATTGTAGTTGGTCCCTTCTCTTAGACACCCTCATAATGTATGAGGTTATTCCTCCTCCTTTTGATATGTTCATCTTGTAGAGTTATTTTCCTAACGAGATCACTTCTCCTACAGTGCTTACGAAGAAAAATTCTACAAGTTTGTCATATATTCATTTTTATGTTTTTAATTTTGATACATAGGGAATGAGTGGATTTTTCATGGATTATATGAGAATCATTTGTACCCTTCCCCTTTCATGTACTTTGCAAGTGCTTTATCTTCTTACTTCATAGGTTTAGTGATTGAGCCCTTAACATATTCCATGAATTAATTTTATATGAGGTTCACATTTTTCCTTTTCTTCCATGTAAGAAATTTTGATGACCCAACCAACTTGTTTCTCTCGTTGAAAAAAGAAATTTTTATAGATTCAGATGTGGACATAAAGAAACATAAAGATACTTAATTCTGAGTATATTCCCTTATGACAATATCTTCAACTTGTTTCATTTTTTATTTTAATGATGATATGATAGAGGAATATGTCCTTTTGATGAATATATATTCCTTTAAAAAATATCCTTCATCTAAGATGAGGGAGATTACCTTGAATATTTTATGACAATGACACCTTTGATTTTACTTCCCTTGGAAGAGTAGGCTTCAAGATGCTTTGATTTTTATACCTTTCTCTGAGTAAATATAGGGTCTTTGAGGTATTATTCTTTGAAGTGATGATAGAGTGATGCTCTCAAGAACGCTTTGAGGAATTATTCCTTTATAGAACTAGGGTTTTGATACTTCCTTCAAGATGAAGATTTAGTCCTTGTATTTGAAGTGACTTTGAGATGAGAGGTCCCTTTTGATGGTTGATGCTCTTGATGATCTTCTAGAGCTTAGATACTTGAGTGTCCTTCTTTGAGCTACCCTTCCTTGATTTTTTCACCTTATCTATGATACCATGTTGAAAAATATAGGGCAGCCAAGTGAGGTGATTTCTCTTACTTGATAACTACTTGTGAAGAATTTTTACTTTTATTACTTAGTTTATTATTTAGCTTGATTAATATTGTGTTCTCTTCATAAAACATATATGAAAAGATAAATAAAAATGAGAAAAATGACACAAAATATAGGAACTTACATAAATAAAAATGACACAAAGGACATAAAATATAGGCAACCATCCAGGGAAAAAACCTCTCCAATCTTGAGAAGAAAACCCATAAAATTCTTCTTCTTATAGAATCTTCAATTGAAAAATTCCAAGATATAGACCCTTGACCAAGAACCTCTCCAAGAACAAGTAACAATTCTTCCTTGAACAACTCTTCTTCCTTCTAAGTCAATCTTGGTCAAAATGACTGCTACACTATTGATTTCAGCTTATCTTCAATTTTTGGCCTCTTATTACATTCCTGCAATTTTCGGCCCGCCTACAATCACAAAAATATCAAAAAATTACAAGTGAGACAAACTGATTCTTCCCAATCAAAAAATGTTAAACAAGTGTTAATTAAATCTGAACCTACCCTGGATTCCATCCCAGGATAATGGATCAACTGAGAAAATTACAAGTACAAAATACTTTGGACTTGGTCCAGCGTATTATGCACTAGATTTTTCCTGGGATCCCGGAATGATGGATCAAATGAGAAAATTACAAGTACAAAATACTTTGGATTTGGTACAACATATTAAGCCCTAGATTTTCCCTCAATCTCCTTGGTTAATCTAGATCTCGAATGCTAAAATTTTCACATCCTTAGACCCTACATGCTAGATTATGAAACTCCTTACACTCCTTACTTGAGAAATCCCTCTCTCAAAGCCTAGTGTCACTATATGGTGTATGTTTCTTCCCTATTTATCCTTGCTTTAATAACTTTACATTGAGATAAATCCCTAACCATAATCGCCAAAGTGACTAATGACAAAGCTAAATTCCCAACCCTAATTTCCAAAGTGATTAACGACCAAGATTAGATCTCACCTCACTTGAGATCAATAACTAAGGTTAAAGTACTTTATCTTTACTAATTTTCTTTAGCTCAAGTAGCCAACATAACTAATTAAGTTCTTCAACTATGTTTAAATTCAGGCTAAGTTACATTAACAACTTTCTAGAACTTGAGCAAGTGTCCTAAGAATATTTTAGGTGAATTTTGCATGCCTAGACACTTGGACTTGTGAAAAAGTAACTTCCTATAATACATACATCAACTCTACCTCTTAGTGAGGGAGGCACTTCTTCCACCTAGAACGGGCTTCAATCTTGGAACTGCATATGCTAACATAGCTTCTTCCTTTGAACTAGAAGCCTTCCTTACCACTTGGTTTAGAAACTTGATTCCTTCTACCCTGGATGGGTTTATAAAAGCGTCTTCCTACTAAATATCCTATAAGGTCATCCCATACCAAGATATTTTATTGACAGAATGGGGGAATATGCTGACAACTCTCCACCTGAACCTGAATGTTGAGTCCCTCTTAACTGCTCAACCTTCAAAGTTACTTGTGCCTTGTTTATATACTTCTTTCCATTGCTAAAATAGGCTATTATTTTAGCCTATATAGGTTTCTTTCTCTAACTATAATGGCATGGCCATCATTAGAGCTAGATCCCATAGGTCTAATTAGTTCTTGTCTGTTCTAGGACACTACATAGAACCTCTTCTTCTTTGTCATATATACTGAGGTTAAACTCAACCTGAGTTTTGGAACCCAAAACATGTCCTCCACCTTCATCCTTCATCCTGACTCAAGATGGAATATCATTAATCCAACCCCCTTCACTGCATGTTTGATATTTCACATGCAATTATATGTCCCACTCGATTAGGGTTTCAAACAACTCTTGTTCCCTTGTCATATGTCATGTGACTACACTATTTATTAGCCATGCACCAATTGGTAAGGTGCATAAGGAAAGGTGGGAAACAAGTGTGAAGTCAATTTCAAACTTCTAGGAGAACTCTTCATGAGATTTTGTTGATACGACTCCAGTTGATTGTGTACTATTTCCACCCTTCTTCCTCTTTGTACACTGTGAAGCATAGTGTCATGTCTTATGACAAGAAAAAAACTTGACCTTAGTTAATTACTCCTTCTTTGGTTTTGAGGTTTACTCAAACAACTCTTTTTCCTCTGTCATATACCATTTTACTACACTATTTAGTACCCATGCACCAATTGGTAAGGTGCATAAGGAAAGGTAGGAAATAAGTGTGAACTTAGTTTCAAACTCCTTGGAAAAATCTTCTTGATCTTTTTCTGATATGGCTCCAGTTGACTATGTACTATTTCTGCCCTTCTTCCTCTTTGGACACTATGAAGCATAGTGTAATGTCTTATTGCAGGAAAAACACTTGACCTAGTCAAGTCCTCCTTCTTCTTTGGTTTTGAGGTTTACCCAATCCTCTTGCTTGAACCTTTTCCTTTACTCATAGTTGCCTAGCTATGAAGAGAAATATTTTCCTCATCCCCACTCGTAAGTTTCCTACTAGATAATGAATTTTCCCAGATTTCCTTTTAAGTGAAGTCATACCAAAGTATTCTCCAATTAGGGAATTTTTCTCGTGTTATAACACTTGTCACAAAAGTAGCCCATTGTTTTGTCACCTGTAAACCCAGTAAAGTCTATCCTTACAAGCTCCTCCTCTCCTCATTTGACATGACTACCCAAATATCTCTAAGGTCACCTAGAACTTTCTAAATCCTAGTGGGATATGATGCCACTATGTGTAGTCTAGTCATATCGGTGTTTGATAACTTTTCCCTCCACACCAACCCATTAGAGTGGTCCACATCTCCTTGGAACTCTTCTTTATTGATATTTTGAGGGATCACGTGGTCCTTCACCACATCAATGATGATATGTTTTTCTTTCAAATCCTTCAAAATGATGATACGCCTGGCTTTCAAATCCTTCAAATTATGGCTGGTTAGTGTTGAATCATCTGTAGGAGGTGTAACTTGAGTTTCTACAAACTACCATAGGTTTTTCTCCATTAGAATCAACACCTAAGTCAATGGGGTTTTTCAAACCTAAACTTTCAAGTTAGGAATTTGATGAACACCAAAAACAATTTGAGGTTCAATTAGGTTCGCTAATCTTCAAAGAGAAACATAATAATGAACCTAAATGAACTCGAATCTAAAGACGAATTTGAACCTCAAGCCGAATTCAATTGAATGTGTTTTTAAGTTTGACAACAATTCCAATTTAGGGTTTATTTATTTTTATTAAAAATAAAAAATTTAAAGGGCACATAACGTGTGTCTCATTTTTTATCCTCGTGGTGCACATCTAATTTTCAACTGACGTGTTTGGCAGTGAAAATCTGTACAATCTCAGCCCTCAGGGATTGCTTACCACTGCAATATTATGTATATAATGCAAACTCTCAAGGGTCCAATGTCCACTTGACTTTCCCTTGTTGCCTCCATCCAATAGGTTTGTTTGCTTGTGTATAATGTATATACTATAAACCTTGTCTCTCTCTAGTGCCTCTCAAATCATGTGATTATTGCTTGCTTCCTATCAATAATTTTTATTATTAAAACTAAACGTAAAAATTAAATATTAAATTTTATATACTTTAAAATAATATATATATATAGCGAGAGAGAGAGAGAGACATAGAGAGAGAGAGAGAGAGAGTCTAACCTCGTTGGAAACTTTGAACTTGAATCATATTTAATCGTTGTCGAACTTGAACCATGTGACTTAGATCAATGTTATTCTCTCCTTCCATGTAATGAAGTTATAGGTCCCTTGTTGATTTGTGGTAGCATCAGATGTGCTCTAAGTCTCAAAATTTTCAGGGAGGCTTAGGCACATGTATTCCAAAAACCCAGAAAGGATTTTAGAAAATTCCATTCAGATTATGTTTCATGGAAATAATTAGTTATTTTTAATGGGGCCGTATGTCTAAACTTAGGAAATTAAAATAATTAATGGACATTAATTAAAGTAGACTGTGAATCTTATAGAAAAGTCAGAGATAAAGTCAAGTTAATCTTAGTCAATGATTAATGATTTAATTTCGATCATTGAAGACTCAACAAGAAGATTATAAGAAGGACTTGATGGATCATTTGGAAAACACATCAAGCGATAAAATCTAGATATTGAAATTCTTTAGTGAGTAGTTCTCAGGGAGAAAATTGATTGAGAATATTTTTGCAGAGGGGCATAGATAGTTTCTAGTTGGAATATTTTCCTGATTTGGAGAGTGGAAATGAGAGGAGGAAGTAAAAACCACAAATACCAACACAGAGTTAGCCATGCAGAGGCTACATAGGGATTGCATAGAGCTTCAGAGGGATTTCGAGTTTCTGTTGAGGAAATAGTCAAGATTCAGTGCCAATCAATATAGGTAGTTTCCATATGTCATAAGGGCCTCGTTTCCAGGCAACAAAAAGATCCAATGCAAAGAGAGAGGGAATCATCAATTGTGGCATAGAGACTGTGCATATTGACACAATCACTACGTAGAGGTAGCACAAAGTAGTTGTTAATTTTGGGCAACTGAGTCCAAACTCCATGTTGTTATGCTTAGATGATGATGCCAATATTTTTATTTGATTCCTCTTTCGTAGAGGTGCAAGATCGATCTAAATATCATCTTGATCGGATGAGAAAAACATGTATTTTGAATTCATTCCACATGTGCAAGGTTAGCCTGATTTATCCCACATGCCTAAGAGATGTGTCACACAACCCTGTAGATGGTTATATATTGGATAGACTTGGAGGTCATTTCACATACACATTTTTGGAGGCATTCTCTTTCTGTCATAGATGGTGCTATGATTAGGGCTTCTCATGGTGCAACGTTAGGGATTCTTGGTGCAGCATTTTGATGAGCTGTCTTGGGGTTGTGTGATACATTGGGTTGGCTAATCTAATGGAGAATTTTATGATTGAAGCATCTTGTTGATCACCGTAACACCACCATTCCTCATCTCTGTTTTTATTGGCTTGTCTTCCATCGATCTATTGGTATGTTATATTAGCATCTTACCTTCATGTGATTGCTATTTTGGCCCTATAATATTAAATTAAATTTGTATCTAGCATAGAAAATCTTCAGAAATTAACATGGTATAAAATAAAAGGTGAAGATAAATCCCAAATTATGTTGAGAGAAATCATCGATCAATTGGGAAAGATCCATTGTGTGCAACACTTTCCTCATAAGAGCTCGATGGAGAGAGGTATTTTTTGTTCTAGGCCGCAACAAGGAAGTTTGGACTAGCATGGGTGAGAGGGCCTATTTTGATGTCATTTCAGGAGCACCAAATTGTTGAAGGACAGTCGCAGTACCTTGCTAGAGGGCCGCAGCAGGTGGGGTCTGTTTAAGGGCTCGTTTGAGGTGAGTCAACCCTCAAAATAGGCTTTTGCAGATTGTTTGAAGGGCTGAAAGGGATCCGTTGTCATAACAGGAAGGAAAATCCATGTTTAGGGCTAGAAACTGCCCATAAATTGCAGCATGGAGGGAGATCCCTTCCCTAAAGGACAATTGCAGTCTTTAGGGTAAATTCTGGGTAGAGATAAGGGCTAAAAAGGGGACTGTCATGATTCCCTAGTTTACAGTGGTGGAGCAGTTTTCAAACAGTGGACAGAGGTACGCGTTTTAGTGAATTTTTGTAAGAATTGGATCCTAGTTTAGGGGATTGGTTTTGGATCAGTTTGGGAAACCTGTGGAAGTCAAGGAGGAGGGGCAGATTTGAATATTAGATTCCCTACACTAATAGATAGTTTTCACAGTGAAGATTGGTGATTGGATTAGATTCATATGCAGCTTGCGTGGAAGTGCCATGGGTGTGAGGAATGGAAGTGTATGCTGCTGTAGGTGGGCTGAAGTCCCTACCACATATTTGGAGGACAGTGTGGAGTTTTTTAGAGGCTGTCTATGCCCAGGACATAATTCAAGGGTGCCAGCACTTGTTCAATTCAATTCCGCAACAAAGGAGCATATGACAGCGTGGAGAGCTATGAGATCAATGAGGAAACTTCTCTGATTGGGTCGGATTTCTAAAGGTGATTATGTGTGGATTAAATGGTTGTTTAGGTGCATATTTTTGGGAATCTCAGGATGCGGCAAAGAGGATAAAGATGTTGTTGTTTTGAGTGCATATTGGTGCAGAAAAGAGAATACAACCAGGTCGAGGAAGTTAAGAGTACATTGCAGCTGTTAAGGGTATTTTTTTAGTGATGTTGAGGAGATTAAAAGGCTACAACAAGTTGTTGAGCTAGGCCGTAGACCATATCCACCAACTTGAGATTGTTTTTGGGTTGCTTTGAAGTAGTTAAGGTAGAAAAAGGAACAACAGGGTGTTGGAGGCTTTCACCTTGGAAGACCGCAGCTCTAGAAGCTTGTAGTACTGAACTATGTGGAGGTTAAGGGTTGTGTTTTGAATCATTTAATGAAGGGGACATATTCTAGGAAAGGCCGTAGTGATTTAAGGATTTTTTGGTGAATGTTCCAAAGACTGTTGCAGCTTATGGGTGCCCTAACCATTACCGACAGAAGCAGACTTGTTGCAGTAAGAACAAACCGATTTATGAATGGTTTTCTCCAATCTACTTGAAGACCGAGTTTTTTTTTTTCTTCTCATCCATGCTAGAAGCCAGTTCATAAGTTTGATGTATTCACTCTAGATTTCTGTGCAAAAGAAGAGGTATGTAAAATTTATTCTTACATGGAAATTTTGTTAAAGTATGTTTTTTTTTAATACTGTTTAAGGAAATATAAGGATAATATCAATGGCTGGTTGATGAGCCTTAGAATAGTGAAATATGGTGAAGTATATATGACCTCACTATATATGGAAGACTCTATATGAGCTTGATCTAAGGTAACTTCACTGGCATATGGAAAAATATATATAACCATGAAGATTGATATCTTTAGTACTGTATGGTAGTATGACAATGATGAATATGATAGTGATGTGTATGATAATATTATGGAAACACTGTAATCAGTGATATGATAGTGTATGATACCTTTCAAGATGTAGATGTATGACGGCATATGGCGATGATACTTGTATGGCTATTATTTCATAAAATAAGACTTGACAGTGGGTAAGTAAAATTCAGACCCATGATTACAAAGCCCTTTCTGAGGCAAGGAAGTTGGTATCTGGGATGCCCGAATTGTAAAATAATCATGAAAGCATATGTCAGGGTTGTGCCGAAGGAAATCATACAAGGGGCCCTGAAGTGTCACAAAGACATCAGATGTCTTGCAAATTGATACATTATAATTTATCTGATATGCTGCCTGTGAAATCCTTGGGAGGATGTTCCTATTTCATGACTTGCATGCATGACTTCTCTCGCAAGGCCTTGATGTATTTCCTAAAGAATAATATCAATATTTTGAGGACTGACAATGGCACCGTATGTGATTCAAGTGAGTTTAATGAATTTTGCAGAGGAGCTAGCATTAGGAGGGAGACCTATACCATATATGCTCCTAAGAAAATGGCATTGCTGGAAGAAACAAGAGAATACCCTTATGGCTCAGGGACACCCTCGAAGATGCCAAGAGACATATGGCCCCAAAGCAGGACATTCCAGGAAAGAAAGAAGCCGAATAGATACCATCGGTATCTAGTAGCCATGAGTAAAATCGTTCAATCTAAGCTTGGATCATTTGAAGAATTCGTAAAGCATCAAGTTTGGAAGGATGATATGCTCAAAGAGTACGATTCCATTATGAAAAATGATGTCTGAAATGTAGTCCCGAGACCAGAGGACAAAGATGTCGTCACCTTATAATGGCTCTATAATATGAAGCATGGATCTGATGGGAGCATTGAAATGTACAAGGAAATATTTTTTGCCCGAGGCTTCTCTCAAAAGGAAGGCATTGATTATGATGATATATTTTCACCTGTGATATATTATCGCCCTTTCTGCCACGCAAGGATGGAGTCTTCATCAAATGTATGTGAAGACCGCTTTTTTTGCATGGTTCGACAAAGGAAGAGGTGTATGTGAAGAAACCTTTGGGCTTTGAAGTCTAGGATAGAGACTCTCATGTATGCAAGTTGATAGAGAAAAGCCTCTCATTCCGGTTCTCTATGTGGATGACTCCTTCTTGACAGATGATGGCCCTCTCATTCATCAGTGTAAGAGGGAGCTAACTTCTGAGTTCAAGAGTAAATACCTAGGACTGATACATTACTTCCTAGGCTTGGAGGTATGGCAGAGACCTGGCGATATTTTTTCTTTCTGAAGGAAAACATACTGTGAAGCTACTGGAGAGTTTTGGTATGGTGGACTATAAGTTCGTATCGACACCGATGGAACTCAACTTTAAGAAGTTGAGTGGAAATGCTATTGGGCCCGTGCTAGAAAATCCTATCGAGTATCGACAACTCTTAGGGGCCCTGATGTTATTAGGGAACATCTGTATAGAAGTATGTTGTGTAGTGAACAATTTGAGTCAACACATGGTTGATCCTCATAACATTCACTGGGTTGGTGCCAAGAAACTCTTGAGATATCTCTCGGGAATGATAGACCATTGGTTGAGATACACTGCTAGGATTTTGAGACTCCATGGATATACTGATGTCGATTGGGATGGTGGTGTGGTGGATCACAAGAGCACATCTGGATGTTGCTTCACACTTGGGTCTACTTCGAGAAGGAAGAAGAAGTCATTGGCTTTGAGCACCGCTAAGGCCAAATACATTGCAGCGTGTATGGCCTGTTGCAAAGCTACTTGGTTGTGAAAGCTCTTCAGTGAGCTATTCAAAAATGTGATAGATACCTCCATTATCCTTTTTGATAACTAGAGGGGGATTCCTTTGTTAGCGAATATCTTGTTCCACGATCAATCCAAGAATATTGATATCTGGTACCATTTTATTCGGGATATGGGACAACGAGGTGTCGTAAGGCTTGATCATATAGGAATTGATGAGTAGGTCACAGATATTATCACAAATCCCATGGGGAAGGTCATGTTCCTAACCTTCTGTGACAATCATGAAATTGTCAATCAACCCTATTTGGAGGGTCCTGTTGGACGATGAGCTCTAGGAGCTCCACAGGGGCTTTGGGGATAGCTTCTTAGAGCTATAAGCAACCATAGGGCTAGGCTTTTCGAACCTTGTTGGTGTGCTTCTGCCCCACTGTGATGATATTGAGTTGGTTTACCTCTCTTTGAACTGCGCCCCATATGCATCCTACCCATGGCGTACCAAGCTTATGGGGAGTAACTCTAATTTTGCCAATGAGGTGGGAAGTGTGGATAGAGACTGATAGCAAAACCAATGGACGCATCAGATATTGTCGTACTCTCTATGTCTAGGATGGCATGTGTCTAACCACTTGATCTGGGATCAAGTCTAGTAAGGTTTCAGACATCCAATTGACTTCATGTCAATTAAACTAAATTTGGGTTAGTCTATGACTCTTTTTGAGTCCAAGTGAGGTTTTGGACCTCCAACTAACTTCGGGTCAGTTAAACTAACTTCGCGTTAGTATGAGACTCCTTTGAGTCCTATAGAGGTTTCAGACCTTTGAGCTGACTTCGGTTCAGATGGGAGTGAAGTCTTTGTGACTCACCTTTTGATCTAAAATAAAGAGCCAGCAAAGCAAGTTATGGTGGGATGACGCACGATGTTTGGATGGCACTGATGGATGGAGTTATCCCTAGTTGAGAGGGAGTGTTAATTTTGAGAAACTATGTCAAAACTCTATGATGTGTAGCTTAGATCACGATGCCAATATTTTTATTGGATTCCTCTTTTGGAGAGGTCCAAGATCGATCTAAATATCATCTTGATCGAATGAGTAGAACATGTATTTTGAATTTATTCCACATGTGCAAGGTCAGCCTGATTTATCCCACATTCCTAAGAGATGTCTCACACACCCCTATAGATGGTTATATATTGGAGAGACTTGGAGGTCATTTCACACAGACATTTTTGGAGGCATTCTCTTCTCTCAAGGATGGTGCTACGATTAGGGCTTCTCATGGTGTAGCTTTAGGCCTTCTTCGTGCAACATTTTGATGCACTGTTTTGATGAGTTGTCTTGGGTTTGTGTGACACATTGGGTTGGCTGACCTAATGGAGACTTTGTTGGTTGAAGCATCATGTTGATCTCCGTAACACCACCATTCCTCATCGCTATTTTTATTGGATTTTCTTCAATTGATCTATTGGTATGTTCTATCAACATCTTACTTTCACGTGATAGCTATTTGGGCCCTAGAAGATTAAAGTAAATTTTCATCTAGCATAGAACATCTTCAGAAATTAACAGTAGCTCATCTCAAGCTAAGGTTAGTGTCAAATTTCCGTAGCAGAGTGAGATGTTGTCACAAGATTTTATTTGTCATTTTTCCTCTGTATGGTTTTTCATTTTCAAATATCATAGACTTGTACTCATAAAATTACTACATAATAAACAAACCCTCACTTGCTGCACCGTTTTTCCCCAATTGGGTTTTCCGGGACATTGGTCCAAAAATAATGGTGTCGTGTCTATGATTTATTGTTTCTCATATATTTTCTCCACACATTTATTTCTGTACTTTAATTTTGTGAAGGCTATAGTGTATGGGTTTCAGTATTTACCGTAGAACACAGTAAATAAAATTTTCAAGTAATTAAAAAATTGTTAATTTTGGGAAACTAAGTCCAAACTCCATGTTGCAATGATCATATGAATATGGTCATATTTTTGTTGTATTCCTCTTTCAGAGAGGTACAAGGTTGATCTAAACATCATCTTGATTAGATGAGCAGAACATTTATTTTGATTTATTTTCCACATGTGCAAGGTCAGCCACATTTATCCCACGTGCCTAAGAGATGTGTCACATACCCTCATTTATGAATATAAATTGGAGAGAATTAGAGGTCATTTTCTCATCATCTCATCACACATTCTCTCATTGCGATATGATTGGTTCGATATCCTTGTGCGACCTTTTTCCCTCACACGTGTGGAGCGATGCTGCTATTTCTCCACACTAATATGTTTAGGGATTTCGGTTGGAGCGTTGACTAGAGTTTACCATGGCCAACCATTGGTTTTTTGACCTCAATATTCTACATAAATTCCAATTTTAGGAGGGCACACAGCTGCGCACTAAAATCAAGGAATTCCAGTCTATTTAACCAAAGCCCTAGTTTGTTGAGTTGGATTTTCTGAAGTTGCATGCATTGAATTTTCTATGTTGTCCCTGGTTTGACTCGTTGACTTGTGATGAGTTGTGTTTGAGGGTTTTGGGTGTGACACATGAAAGTGTTGGCTGACCGAGAAAGAGTTTGCTGGGTGAAGCATCTTGATGACTGTCATAATGCCACAATATCTCATATCTTTGTTGGACATAAGGAATTGTAAATCTGATCTCTATTTGGCTTGTCTTCTATTGATCTATTATTTTGTTCTATCAGCATTTTAATTTCAAGCTTCTGTGATTGCTATCTTGTATTGGGCCTAAGAAAGATAGAAGTAAAAATGCATCAAGCATATAACACCATTGTTATCTAAATTTAACATGGTATTAGAGCTAAGATGAAGACAAAGTCCAAGCTAGTGTTAGAAGCTATCTCTGAAGGAAGAAATCCTATCAAGGAGAAATGGCCTCCTCAACCTACAAGGTTTTCAAGGCTGATGATAAATTGACTAATAAGTATGATTATCATGCATGGAAGATGTCCTTGGATTTGGTGCTATAAGATCAAGATGTCGTGGACTATGTACAGGGGAATATTCAAGAGCCTCCATCAAATGCAGCTGCTGCCACAAAGATGAAGTATAGAAAAGGGAAAATCCAAGAAAATATGATTATCTAGGATTCTATTCATAAGCACTTGGTTTCTTACATTTCTAAGCTAAAGACATCTAAGGATATGTATGATAAGCTGGTGAGCATGTTCGAGGCTAGCAATGCTAATCAAATCCTCTTCTTCAAGAATCAACCAAAGAATATCAAGAAGGGTAAGGATGAATCTATTCAATCATTTTTTATGAGGCTCATTAAAATCAGGAATAACCTCCTAGCTGTTTGGGAAGCAATTATTGATCGAGAGATGGTTCTTATTGCACTTAGAGGTATCCCCCATGATTGGCATGTTTTCAATACCACTATTCTTAATAACAATGTGATTCTTTATTTTGATGAAATATTGACGAGATGCACTCAAGAGGAAACAAGAATGATGTAGTATGCCTCTAATGGAAATCGAAGTGACCCTACTGCCTTCGTCGCTCATGCAAAGAAGAAGAACCATGGTGGCCCAAGAAATCAAAACCATGGTAGAGCAGACCCAACAGAAGGAAGGGAAGATGTTACACTTGTAACAAGACTGGTATCTATGCAAGAGGGTGCTCTAATAGAAGGGACTCTATAAGGGATGATGACAACAACAACTTGAGAAGGAATGAAAGGAACAACAGGTTCCAAGGAAAAAGGAAGGCTCCATATGATCTTAATGGAAATGGGAAACCTTTTAATAGGTCAAGAAACTCTAGGTACGATGAGTCTAATGTTGTTGATAATAAGAGAAATGATTTTATTCTTGTATATGCCCTCTCTCCTGCATCTCCAGCTGACACCCTAGATGTCTGTTTAATTGATAGTGGTGCCTCAAGGCACCTCACTGGTTATAAATAAGCCCTTTATGATTTGGTTGAGAAGGATACTAATCTGGAAATTATCCTTGGAGACAATGCCACCTATCCCATGAAAGGGATAGGGACTGTGACCCTCCATTTATCTCAAGGTCAAGTGATCTGAATACAAGATGTGTTGTATGTACCTGATTTGAAGAAGAACCTTGTGTCCATTTCAGTAAAGGAAGACAAAGGGTTAAAGGTGTAATTCATTGATGGAAAGGAACTTATCTGGAAGAATAACTTGAAGAAAGCTCTTTCTGTTGGTTTTATATTTGATACACTCTACCAGGTTGGAGGAAGTCTATTGGGGGCTATGACATGTGATATAACTCTTCAACTAGATTTATGGATCTAGAGGTTTGCACACCTTCATTACAAAGCCCTACCTAAATCAAGGAAGGTGGTGACGGGGATACCCGAATTGAGAGATGATCATGAAGGTATATGTGAGGGTCGTGCCAAAGGGAAGCATACAATGGGGACCCTTCCCCTGAAGTGTCACACAGACAACTGATATCATGCAGTTGATACATTTTGACCTATTTGGTATGCTTCACGTGACATTCTTGGGAGGATTTTCCTATTACATGAATTTTATAGATGACTTCTCCTCCAAGACCTGGATATATTTTTTGAAGAAAGACGAAGCATTCAAATGCTTCTGTACCTTCAAGGCCTTGGTGGAAAATCAAATTCAGAATAAAATCAATGTTTTGAAGATAGAAAATGGGACCACATATGAGTCAAATGAGTTTAATGAATTTTTTAGAGAAGTTGGCATTAAGAGGGAGACCACAGCTATGTACACTCCTGAGAAAAATGGTGTTGCTGAAGAAAGAACAAGACCATTGTGGAAGTTGTCTGCACCATGCTATGTGACCAAGGTCCTCCGAAGTTTATATGGGGAGAAGCTTTTAACATTGATTTGTATGTTCAAAATAGATGCACGCATTCTACTCTGGACTCCAAAACTCCCGAAGAAGTCTTCTGTGGTAAGAAACCCAATGTCTCTCATTTAAGATTTTTTGGTTTTCCTGTTTACTTTCATGTGTTGAAAGAAAAGATAAGCAAGCTGAATGCTTCTGGAAAGAAGGTAATGTTTGTGGGCTACAGTGAACTTCGAAGGCATATAGAATCTATGTGCCTGGTCAAAGAGAAGTGGAGATATTCCATGATGTCACCTTTGATGAAGATGGTTCCCTCAAGAAAGTGAGAAATCTTCCTAGCTCCAAGGAAGACAAAGAAGATGAAGAAGTAGGGAAGCTAGAAGAGTTGAAGGATGACCTGATGACTGATGTTGAAGGACCTATGGATAAAATTGATCCACCTTCTTCAAATAAGAGAAAACCCTCATGGATTAGTGATACTCTCAAAGATGCCGAGAGACATACTGCCCCAAGGGGGACATTTTGTGAAAGCAAGAAGCCGAAGAGATACCAAGGGTATCTAGCAGCCATGAGTATGATAGTACAATATGAGCCTGGAACATTTCAAAAAGCTGTAAAGCATCTAGTTTGGAAGGATTATATGCATGAATAATATTATTCAATTATGAAGAATGATGTCTGGAAAGTGGTCCCAAGATCGGAGGATAAATCTGTTGTCACCTCGAAATGGCTCTATAAGATCAAGTATGGATCTGACGGAAGTGTTGAAAATTACAAGGCAAGATTCATAGCCTGAGGCTTCTCTTAAAATGAGGGAATATATTATGATGATATATTTTCACCTGTGGCTCGCTATACCACCATCTGATCTATTATTTCCCTTGTTGCTACGTAAGGATGGAGTTTACATTAGATGGATGTGAAGACCACTTTTCTACATGGATTTATAAAGGAATAGGTGTATGTGGAGCAAACTCTGGGGTTCAAAGTCTGAGATAGAGACACCCATGTATGCAGGTTGAAGCAAGCCCCTAGGGCTTGGTATAAGAGGATAGATAGCTACTTGATGAAGTTGGGCTTCACTCGAAGTAATGTTGATCTGAACCTTTATTTTAAGGTTGATAGAGAAACACCTCTCATTTTGGTTCTCTATGTGGACGATCTCTTCTTGAAAGGTGTTGATCCTCTCATTCATCAGTATAAGAGGGAGATATCTTTCAAGTTTGAGATGAAATACCTAATAATGATGCACTACTTCCTAGGCTTGGAGGTCTAGCAAAGGCCAGGCGAGATTTTCGTTTCTCAAGGAAAATATGTCATGAAGCTGCTAGAGAGATTTGGCATGGTGGACTATAAGTCTGTGTCGACACTGATGGAACTCAAATTTAAGAAGTTCATGGGAAAATATGTTGGGCCCATGCTATCAAATCCTACTAAGTATCAACAACTTGTGGGGGCCCTGACGTTCTTAGTGAACTCCTGTCTGGATGTATGTTTTGTAGTGAACACCTTGAGTAAACATATGGTTGAACCTTGTCACATTCATCACATTCACTGGATTGGTGCCAAGAATCTGTTGAGATATCTTCAGGGAACAATCAACCATGGGCTGAGATACACTGTCAGGAGTTTGAGACTCCATGGATATACTGATTTCGATTGGGCTAGCAGTGTGGTGGATTGCAATGGCACATCTGGATGTTGCTTCACCTTTGGTTTTGCCTCGATATCTTGGATAAGCAAGAAGTAGAAGTCGGTGGCTTTGAGAATTTCTGAGGCTGAAAAACATTACAACTAGTATGGCCTATTCTGAAGTTGTTTGGTTGTGAAATCTCTTCAGTGAGTTGTTTGGGCATGTGCTAGATACCACCGTTATCCTTTGTGATAACTAGAGTGGGATTCATCTTTCTCAGAATCCCGTGTTCCACGATCCATCCAAGCATATTGATATCAGGTACCACTTTATCTGGGATATGGTAAAAAAAGGCTCTATAAGGCTCGATGATATAGGAACTGATGAGAAATTCATGGATATTCTCACAAAGCCCCTGGGGAAGTTCAAGTTCCAAACCTTCCGTGAGAATCTTGGAATCATGGAAAGACCCTATTTTGAGGGTCTTGCTTGAGTTTCACTACGAAATATGGGAGCTCTAGGGGGCTTGGGGATAGATTATTGGAGTTATAAGCACTTATGGGGTGTAATATCCCAAAATAGGGAAAATCTACAAGGTTGGGAATATCTTATAATATCCCAAGATTGGAGATCCAACAATATATAAACACAAACTTGAAATAGCAGTGAATAACATCATACCAAAATGTATGGAAACCATGGAGCCATTTTATTATATATATCAGTAGCAAATAAGTGTAATACACATCAAATGATCAAGGGGAATAAGCCTCCCATGAATACATATGTCAAAAGTGAAATGCTACTACATAGTAGAATGTTTATGGATCAAAACTGCATAGTCATAGATAGAGCACTACTACAGGAAATACAAAATAACATATATCTACATATATGTGGCTGATACAAATATGCGAGAGAAGATCTATGCTCCCAAACACGATTTCAAGAAAATCCTGGAAGGATTGGCTGAAATATGCAAAAGTGGAAAAATTCTGGAGTAGCAGGGCTGAGTAGCAGCTGCAACTCAAGAAATAGATGGCGATGGATATAGATGATACACAAGCTGAGTAGACCTCCTCCAATGGATCTTCCAAGTGAAAGGCTGATCCTAACACTGAATATCTCACCCTCTGAAAATCACTGCAATCCCTCACTACAAATACTCACTGAAAATAACGTAGTCACTGAGGGATACTATGCTATAGGTGCAAGAAAATGTGTTGGCCAAGTGCCAAGATTTGCAACATTCTCCAAGTGCTTCCCAAATGATCACCCAAAGGAAAGAGAGTTCCCTCCTCTAAAATATAAGCCCAAAAAGTGGTGTTGAGGAGCCTCTAGTGCAACACCCTGCAACACAACTCAGCTCTAAACATAAACTATGATGTAGCTGAAGGAGGATGCTTGGCCTGAAGCCTGAATGTGGAGAAATGAAGAACAAGATCCTTCAAGAGGCCTCTCTTGAAAGGATAAGGAATTTCTAAATAGGAAATCCTTGTGCTAAGCAGCACTGCAACTCTGCTAAACAACAGGAGAATGCACAATGTCTGAACAGACCAAGAAATCAATAATACATAACATGCATCACAGTGGCTTCCTTTCCCTCCTTTTAAAAAAATGGAGGCCCTTTCACCATGGATCCCACTCATTAGGGTTTCCTCCACTAAGGAATATTCCTCCCATTCATACTGTGTTGTCCCTCCAAGTGTTCTACACGTCCTATCCCAGCACTGTTGACTTGGTCAAACTTGACCCTATCCTCATGAAAATGTCCTCTTTCACACTTGAGGGTGTGAAATCCAGCTCTTATGAATATCCCTTTTCATACTATGAGGGATTTTATTCATTTTTATGCAATTTATGGGCTTCATTTCCCATTTATTTATCTCCTAAGTGACATGAGAAAAAATTAATATTCCAATTAGCTGCTTGCTAATTTTGGAATATTACAGACCTCCTCTCCCAAATGTTGCTTGTCCTCAAGAAAATGTAAGGATAGAACTGAGAAGTTGACGCCCAAGCATGGATACTGAAATTTATTGGGAAAACATCTTTCCCCAAGTGGATACTCCATCCCAAAGAAATCATCCATACAAAATTAGTCACCTCCCAACATGGCAACTCTAGAAAATTCTCCTCCACCTTGAGCTCAAGCAATGTAGGTGGGCTAAAAATCTGATCTTGGTAGACAAAATAGCCTACCCCACGTTTTCCTCCTCTCCACTGAAGATAAGTGTAGAGTGTTTTCTGATCCTGGGTTGCAATAATGTTGCCCTCAAGTAGCAAGAAGAAGTCTAGATCCTCAAGGACCTTCCCTCCAATGTTATGAATCATGCTGGCCCTAAACATCTCATATGTGATAAGTTGGAAATCACCATCATATGGCATCCAATCAATCATATGGCTCACTTCAATAGGAAACAAGTGTTTTGCTGTAGTGGCCACATACTCTCTCATGCTCCCATTAGAACATGCAATGCAAACAATGTGGGAAATATCTCCCCCAAGGGACACATCTAACCAATGTGTCACTCCCCCAATCATGCTCCCAATAAAAATAAGAACAACAGCAACATAAGGAACCATAATGAGAACCATAATTGCTGCCATATGTCACAAGGGAAAAGGACAATGGTCCCTCAAATGTAACCAAATCAGTTTGACCCTAAACTACAAAAGAGAGTGACAAAAAGTGTGGTTTCTCAACCACTTGCTTGCTGTCCCACTCTCCTCATATGTTTGGAGAAAGTGAATGATGTATGGTAAAAAGTAAGCATGTTCTCCAAAATACATCTCCTCCCCAAGTCCTCCTAGGGAGTGGTCATCAATACTGCTCATGGCCTCAAGTAGACCATGAAGTCTAGAAAAAATAATGTTCCTCCTTGGAGTAACATCCTGCACATGTATGGTTAAGGGATGCATATATACATCATACAAGTATTTATGCAAACAAACAATACCCTTACTATATGTCTTGCTCGTGCAAATGGAGTGGCTCATAGATGAGTCTCCTCTCATCCTCAAATAGAAAAGAGGTGGTTGTGCTAACTCTTCCAAGGATTTATGTATCTCCTCCATCTCCACATGATCCATGCATTTCCTCATATGCTGATCATCCAATATCATACAAGTGAAAAGATCCTTGGAATACTCCACCAATAGCTGGGAGCTCCAATATGGATCTATCCTCCATAGTGACAACACTGATGATCTCTCATGAAGAATATCTGTTATATGGTCGTCCTCCTCTTTGACATCACCCATGTCAAAGATGCAAGCTAGAAGGCTGATATCCTTCCCATGCTACTTCTGCCACAACGCAGAATATGAAATGAGAGTGGTTAAAAAAGATGTTGAGAGAATTCCTCTCTCCTCCTTGAGTCTACCCAAGACTCTCAGCATTGTACAATGACCTCCCAATGTCTCCACTCTTCTGAAATCAATGGATGGTGCCTCAAAATGTGAAGCATTTTTCATCATCTGCTGATATGGTGGTCTCCTCAGTGAAATGTCTCTATGCAATGAGACATCATCATCAAGAGTAGACTGCATATATGAATGGATAGACTTTTCCCTACTCTCACTGTGCAATCCAATATTCCTCTTAGGTGCATCAACCTCATGAAATAGATAGGGGTGTGTGCTCCTCATCACATGATGTTGGTCATCCTCCCTATCTCCTCCTTCTATCTCCATAGTTCTACACCCTATCATCAATGGCACATGTGAATCATGAGTTGTGCCTTGATCTCCACATGTGAGATCCTGGGGAATTTCTTGCAATGATACAAGAATCCCTCTAGTTGGAGAAAGAGCTCCTTCTTCATCTGCATGAGGTTCTAGATCAACTCTAGACATGACAACGTTGTTGCCCTCAACCTCCTCAACATGAATGGGGAACCTCCCAATGATTGGATCCTCCATTGGAAAAGGGATCTCCATGTCTCTTTGTTTAGGAACATGAGATAAATGTCTTGCCTTTAACAAGTTATGATGCAATATGTCAACCTCCTCATTGGTTTTTTGAAGTGGAATGGTTTTTATAGTTCCATCCATCACATGCAAGGTTTGTGTTTGCTTGAGTTTGTTTTCATTCACCACATGTGTTTCAGGATTATTTATATCAAATATTCTCACCAATGTTTTAATGAACCTTTCATAGGAAGAAGTGTTTTCATTATTTAAAGAAAAAGACACAAATATCCACCATGCAGAGGCCTTACCTCCAAGATGCAGTGCTACTACTTTGATGGCTTCATCTTCAAAAATTTGATGCTGCTGCAAAAATATGTCTAGCTCTTCCACCCAAGCCTTGGCTAAACATGTCGGTGAACCATCAAAGGTAGACAAAAGAAATATATCCACATTATATTGCTTGCTCCTCCTCACCTTGATCTTGCAAAACTCTAGGAAAGTGATATGATATCTAAAATTCTGAGTTTGAGATTCATATTCATGCAATAAACCACTAAGAGTTCCCCTCTTAGGCATTCCTTCTTCCTCCCTTTCTCTCATGGCAAAACTGGGCATATGACTGCAATGTGCATCATAGGGTGTGGCTGCATGCTCACACTCCCCATAAGAAAATCTAGAGTTTGATTCAGTTTCAAACCCCCTTGGATATTCTGTATACATCTCCCTCCTTATCTTCTTGAAATCTTCATGAATGCTCTATACAAATCTTGGAAGAAGCTTTGTAAGCCTATCTTCCTTTCTTCCTCCACATAATGGAGTCTTCTCTTTTCTATTCATCTCTTTGTCTTCTTGTCTTCTACATAGCATATTGGCTGAGATCCACAAGTTTAGCCAAGGCTGATGCTTTGATACCACTGTAATATCCCAAAATAGGGAAAATCTACAAGGTTGGGAATATCTTGTAATATCCCAAGACTGGAGATCCAACAATATATAAACACAAACTTGAAATAGTAGTGAATAAAATCATACAAAAATGTATGGAAACCATGGAGCCTTTTTATTATATATATCAGCAGCAAATAAGTGTAATACACATCAAATGATGAAGGCAAATAAGCCTCCCATGAATACATATGTCAAAAGTGAAATGCTGCTACATAGCAAAATTTCTATGGATCGAAACTGAGTCATAGATAGAGCACTGCTACAGGAAATACAAAAAAACATAGATTTTCATATATATGACTGATACAATGATGGGAGAGAATATCTATGCTCCCAATCACTATTTCAAGACAATCCTGGAAGGATTGGCTGAAATATGCAAAAGTGGAAAAATGTCAGAGTAGCAGGGCTGAGTAGTAGCTACAACTCAAGAACTGGATCGAGATGGCTGTAGATGATACACAAGCTGAATAGACCTCCTCCAATAGATCTTCCAAGTGAAAGGCTGATCCTAACACTGAATATCTCACCCTTCAACAATCACTGCAATCCCTCACTGCAAATACTCACTGAAAATAACGCAGTCACTGAGGGATATTGTGCTATAGGTGCAAGAAAATGTGTTGGCCAAGTGCCAAGATCTACAATATGCTCCAAGGGCTTCCCAAATAATCACCCAAAGGAATGAGAGCTCCCTCCTCTAAAAGATAAGCCTAGGAAGGCTTGCTGAACCTTGCAATGCATCTGCCCCATCATTATGATATTGAGTTGGTTCACCTCTCTCTAATCTATGCCCCACATGCATCCTACCCATGGAGATTTAGACTCATGGGAAGTACCTCTCATTTTTCCAATGAGGTGGGAAATTTGGATAGAGACCATAGTAAGACCAATGGATGCATCGGAGATTGCCGTACTCTCTATGTCTAGGATGGCACGTGTCCAACACCTTGATCTAGGATTAAGTATGACGAGGTTTTATCCTCTAAACTGACTTCAGGTCAATAAACTAACTTCGGGTTAGTATGAGACTCTTTTGAGTCTGAGAGAGGTTTTTACCTCTAAGCTGACTTTGGGTAAGTTGTGTGCGAAGCATTTGTGACTCACTTTTTTTTTATGAAATAAAGAGCCAGAAAAGCAAGTTACGGTGGGATGACGCACGATGTTTGGTTTGGTACATGATGGATGACCCTTGTGGATAGATGGAGTTCTCCCTAGTTGAGAGGGAGTGTTAATTTTGGGAAAATAATTCCACGTTCCATGTTGCATTGCTCATATGAAGATGGTCATATTTTTTTTTTATTCCTCTTTCGGAGAGGTACAATATTGATCTAAAGATCATCTTGATCGGATGAGTAGAACATTGATTTTGAATTTATTTTCCACATGTGCAAGGTTAGCCAGATTTATCCCACATGCCTAAGATATATGTCACACACCCTCATTGATGAATATAAGTTGGAGAGACTTGGAGGTCATTTTCTCATCATGTCATCACACATTCTCATTATGATCTAATTGGTTCGATAGCCTTTGGAGGCCTTTTTCCCTCACATGTGTAGAGTGAAGCTGCTATTTTTTCTGCACTGATCTGTTTAGGGTTTTCTTCTACAGCATTGACCGTGGTCAACCCTTGGTAATTTGACCTCAATCCTCTACATAAATTTCTATTTTAGGAGTCTGTATAGCTGGGCACTAAAATGGAGGAATTCCAGGCTATTTGACCGAAGTCCTATTTTGCTGTGTTGACTTTTATGAAGCTTCCTGCATTAAATTTTTTGCATTGTCCTGTGTTTGACTTGTGTTGACTTGTGATGAGTTTTATTTGAGGGTTGTGGGTGTGACACATGAAAATGATGGCTAACCGAGAAATACTTTGCTGGTTGAAGCATCCTGCTGACTGCCGTAACGCCACAATATATCATATATTTGCTAGACATAAGGAATTTTAAATCTGATCTCTATTTGGCTTATCTTATATTGATATATTATTGTGTTCAATAAAAATTTTACTTTTAATTTTATGTGATTTTTATCTTGTATTGGGCCTAAGAAATATTGAAGTAAAAATGCATCAAGCATAGAACACCATTGTTATCTAAATTTAACACAAATAGAAGAACTTTCATCAGTTGTTGTAGTAGGATTTAGGAAACCGAAATTTCACATGGTATCAGAGCTTGTTTAGCTGAGTGCAGGAGGAGAAAGAGAGCAGATCGAGTATATCCAGTGTTGAATAATCCAGAAATCAAAGAGATGCATAAGCAACAGATCAATTTCCCTAGTGATTGTGAAGTCCAAGCCAAGAGGGCTAGATCTGCAACGATATCTCTCTTTGAGTGAGCTGACAGAGAGGTAGGATCTTCCAATTTGTAGTTTTTTAGAGGTAGAGGGAGCAACGCAACAGATTCAGTGCATATCAACAAGTTGTTGGGACACTGTTTCTGTGTAGTAATGATTTCTGGTGCCAAAAGCTTCAAAATAATGTAGTTGAAGACACATTTGGGGATTTCTGACCTTAGAGAGTTTCTTACCCAAAAAACTTTGATTTCTCGTGTAGAAGCAACGAGATCGTGAATTATTTCGCTTGCTCTAGCAGGGAGTGTGTAGAGCCAGCTGCGCTGAGGGTTAGAGGCAGCAGATCAGTAGTGATTGGGTGATATGGCATCTAGTGGGTTGCATGACCAAGATCGGTTGGAGGGTGCCTCCAAATATGTAATATGGAAGGCAAGGATCTCCGTCCTTCTAGATGAACATGACCTCAAGACTTTTATTGATATTACATTAGCTAAATCGATAAATGTCACGCCATTGAGAGCCTTCAAGAAGAACATGGAAATATCCAAAAGTTTGATCCTCGACGGGGTGATGGATCATATTATTTCACAGATTTCTAGCAAAGGGGCAACCAAGGAAATTTTAAATGTGTTGGCCACGCTATATCAGGGGTCTTCTGAGTAGAGGAAGATTTTTTTTGGAGGAAAAGATGCAGACTACCAGGATGTAGAAGGGAGAACGTGTTGGTTCGTTCCTTCCTAAAATTTAGGAAGTCTGAGATTAGATGGAAGTTACGGGAGAAACTCCTAAGGCCACAAAGATGGCCAGACTTCCCTTGAATTCTGTGTCCAAATATTATCAAGTCTTTTTCCAAAGCATCCTGGGTAGAGAGAAGTTGCCGGACTGGGAAGGAATGTGTGAAACTCTTCAACAAGAAGAGATGAGGAGAGATTTACTCAAGTGAAAACTTGATGGCAATAGCAGTAGTGGGACAAAGCCCAAGGAGGAGGAGGAGAACATAGCTCTTGCATCAAAGGGGCAGTAGGAGTAGAAAAGAAAAAATAAGGATGTCTTAAATATCAAGTGCTTTCAGTGTGGTAAGATGGGACATTACGCCACGTAGTGTCCTATCAAGAAGGAAAAATATGAGAAGCATAATTTTTAGGTTGCAACTACAAAGATAAAGGAGGAGGAACTCGCCCTGATTTCCCATATATCACTAGGGGAGCGTTGGGGTGATCTGGAGCTATAGTTCAACAGAACTATAGATTGGGCAGGATCCTTAAGGATTCCACCTCTCGGATCATCACCTTGCTATGGGAGCCGAAATGATAAGTAGCAAGATGGATAAGTATCAGTTGATGCAAAAGAGTTCAGAAGTGATAGAGAAGTGGTTAGAGAGCACCAAATTCTGAGCAGTGAAGAGAAGAGTTGCAGTGCAGGAAGGCATAGTGCAGAGTCAGCAGTAGTGCAACAACTTTAGAGGGACAGTGCAAAGACTAGCAACAGTCAGATTTTCAATACGAGATGCATCCTATTGAACACTTAGTTCATATTTTGGATGTTTTTATGTTGCAGTGAGAAACATAGTTGCAGTGTAGTGGTAGTTGGTAGTAGTATGTAGGGTCAGTAGCAACATGGATGCAACAACGCAATGTTGGTGGACAGTGTCAGACATCAGCAATGCAGAGGGAGATGTTGCAGAATTAGAGAATTGATTCAATTAGATTTATTGCTATAACACATTCCTTGCTAAGAGGGAGTGTTAATTTGTGGTAGAATCGGATGTACTCTAAGTCTCCAAAATTTGCAGGGAGGATTGGGCACATGTATTCCAAATAACCCATAAAGGATTTTGGAAAAATCCACTCAGAATATGTTTTATGGAAATAATTAATTATTTTTAATGGGACAATAATTCTAAACTTAGAAAAATAAAATAATTAATGGATATTAACTAAAACACAGTGTGAATCTTCTAGAAAAGTCAGAGATCAAGTCAATTTAATATTAGCCACTGATTAACGATTTAATCTTAGTCATTGAGGACTCAACCCGAAGATTATAAGAAGGACTTGATGGATCATTTGGAAAACACATCAGGAGAGAAAATATAGAGATCAAAATTCTTTAGGGAGCAGTGCTCAGGGATAAAATTGATCGAGAGTATTTTTGTAGAGTCGGGCAGAGATAATTTCTAGTTGGAAGAGTTTCCTGATCCAGAGAGTGAAAATGAGAGGAGGAAGTAAAATCCACAGAGAGAAGCGTAGAGCAACCATGTAGAGGAAACGAAAGGACTACATAAAGCTTCAGATGAAGTTAGATTTTCTGTTGAGGAAATAGTCGGGGTTCAATGCCAGTCATTGGAGGGAGATTCCGAAGGTTTTGAGGCAGAAGAGATATCCAACACAAAGACAGAGGGAAACTTCAGTTGTGATGTAGAGTCTGCATAGAGTGATAGAGTCACTATGTAGAGGCAGTGCAGAGCAGCTCATCTTAAGATAAGGTTAGTGTTATATTCCTGTGGTAGAGTGTGATATTCTCAGAATATTTTAGTTGTCATTTTTTCTCTGTATTATTTGTCAATTTCGACAATCATAGACTTGTACTTAGAAAATTACAGCATAATAAACAAAACCTCAGTTGTTGCACCTGTTTTTTCGAATTGGGTTTTTCTGGTGATCTATGATTTATTCTTGTGCAGATCTTGTCTCCACACATTTATTTTTCATATTTTAATTTTGTGAAGGCTGTAGTGTATGGGTTTCAATATTTACCGTAGAACAATGTAAATAATTTGTTCGATTAATTAACAAATAGAATAATTCTCATTAGTTTTTGTAGTAGGATTTGAGCAACCAAACTTTCACACCTCCTCCAACCTGTCCTCAAGCCTTGTACTAGTCGTAGCCATCTCCAATTTAGAAAATCAACTGAAAGGCTTTGCTTGGTCTTTGAGGAAACCAACTTGTCGCTAGATTGTTTCCTAGATCTATTGACTGCTTGAGACTCTCTCTTCTTGCAACTTCTTGGTGTTTGTTTTGTCTAGGTTTACCTCTAGTTTTGTGCCCTCCTTGGCCATGCCTAATGCATCTTGTGCACTTGGTTGTCAGTCCACTTTCCACTCAATGGCTGAATCTTGTACCCACAGCTCTTCATGGTAGCTATGTCAATTTCCACTTGTTGGTAGTCACCTTTGATAACCTGAACAAAGCCCTCAATGTGCCCCTTTTTATATCTCGTTAACATCTTGGCCAACTTGACCTTGGCTCTCTATTGAAATTATGTCTCTTGACCTGTCACACCTATCTCGGTACTAGTGATTGAATAATCCACTATTTATATTCCTTCCCTTGTGCCTTCATCTCCCTTTAAAAATATTGTGAATGTTGCTTTCACCTGAACATTTGGTAGTTCCACTTGAGCCTTGGTCATCCTCTGTCCGTTTTTCACCTGCACTCAAGCTCTAGTTGGTGGCTAGCTTGTCGACCACCAAAACTACAAACTCCTTGAATCCCTTATACAGCTTGTACAGTGCACACACCTCTTCCAACTATCTCTGGACTCCTTAGGTTACCACCTTAAGCTCAACCCTTGTTTGCATGGACGTGGACTGACTTGGGTTATTGTTGAATTTGTGAGTGCACTCTACTAGATCTACCTCCCATGCCTATTGTGATATTTGACATCTCTTATCAGCTTACTTTGACCCGTTAGTGGAGTCTGATAGCCCTTGGTTGTTGGCTTAGTCACTACTAGTGACCACTAACTTTTGGCTACAACTTGACCTCATTTTTTCCCCTTTTTTCCTTTAAATTTAAATTAAAAACTTCAACCTCTGTTGTATTTAGTTGTGTTCATATGTCATGCAGCCTAAAAATAATGTGCGTCTCATACAATCATTTTCAAACCTAGATATAATGATCCCTATATGAACCTGATTTCTTACGTGATTCAAAAATCAGTTTTCAGAGTTTTTCCCTATGATACCATTCCCAAAATTTTATTAATATAGTATATTTTAGATATATTGTCTAAATGCATATATAGATTATTAAGACAATTAGCGGAAGCAAAATTACACAACCATGTTGGAAATACTAAGAGGGGGGGTGAATCAGTATTTCTTTCAATTAGAGCATTAGTTAATCTTCAATTATTATCAGTATTTGTACAATGATAGCAGAAAACAAGAGGAACAAAAATGCACATAGTTTTTAAGGTGGAAACCCACTCCGAGACAAAAACCACCTAATGCTTTTCTAATAATTCTTTTCAACTCCAATTGAAAATAAAGCTCCAACTTCCTAGAATCTAGAAAAGCATTCTTCTCTAGCTCCCACTGGATGGATGCTCCAACGCACGAGATTCCTCAGTAGTCAACTGAATGGATTCTCCAACACCCAATGAGCTACAACTCACCCTAGCACCACCCTACCACCCTATAGAAGAATAAAAAATGAATGGACTCCCGCACCACCCTACCACCCTATCTCTATTATTTCAGATCTTCAATATCTGATTTTCAGTCTTGTAGTATTCCTTTGATTCTTATTTCCAATGCCATAGGTCTGACCCAATTTGGATTCTTCAAGAGAGAGTTATACCAAATTTCTCACACTGCCCTAATTATGGACTGTTTCAGCAGAGCGCACTTGTAAAGCATGCCACATGTCACTGTTTCTTCATTTTCTTCTGAAATTGATAAAGAGAAAACTATAGACTTTACATTATCTTCCAATTTTTACAGAATTCCAATCCGATACTTAGAGATAGAGTTATGATTATTTTACCAAGGTCACTTCTTTGAGATGAATTTCAAGAGCCTGCAAAAACTCTTGCTTCCACATATCATATCTCCAAAAATATTGTACAACTTGATCTGAAATTTTTATTGAAACTTCCCCTAGATTTCAGCTTTACCTCATAAAAATTTCAGCTTTTTAGCCTTTGTAGAAAAAAAATTTAGAGCTAAAATTCCACGATAACCTGTTTCAGATGGCCAAATCCCATACCTAAGGAGGAAATGAAGATCACAATATATATGAATGCTTAAGTTGAGAGGGGCTTCAACAAGTGAACGTGGGAGGGATATTCAGAGCTTAAAAAATATTAATTATGACTTTTCAATGATCCATGCCCCAACCCCATGGGGTTTTAGCCCACTAACTGGGGTACAAACTTCAAACATGAATATCTCTGAAACCATGAAGAATTACATGGTGTGCCATATATCAACGGAAACATCTCAACATGTAGAAACCATCAAAAGCATTATTTACCTAGAATATATTAATTTGGTAGGTCAAACTTCCCATTCAATATTGGGTTAGCCCCTGGTGCTGCTTGGGTTGACATCAATGACAACCGTTGATCAACAGTCTCCCCCTTTGGGATTGATGGCAACACAAGTACTCCCCTTGCGATCATGACACATCTCCCTACAACATTCTCTCCCCCTTTGACATCAATAGAAAAGGGCAACTCCCCCTGAAACACAACTATCCAGGGAAAATTTTAAGAACCCCCCTAGATTTATATATATAATAATTAGGCAAATCCCCATGATACATAGGAAAAATGGAAGGTGATTTTATTAATAATATAATATGTATATATAATTTTTTTGGTGAATCTCTCACGAGATTATATTATCTTGTAAAATCGGGGTGAATCACTAATACAAATGGAAAATCACTAGTACAAAATGGTGAATCGTTGTCTAGTGGAGTTCGGGATGTTGGTTCCAATGAAGATATGGTAGTTTAACCAGGAGTTGAAGGAAGCAAACCACCGAGACCAAGTATGGCACATGGTGACTCGTGAGGGAAGTAGTTCTCGTGTAGTTTGGAAAACGTGTTCTTCTAGTTCTGCTAAGCGTAGTGTTGTTTCTCATGCTACTAATAGCACTGATATTAAGGTTGGAGAGAAGGTTGAGGAAGCATGGAAGGTAACAGTGGTGGAGAATTACAAAGAGAACCCAATGATGGGCTCCATTTTTCCCTTTGGTATTTGGGCCTGCAAGATATTTTTTCCATTGAACCAACAATTAACCGTTCAACCAACAATCAACTTGACTGAGTTGATTAGGTACGAGTCAAATTAGACTAATCTTCAAAACTATGCTTTGCACTATCCCATATTTATCACACTAATGCTACACAAATTGTGCATTTGCACCCAACTCTCATGCATGCACACAAAATTTTCATTAACATCTATAACCCTAACCAAGTGAGAATTGATCAACAATTTGCACCAAAGTTTGTTATAGTGTTGAAAGTTCATAAGAAATTTAGATCCATGGTACCTTAAATAAATTTTGAGATAACCTCCACATATTCGACTAAAATAGAGAAAACTTGTGATAAATTTTAAACCTACAAAAATTAGGATTCATGTTCCTAGGAAAGATCATAATTAGTTGACATATGTCCAGTTTTTAGCCCTGACACATTGATAATGCAATGGCTTAGTTCAAAATTCACACATTGAAAATTCATCAATGAAGAGAAGAAAAGATCATTATGAATTACACATACTCCAAAATTCCTACCAAATTCTACTTAGTTGTCCGCAACTCGGCTATACATAATCTTATAGTAAATACAAATTTCAAAAATCCTTCTTCACATAGCTAATAAATGGCCATTGGAGGAGCACCCCTTATATAATAGTAATAGTAGCAATCAATAGATTATTTCATATTGAAATTCATAGCCACAACACTCCTATGTATTGTATGATGTATTCAACTTGCATTATCAAATATAGATAAAATCATACTTTTGATTGATACATTTAAATCATACTTGTGCACAAAGTTGAATGTAATTCCAGTCAAGGAGTAAAGTCGGTTCGACGTATAATGATCTATAAAATAATGAAGAAACTTAGTAACGAAACACAACTTTCACGTTTGAAAAAATTATAAAGCTTTCATGCAAATCCATTGTTGTTATAGTTCCTTCTCTCAACCATGTTCCACATAAGCATGGAAAATCAAGTAATACTAGAATTTGCACCAAGAGGTGCAAAGTAACGTCAGGGAATAGGGATACATATTCCATGCGAGATAAAGGTGATGTAGGTGATAAAGTTGGAGGAAATATGAAATTTTTTGGAAGAATGGTTGGTTTGTTTATCAACTTTTGAGTTATCTTGAAAATTGCTTTGTTCTCTTCATGCCTACCTCTAAAACCTTAAAAAAAACTATCCAAAAAATGCATATTCAACGACCTCTATGGAATATTTACATAGTTCATGAGAGGAGCATTAATCCTCGTTTAAAATATAATAAAATGAAAGTATAAGATAGTGAACAACTTCAACTCCTCCCTAATCTTAAAAATTGTATATAGTGATAGTATTATCATTTCCATGAAATAAAATTGGTCACAACTCTTTAATATAATAAAAGAAAAAATTTAATTAAACAAATATATACATCAAAACATAATTGACCAAATTTCTATCTATTATCCAAACCCGTCACCTTTCGTATCCCATTCATTTAAATCCACTTGGTTGCATTATCTTAAATTATAATATGTTCATATATATAATACAAAGTGCTTCACCCTCAAATATAGTTTTTACAAAGGGCATAAGTTATTGTTGTTAAATCTAGTTTGATCTCTATGAGCATGGGAGTCATGGATTTCAACGATCTAGAGGCGATGGATGGGCTTCAGTGGACATGGAACACCTAGCCAAGCTCCCAGATAGAAGCAGTACGAATGGTGATCCCGCTGGGCATCCTGTGCATGCCCCTGATGGTGGTGCAGGGGGAGGAGAATCAGCCACAGCCACTCCCAATCCCACTTCTCCCATATGACCCTCTCCTTTGCAGGTCTTTCTACACCATCCTAAACCCCTACGCTCGCGTTGATTACCAGGAAAAGTTGTGGACGTGTCCCTTGTGCTTCCACTGCAATTCTTTCCCCCATTCCTACTTGTCCATAGACAAAAAAAATTTCCCCGCCAAAATATTCCACACTTACAACATTGTCGAGTACCGTCTTCAGGAACACCGCCCCCAGTTCCACCTCCATATTTCCCTCATCTTTCGATCAACAGGTTGGTCATTGGCCTGCCCAAAGGGTGCAACAGACATAGGCCGTCAAGGGGCCTGGGTTCTTGTTTGTGGTGGACACTTCCCAGCCTGCAAAGGATCTCCATCATCTCAAGAATGAAATTTCTGGCAATAAGAAGTAACCCAAAACAGAGGTCTAGTGCAAGAATCTCCAGGACGGTGGAGAAAATGAGGACTGCCATCCAATATTTTGTTTACACACATCAATAGATGAATAGTTAGAAGGGTGATAAGAAAGCTTTGTGATTGGATGGGGTGAATCGTGTTTGTCCACCCAATCTCGTAAAAGAAAGGCTTCAAATGTAATAAAAACAAGAAATTGACTATTAAAAAAGAAAAAAAAGAAAAAAAAACTAAATTTTTTTAATATAAATTATATAATAGAAATTATGACCATAAGATATTAAAAAAAAACAACTAATATTAATATTTAAAAACTAATTAATTGGTTGAACAAAATTTATTTTAAAAATAAAGTTATTCTCACTAAAATAAGATTAAAATATTAATACAAAAATTAATTACTATTTTTTTAACAATAACCAACAATATTTTATATTAAAGTTGTGGAGCAAACTGCTTAGTTAAAATACATCTTACAAAATGTTGTAAGGTAGTTTTCTGCATAGCCGGAAAGAGTAGGGTGGATACATCTGTCTACTGAAGTTTATATATGATTTCCCAAAACATATTTTACTACATTCCAAATTTTTCCATTTATAATTTCACCAATAGTTTCCTGTCAAACAAAATTTATAACACACATGCAATTCACATCTTAATCATTTTGAGCCATCAACTTGTCTCCCATGTCCTTGTTCTATTTTTCCATTACCTCCTCTAGTTGAGATCTAATATATTCCAACTCCTCTTCCATCTGTTGGATTCAATTTTTAAGTTGTTGCATAGTCTCTAATATTCCTGAAATTTCTTGGTGCATAGATCAAAGTGAAATATCAAACAAGTGATTATTTTCATCATGATCCATGAAGTCTAGAACTACCACACACAAGAGCAGCAAGCCCGAGGGGACCTGTGTGTGGTGCCCTTAACTATTGGTTTGCACACCTCCAAATTCCCTCAATCAATTGGCTAAAACACCTAATTGTTACAATTTTGGGGTACCACAAACAATCCAGATATTGCATGCAAATCAACCGTAAATCATCCAGTGGTCATCTCCTTAAATAGTCATGCATTGTGAATGGAGGACTTGAAATTGGACCAAATCAATGCCACATGCTATAGGTTTTCTTAAGGATGAGAAATTTCCTCCACATCATCAAAATCCAAATATTTCCCTCCTATGATCACCTCAACCATTGACTTCTCCCATGCCTGAAAATATAAGCCCAATCTCTCTTTCTTAATCTAAATCCAAATCCATGATCTCAATTTTATGAAGGATGAAGTCAAACTGAAGGAAGATACATAGGGAGACCTTCCCTCACCAAAATTCCTAGTGGCCAAGTGTTCCACCAACCTCCATAACATTGCCACTCAAATCCAAATGTCTTGTCAGATTCAAGCCTTTTCCATGATTAGGAGCACTCACACCCCACCTTGGGTTTAAAACTTGTACTATCATTTATTAATATACTAAGGCAAGGGTTAATATACTAAAGCAAAGGGTCATAGCTCCTTTCCCCTCACCAATTATTTTCTCTTCTTTAGACTTACCCCTTTGTTGGCCAATAAGTTAGCTTTGGAATTGTTTCCCCTTCAAACATGGAAGTGTTGACGCCTCAATATAGATTGATACCGAAAATGGATTCATTTGAAGATCAATCTTAACTTTATGTCTAAGGTAAGAGTTCCAGATTATAAATGATGAAATATTATCATGAAATATCATGGTTGAGTCTCCAATGACTATTATTATTGTCACTCCAATGCTAGAAATTTTCTTTAAACCTTGATAAAAGGCATAAAATTTAGCTGCATTATTGGAAATGAGACCTAAACCTTAGCATAACACACTTTCTAATGGTTCCCCACTCGCCACCACCACCACCACCACAAAAAATAATTTTTAATTAAAAATACAAATGAGAAGACTTATAAAAAAAAGAGAGAAAATAGAAATAAAGATTTAAAAAATTATTGAACAAAAGATTATCAAAATGAATTTTGAATTGGTGCCAAATAATAATAATAATAATAAAAATATAAATAAAAGTAAAAAGTGCCAAGAGTTCTTTATATTTCTATTACTTCTCCCTAAAAACCAATTAAAAATTTCTTTTAATAATTTTGTATCCAATCTTTTATTTTAAATTTTTATTTTATTTTTCAACAGTTAATTTCTCGCTTTACTTGTATACTTGTTTTTTCTTTTTTTCTTTTTTTTGGTTCTCTTTAATTGTATACATTGTTTTGTTTGTACTGCAACCGAGATTACTTGAGGCATATAACATTGCAGAGGCCTTTGGCCTTGTATGGACTTTAACTGAACTGAAGATATTATTGTGTAAGCATCTGTGTTTGAAATACAACTGAGTTGGCTTGAGAAATTATTGAATAAAGTATAAACATCTGCAACCAGTTTCAATTTATCAAAATTCACCTACTCATTCTGTTACATGTAATCACTTTCCTTGGTAGTTTTCTGAACCGTCCTAATTCCAAGGTATTGTTAAGCAAATAAATTGTTTTTCCTGCTTCATATTTCAGGACCAAATTTAACTTTTACTGCACTTTTCAGGCTTAGAGACAAATTCATCAATGAAACAACATAGTGGATATGAATAAATTTTCTATTTTAAAGTTCAAAGGACAAACTTATCTTTAACTTCTCCCAACCTTTATTTTATGAGTCAACAACATCTTCAAGAGAATCCTGAATTGCCTCATTCCTCACCTAATGCTCTATACTGTCTTCCCCAATTCGATCTCCATTTCCTTCAATCAGATCAACATACATTGTAATTCCACTTTTGAAAAAACCGTTATATTACCTTTCCCTCAAAATCACATCCAACATGCTCTTTTTCTGGCTCAAAATAATTCACAAGCATTATTTTTACCCTTTTGTGTGTAACAGACTTCTCTACCGCAGTTGATGATACTGGACTGATTTGAAACATGTAATGAAAAAAATAACAATGAGTTGAAATAATGATTAGTTGAAGAAGACAAGGGCAAAAAACTCATTTTGTAATGTTCAAATATGACATATTTGAGTTTATGGAATCAAGAAACATTGGAACTACGTTCATGGTTTCTCCTTCAATTCAATCATCAGTCTGAGGTGCAGAACCAATAGACAGAAAAGGTGCTTTTTACTTGAGATGAACCTGGAAACCACATAAAGGAATGCCCTCCAGTGAGTCTTAAAATATTGAATTGCAATTCCCTGTGTGCTCTGAAGACCTTTGCACAAGTCACCCTCAAATAATTCCACGCATATTGAAAATTCTGAGTGCCTCTGCTTCTGCTGCCAATTCCAACTTCTCCTTCAACCTTGAACTTGAGAATCTGGATGAATTAATTTCTCCGCTGGTCCAATTTTTTTTTGCCAAAAAGAGTCCTTCCTTTATTGAAGTATTTGGAAAAATGTAGGATTTGCAAACGAAGTTAAATGGCACTGCATTTTCACATAAAAAGTAAAGGATTGTAGTCCACACTATGCTAACTATGCCTTGGGTCAGGTCTACAACCCATCTGTGCTCAATTTCAATCTAGATCACAGTGTTGCACCAATCTCTCCTAAAGCAATCACCTTCCCTATAGAATCTACACTGTGAAAAATACTGGATTTTAACTAAAATTTATCTCCCACCCTCCTCAAGGGTGGTAATTCTCTGCCATGGTCAATGTAGGAGAGCAATGGACGATGCCTTTGCAAAGAGCTAACAAATTTTTCTTTACCAAAAACAATCAAGGGGTATAAAATATAACTGTGAAGGCACTAAAAGGATATGTAGGCTGACACAATTCAGATAGGTGTGTAGGAAAGGCTCCAACAGAAATAGTTAGCATTGATAAAATCATGGTGAGAAAGGTCCGGGCAACATTTATTTTTTGCATGCCTTCTGCGGCCAGTTTTAATGGTGGATGGAAGAATATTTTGCATAAATGTGGGATGTCAGTACAATTATTGTGCAAAATTTGTTTGATCTTAAAATTTCTTTGGAATAATGTAATCCATAAATGATTCTTACCTTCAACCTTTCCCAGTAAAAGTTACAAGACCTATGAGAATTAAATTCCACACAAACTAATTGATTTATACCTCTGTGTTAATGTGAGAGCACTAGTTGTTTATGTGAATTATAAGAATTAATCTTTCCTAAGAGTTCACGGGTTAAAATCCAGAAAGGTAGAGAGTAGAGTATGTAAACCTCCTTAAAATTCAATAGTCAAATGGCTAAATAGAATTCAAATCCAGAAAGGTAGAGAGTAGAGTATGTAAACCTCCTTAAATTTCATTATTCAAATAGCTAAATAGAGGCAGGTCCTTGTCTCACAAATAAGGGAGTCTCATACACCAATTGGGTCTCTAATTTAGTAGTCAAATGGTGAAATAGAGACAAGTAGTTTTCTCACAAATAAGAGAATCACATACACCAATTTAATATCTAAATTGGCAATGACCTTAAAATTAAAGTATTATTATTATAATTATATTTATAGCTATAAATTACCCAAAGCAGTAATTCTTCTAAATGACTCAGTGAACCACAAAACGTTGCACAAGCCATTCCAACTATTGTATAATCGCTGCAAGACGAGCCACAATAAATGACAAAATGTTGCACAAGCCATTCCAACTATTTGTATAATTTCTACAAGACGAGCCATTCTAAGACAACAATATCACTTCAATATTAAATCATAAGCTGCATTAAACATTGAATACTTCACTGAGTGAAGGGGTGGAACTCGAAGTGATCTTATTCATCATGTTTTTTGAACAGTGTAAATCATAATACGCTGGTTCAAACTGCTTGGATTTGAAATCTGACCCCTTTCTGACTGCTTGGATTTGAAATCTGACCCCTTTCTGACTGCTTAAGGCAACCAATTCCATGATTTACCAAATTTTCTGTGAAGCACATTTCATGACAAAAATATCCTTAAGAAAAATTCGATTAACTGACATATAATACTTATATTGTTCCACAACAATATCCCTTTTATATAAAAGACAAATGTTTCATAAAACTCAGCTACTGCATCCTATTTGTTCAGGTAGGAATATGCATGTTACAAATAATTTAGTCTGACTTCTGACAAGAAATTTTGGAAATTAGCTGCGATCTTCCTCGTACACTCTACACACATACACACCCAACCATAAAGCAAAAAACACTGGATTTTTATTATAGGATAAAAATTCTAGTACATTTGTCTTGGTATATGGTAAGCCATGCTTCTAAGTAATATGACAGATATATGTCTACATGCCAAAAAAGAAATTGCTTGTTCCTTCATGTACCCAGTATTCTTCATAATATAAAACTGAAGTATATTTTTAGCCATGCTTCTAAATAATATATAACAGATATATGTCTACATGCCAAAAAATAAATTGTTTGTTCATTCCAGTATACAATATTCGTCATACTATAAAACTGAAATTTTATGTAAAGCATAGAGAGAAAGGGATTTTTCGATCCATTATTTAGCATATGTAAATGAAATACCTATACAAAAATCACAATATAAGGAGAAGTGAGCTTGTGAATAGAAATTAAAACATATTTAACTGGGAATAGAACCCAAAAATGGAAAATATTTCTTTGGGGCCATTGGATCCGCCATATTTAGATCAGTTTCCTTGTTCTTCTTTTGGTTTCTGCAAAGGTTAGACTTGGGATGTGCTGGTGTGTGGGCTCCAACATTGCAAGACATCCTGTCACAAAATTTAATCCTTTTTTCTAAATTGCAAGACAGCTTGTTACAAAATTTTATCCTTTGTTCTAAACTGCAAGAGAGCTTGTCAACAAATATTGGGTAAGAGAAGGCCAAGATAAGGAAAATTTGAAATCAGTTGGAAAACCAGGGAATATAAACCACTAGACCCAAGACAGCTAAGGGCAGAGAAAATGTCGGTAAAGCATAGATGGACTCGCAATCGAGTTTAAAGGACTCAATTGTTCTAATTATCGAGGAAAATTTGGGTGGACTAGAGGATTTGGGGGAGAAAACCTCTTTGTTGGGTAGAGTAATGCAACAGAAGATAGACAAGGCCAATAGAACTGGGATTTATGTTTGGAATGTTGAAACAATGACAGCCCAGTCTCAAAACTCATATGAACAGAGCATCAATGAAGGTCGTGGCCAAGAAAAGATAGAGGAAACAAAGCCAAAGTCAGGGTAGACGAAGAATGTATGAAATCTTGCTCCATTAAGTTCCCAATCTGCTGATAAGATATAATAAGAAAATTTTTCCCTAATGTCCAAGAAATGACCACAAATGTAGGTTAATGGAACGAAAAGAGTACATCCAGTGCAGGTATAAAGAGATAGTGGGAAAGCAACTCAGGTATAAAGAGAGAGTGGGAAAGCAACTCAAATACAATACTAAGATGTTGTAACACCACATATCTGAGTGCATCCTGACCAAAGTGGGAATGAGCAGCCTGCTTGTATTACTAGGAAGTTGTTGGAGAATACCCATTATTGCAATCTCATTGAATTTAACATAAATGTGCCTGATTCATAAATTTAACCCAGCTTAATTCAATCCTATTAACTTTGAGATTACTATCAATACCTAACCTGTAAAGATTACCATAGAAAAAATACTTTTCAAGGAATACTGCTGACTTGGGCCATGAACGAACTTTAGCTCTGAAAGGAAACTTTCAGCAAGATAACTCTCAATCTGAATTCCCATACTCTCCATCACTTTAGTACTTACCATGGCATGGATCACATTTAGCCATCATGGACGATGGCTCGAAAGCACTATTGGTGATCTTGGCCACCGACAGTTGTTCATGGTAGGCCTTCTCAGCAGAGATCACAGGAGAAAATGAGGAAAGCATGAAATGAATATGGGGATACAACACCAAGTTTGTCTGGAACTCAGTCACGTTAACATTCAGAGCACCATCAAAACGAAGAGAGGCAGTCAGGGAAGATATGACCTGAGACACAAGTCTATTAAAGTTAGTGTATGTAGGATGCTCGATGTCTAGGGAACGGTGAAAAATGTCGTAGATGGCCTCATTATCCAATAGTACGACCACATCAGTATGCTCTAACAACGAGTGTGTTGAAAGCACACTGTTATAGGGCTTGACTACAGATGTGGAGACCTGTGGAGATGGATACACAGTGAAACCCAACTTGGATTTTTTTCCATAATCTACAGAAAGCCTCTCCAACAGAAGGGACTCTAGACCAGATCTGATACTGCCTCCCAAAGCATGGAAGACTAGGAAACCTTGCAGTCCTGTACAATTGTCTGTCAACTTTTGGATTCGATCCAAGAATAGATCCACAATTTACTTACCAATGGTATAATGGCCACGAGAAAAGTTGTTGGCAGCATGTTCTTTGCCACTAATCAGCTGCTCTAGGTGAAAAATTTGTCGATATGTGCTGGTTCGAACCTCATCTATGACATTTGGCTCCAAATCCAGAAACATGGCACGGGGAACATGCTTACCAACACCTGTCTCACTAAAAAATGTGTTGAATGCATCATCTCCATCGCCAACGGTCTTGTCACTCGGCATTTTTCCATCAGGATGGATGTCATGTTTGAGACAGTAAAGCTCCCAATAGGCATTTCCGACCTGAATACCGGCTTGGCCAATGTGGATCGAAATGCACTCCCTCATTGTTGCTGGTTGAAACTCTTGAAACCCCGAAAATACCCCTCGAAAGAATTGACAGAATAGTGGTTAAGTGCAGAAAAAAATCGCACAGCAAAGCTAAAATGACAAAAACAAAAGAGAGCTTCATGAAGACGTATGCAAAGACATCTACACTAAATCAGAGTAGGGAGAAATAGAAACCTAAATCGAAAGGCTGAATCGCATTGCACAATGTTTTTGAAGGAGATGAAACAGGCCACCTGCACGAGGTTGCAGAAGAGTCAATACCCACGCATTGAAACCCCAACCAGTAAATCCCCAAAGCCCCCACCAGTAAAAAATGGGGCGAATGTAAATCCAATGCCCCTGTTACCCAGTAAATCGCGGCGAAGGCGATTCAAATCCGCTCCAAACCTAAAAATCAAGGGGCGAATCCATCCTTTTAATGTTTATCCGCATTTATTTTTTTGGGCTAACATGGAACAATTAATTATTTTTAAAATAAATATAGGGCTAATTATATAAAAATATATAAAATGGGGTTTTTATAAAAAATTCACCCCTTCAAAATCTAAAAACCTTTAAAATTCACCTTTGGGCTAAAATTCGCCCCTAAAATTTTCCCTGCAACCATCCTGCGGACCTGTACACACTTCCACTCATGCTGACACACAACCGTCCTGCAGACCTGTACACACTTCCACTCCCCTTTTATATTCTAAAAAAGGAAAATCTAATGAGAACTTGGGAGAATCCCAAGCTTTTGGCAAAGATATTCCAATGCTGGCGAATATTTAATATGTGATTCTTTTGGTGCTGCTTGGAATCTTGCTACTTTCTCAACTGCTTGCATAACATTTGGTCGGGAGGATGTTACATATAGAATACTACTAATCATAGATCTTTACAACCTTTGATCCACATCCTTAGATGAGTCGTCAATGCTCAATTTGCAACCAAGTAAAGACATCTCTAAATCACTTTGCACCTTTGTAGAAAAATTCTTACTTAGTCGATCATCATTGCTACCAATTATTGTATCATCCTCTTTAGCTATTAGACATGCTTTAGTTGCTTCATCCAGAACATATTTTTTTTTTGGAGCTCAACTTGCTATAGCCACAATTTCACCATACACGCCTTTCCTGATTTCATATTTCGTGGAGTTGAATAGTATTGTGTGTCCTTGATCACACATTTGTCCAACACTGAGCAGATTTTGATTCATGTTTTCAACCAATAGAACATTCTTGGCTAGAACATCGTTGCTTCCGAGAGTGACAGTACCTAATCCTATAACATTTGAAGATCCATCATTTCCAAAGGACACGATTCCATCCTTCTTCTCTTTCAGAGATACAAATTTATTTCTATCTCCAGTCATATGCGTTGAGCAACCGTTATCGACATACCACACATCTTTGTTATTTTGAGCCTTGAGAGCGAGAGCACAATTATCATTCTTCTTCTTCTTCCATGTTCGTTCATTCTCTGGCTTCAAAGATTCTTCTGGAGGATTTTCAAGTCTACAGTATTTGGCTATGTGTCCAAAGTTTCGACATTTGTAGCATTCAATATTATTTCTTAAATGTTCAAATCTATTGACATTTCGCTGAGCCCTGGGAGGTTCATATTTGACAGATCTTCTGGAATTTTATTTGTTACTAGGGTATGTGCAAAGTTCTACAATTCTATGACCAAAATTTCTACATGAATAACAGTAGCCATAAAAAATATGTTGGTACCTGGATGGAAATTTTTGTCGAGGAATTGTCTTCCAAGGTTGTTCTTGCAAATCTTGTCCAATGAAGCCTACATGCATGTCAGATCTCATAGGTTCATTGTATTTTGTTGTAGAAGGTCCTGCTTCTTCTTCTTTGTAACCGATGCCAGTTTTGTCATTGTAAGATCGTTGATTGTTGATGAGTTCTTCCAATGCCCTTGAGCTGTTGGCATAGTTTTGGATAGTTTTTCCTTTCTTCACTTCCTCACGCAGTGAGACTACTTCGGCTTCTAATTCTTCCCTTTCTTGGTTTATTTCTTCCAAATTCTTTTGAAGTGACTCTTCAATGCATTTTTGTTCTTCAACTTCAATTTTGAGACCTTGAACTTGTTCTTCAAGAGTTTTGGAACAGATCTTCTCTGCCTTGAGATCTTTTATAAGCTTGATTGCTTCCTCATAAAATTCGTCTATGGCCCATTCTTCTTCTTCGTTGTTTGATACCTCTTGCTTATTGTGCTTGGGTTTATTGTTCTTGGCCATAAACAATACTCTCTCATTGGCTTCTTCTTCACTATCATTGTCTTCATCGGATGATGAGCTATCTTCTTTAGAGAGAAAGTTCCTTTTGGATCCTTCCTTGTTGAATTTCTTAAAGCCTTTCTTTCTTTTTGAGTTTCCATTACTTTTGTTTGGACATTTTTCTGCAAAATGTCCAACCTCATTATAGATGAAACATATCAATGGAAGTTTACCTTTGAATTTTCCCTTACCAATTTGTAGGTTTCTCATGAAGTAAGCATATTCTTCATCTAAAAGACCTTCTTCATCATCTCCTTTTTCTTCACACTTGCAGGTGCATGCCTTTTCAATTGAAGGTTGTTTATCCTTATTGGTTTTCTTAGATGCAATGAATGTATTTTCTGTATGCAAAGTACCCTATTCTTCATCAAGTCTCATTTCATATGAGAACTCCATGTAATTCCTCTTTGCTGAGTTTGTCTAGATTTGCAATGTATTCTAAGACTGATACCTTTGGGTTGAATCTCCCTGGTAACGTTCTAAGAATCTTTCGTATAATAGTATTCTCATCAACTGGGTCTCCCAATCCTTCTAGAGTGTTGGTTATTTCATCAACGTATTGAAAGTATGCAGCAATATTGCAATCTTCTTTCATTCTGAGTTACTCAAAGTTTTCTCTATAGATTTGAAGCTTTGCTTCTTTGACATTTGAGTCACCTACATATATATTCTCAAGCTTGTCCCATACATTTTTGGCAGTTTTACAACCCAAAAAATTATGATAAGAAAATTCAATAAGTCCACTAATAATATTATTCTTTGCTTTTGCATCATTTACCAAATTCTTCTTACCTTGTTCATCCGCAGTTGATGTAAATCCATTTTGAACAGTGTCCCATACTTCGTAACCTTGCACCAAGAGATAGAACTCCATTATTCCTTTCCAAACTGCATAATTATTTACATTTTATAGAGGTACACCATTCTTGGTATACTCCATGACCTCCTTCCAGTTGTTAAAATGCTATTGAAGGAACCAAGCTCTGATACCAATTGTTGGAAACACTGAGAGTGGGGGTGAATCAGTATTTCTTTCAATTAGAGCATTATTTAATATTCAATTATTATCAGTGTTTGTACAGTGACAGCAGCAAACAAGAGGAACAAAAATGCACACAGTTTTTAAGGTGGAAACCCACTCCGGGACAAAAACCACCTAATTCTTGTCTAATAATTCTTTTCAAATCCAATTGAAAATAAAGCTCCAACTTCCTAGAATCTAGAAAAGCATTCTTCTCCAGCTCCCACTGGATGGAAGCTCCAACGCATGAGATTATTCAGTATTCAACTGAATGGATGCCCCAACACCCAATGAGCTACAACTCACCCTAGCACCACCCTACCACCCTATAGAAGAATAAAAAATGAATGGACTCTCGTACCATGGAAAATGGTCGACTTTGCAATGATATAGAATGATGTAGAAGAAGAAGATATACTAGACCATAACCCCAACTTTGACACAAACACCTAATGATGATCCTAGACCTCCCAATGTTGCCTCTTCAACCCTTGGCAGATAGATACTAGTACAATTTGTACAATAATGTATTTATAATGACTAGGTACAATGATACCTCTACGATGATTGTATGCAGTGCTGCCCACTTAAAGACTTCATATGATGAACTTCTTGCTGTTGTTATGCACCTTGGATGTTGTTCTTGTCATGCTACCCTCTACTACACCTTGCTCTACTTTTCTGCCGTAGAAAGTCTGGTCCTTTGCAACCCTTGACAACACATGATCTAGCTTTTTTTTTGCCTTCTAGGAGCTCGATATTGAATCTAGTGTATCTCTGTTATTTCAGATCTTCAATATCTAATTTTCAGTCTTGTAGTATTCCTTTGAGTCTTCTTTCCAATTCCATAGGTCTGACCCAATTTGGATTATTCAAGAGATATTTATACCCAATTTCTCATACTGCCCTAATTATGGACTGTTTTAGCAGAGCGCACTTGTATGGCGTGCCACATGTCACTATTTCTTTATTTTCCTCTGAAATTGATAGAGAGAAAACTATATACTGTGCACTATCTGCCAATTTTTACAGAATTCCAATCCGATACCCAAAGAGAGAGTTATGATGATTTTACCAAGGTCACTTCTTTGAGATGAATTTCAGTAGCCTGCAAAAGCCCTTACTTACACAGATCATATCTCCAAAAATATTGGGCAACTTGATCTGAAATTTTTACTAAAACTTCCTCAGGATTTTGGCTTCGCCTCACAAATATTTCAGCTTCTGAGCCTTCATAGAAAATAATTTAGAGCAAAAATTCCATGATAACCTGTTTCAGATGGCCAAATCCCATACCTCGGGAGGAAATGAATATCACAATATGTATGAATGCTTAATTTGAGAGGGGCTTCAACAAGTGAACGTGGGAGGGATCTTAGGAGCTTAAAAAATATTAATTATGACTTTTCAATGACCCATGCCCCAACCCCATAGGGTTTTATCCCACTAACTAGGGTACAAAATTCAAACATGAATATCTCTCAAACCATGAAGAATTACATGGCGTGCCATATATCAACAGAAACATCTCGACAAGTAGAACCATCAAAAGCATTATTGACCCAGAATATATTAATTTGGTAGGTAAAAATTTCCATTCAATATTGGGTTAGCCTCTGGTGCTGCTTGGGTTGACATCAATGACAACCGTTGATCAACAAACCAATCTCAATCACAAGTGACAAACATATTTTTCCCAATAAATAGTTCATTAAATTTGAACTTATTGAGTTCTCATTCTCAGTTAATGGCCAAACTGAGAAAAATAAAAATACAAAATGCTTTGGATCTGATCTAGTAGGCCTTAGATCTTTCCTTGATCTCATTTTCTGATCTAGATCTCCAATGTCACACTTTTGCATTTCCTAGGACCTGGCATGCTAGAGTATCACACACCTCACTTGAAAATCCCTCTCACAAAGGCTAGTGCCATTGTATGGTGTATCTTTCTCCTTTTCTTACCCTTGATTTTATAAATTTACATTGAGCTAAATCCCTAATTCTAACCTTTGAAGTGATTGACGACCTAGATTGTATCTCTTCTCAATTGAGATCAATGATTGAGATTAAAACATAATCACTAAAGTAAATATTATACTTTTCCTAAGTTTTTTAGCCATCATAATTAATTATGTGATTTTCACAAGTTTAAACTTAGGTTGAGTTACATTAGAAATTTAACCACACTTGATAAGTGTCCTAAGGAGATCTAGGGTGACTAGTGTCCTAATGAGACGTTGGGTGACTTTTGAATATTCCTAGACACCTAGGATTGTGCTAAAGTACTCGGTCAAGCTACAATTATCAACAAAACCCACCATCCCTCAGTTCAGTTTCAAAAAAAATATTAACTACCCTTCTATCAAATTTTAAGTAAAACCCTTGTTTCAAGTCGATGAATTTTCTTATTCCAACTCCTGAACTTTCAGCACCTTTCTCAATTCATAGTTCCAGTAGTAAGTTTTGAAGTTCCACCAAAATGGGCTACATGTACTTATTCTTTCCTTGGATCAAACTCATGCTTACACCTTTGGATGTGTTAATTTTTGGCAACTAGGTTCAAACTCCATGTTGTGATGCTCAGATGACGATTCAAATATTTTTATTGGATTCCTCTTTCGTAGAGGTGCAATATTGGTATAAATATCATCTTGATTGGATGAGAAAAACATGTATTTTTAATTTATTCCACATGTGCAAGGTCGGCCTGATTTATCCCACATGCATAAAAGATGTGTCACACACCCCCACAGATGCTTATATATTGGTGAGTCTTGGAGTTCATTTTATACACACATTTTGTCGAGCCATTTTCTTCTTTCTTGGATGGTGATGGAGCAACATTCTCGATTATGTGTAGCATCTTGGTGGAGATTTCTCGAGGAGATGTCTTGGGGTTGTGTGACACATGTGGGAGGTTGAACTTATGAAGTCTTTTTTGGTTGAAGCATCATTTTGTTCGCCATAACATCACCACTCTTTATCTCTATTTTGGCTTGTCTTCCATCGATCTATTAGTATGTTCTATATGCACATTTAGCATATAACATCTTCAGAATTTAACATGGTATCAGAACTAGGAGAGGGCAAGCCCAATAGTAAAGAGGAAAATTTTTATTGATAGTTATCTGTGGCTACATTCTTGAGCTTAATTATCTTTCTGACTGAGGCTAAATGCTAGTTTATTACAGTCATATATCTGATGGAATGATGCGAATTTTAGTGGAGAATTAAGGTAAGCTATGGTAGTCTGATCTACCTCTATATGAGTCTATTGTGATCTAGTGGCTTTGATTTGGTTATGTTCTCCCAAATTTTAAGCCTCTCTCCAAATTTGAATTCAGAATATATTGAAAAAATCGAAGAGCAAATGACCACATAAATGTTGTTCGGAGTTGTTCGGTTGAAGCGGAATATTAATCAGGTGTTACTTAGAGGAAAAATGGTTTACAAAATTGATAGTGCATATATTAGAAAGCGGATGATGAGAGAGGAGAGATGCCTCACCTTTCCCATGAGTTTCATTGGGAGCACGAAGCCAAACAAGTGCATGAATAATAAAAGGACCTTTATGAAGGGGAGCTACGACAATGTTTTTAATGATGTAACACTAATCAGTCTGGTCTTCCATTCGAATCTGCTTTTACTTAGAACCCTGAGAGTAAATGAAGGAAGGTTGGGTGCGAATTTGTTCAAAACAATAAGGTTCATACCAGAGAAGACTAGTGCTTCAAACCTAGAGCATTTGACCCACAACGTATGTTATAGTGTTATCATCCCGTAAGTGATAGTGGTTGCTCCAGTAACATCCAAAATGTGTGTTAGTCATCCATAATTTTGATTTTATCCAAAGATGAATAAATTTGACAAACCCAAATTTCTAGAACAAAATTGTAAAAAACATTATGAGTTCTATAAATCCCACTGCCTTCATATTTCCAAGTTTGTCAGTTCACCAAAATCTTCATCTATTTTTCCTAAAAATGTTATCCTGTTGTTCCTTAGCATTGTTGTTCCCTAAGCTGCTGCAGTTGTTCCTTATTCAGAATCCTCAAGAAACACTACTGAACAAAAAGAGACTATATGTAGGCCACCTTTTCCATCATTTGCTAAGCCCAGCTCATTCTTTTCCTTTCTCATTTATCCTCCACTTTCCCTAAAAAACCCCTCCACTGCTACCTAAGGTCACAATTTTTCACATAGGGATCCCAACTCAAGTTTTCAAGCAAAGGCCAGCTCCAAAGAGCCTCCCACTAGGTCATTTAGGGTTTCTTAGGTTTTAGGGTTGTTTGAATGATCTAAGTCACTATTTTTTCTATGTGCCAAGAAATTAAAATCAAAGAGGAGAAATATCAGCAAGTGATTGTCCAAAGAAGATCAAATGATCTTCCAGGGAAGGCCTCCTTGGCCGAACACAAAGTCTGCAAAGGAAAGCTACCCATTTTTGACATTTCTGCAGAGGCCTCAAGGTGGCTATCAGCAGAGAACTAGGTAAGGTAAGAGGCCAACTCATCACTAAAGATATATGTAGCAAAGGAGAGGCAACATGCCTATTTTCAGAGAAAACTAAGGGTTTTAAAGGCAATTTTCTTGGTTTTTGTTAGCCCCTATGAATTCCTTGACAAGCAAGCAAGGGGCTAGTTTGTTTTATGAGCCTCCAAAGAATGAAATTCCCTTGAAAACACATCATCCTTGAAGCCTTTTATGTTCCTTGCCTTTGACTGTTTCCCTCTGCTGTTATGGAATCAATAAGCCTCATTGATTGCAAGAATATGTGTTCCAAGAGGCCATTATTTGCCCCTTGTATCTCCGCAGAACTCTCCATTTTACCCCTTTTCCCCTTTTATCAAAGTTCCCTAGTTTCCCTCTAAGTCCCCCTTCACCCTCTAAATCATACCCAAAATCCCCTTTAAATCCCACATCCACCCTTTGTCTAGTTTAATAAGCACTTTTCCTCCCTATCATTACCCATTCCCGACCTTAAGTTTCATTAAAAATGGGCAAAAACCCACTTTTTGACTTTATAACAGGGTTTAACCCCTTTCCCACCAGCCCCAACCACTTCCCCACATATACCCTTAGCGTTAAGACCAAGCGCTTAATGCCTTGGGCAATAATCACATCAGAAAACCGGAGTGGAGCATTGCATTCCATTGTAACATCGAAAAAAATCCGATGCGATTGGTTTATTATATAAGTCCTTTGCTGTGTTCTCCACCATTGATCTACCACGTAGATTGAACGGCCTACGCTAGTTGCAAATCCTTTCAATCGCAATAGTTATGTTAAGTCCCCCGATCATCTCATCGCAAATGTTTGCGATGCGATTGATCGCAAGTTGACTCTGATCATCGCAATCGAAACTCCCCTCCGATCGTTCCAATCCCCGATTGCGATCTCCCAACTGCATTCTCCACCACTGATCCATCCCGTTGATCCAACGGTCACCACACTCCCCGCCCAATCCTAATCGAAAATCTATTAATGTGTCACCCCACTGACCTTCCCGATTGCGATCCCCCGATCGCTAATCATTCCCCAATCCGCCTGATCGCGAGCCCTCCTTCGATTGCATCGCAACATTTGAAATGTGCATTGCGATTACCCCCCGCTCCTGATATCAGATGCGATTGACCTCGGGCCCACCATACCATACATCCGCCCATTCATAAAATAAAGGGTTTTCCCCTTTGTAAAGTGGAAAATTGTTATATTTTGTTTCTACAAAGGTTTTCCTCCCAATCGCAATCGCAAAATTCATCGTGATCGCAACTTTGTAATGTGTCACTCCTTTTTTCCCTCTGATTGCGATTGTGATTTCCGTATGGGCCCTACCTTGTACGATCATTCCCATCGCATTTCCATTGCATTTCATTCATTTCCTTTGTATTTCATCCATAGTCCAAAGTTTTGTGTTTTGCATTAAAGTTCAAATGTTTCATATTTATTCCGCCCATTTCATATACCATCTCGTTGTTGCATCTCTGCTGTCGATCTCTGCCATTAGACCATGATTGAACGGTCCATGTGCATTGTTTCATCAAACCCTATTGTTCGCTATTTATATCATATCAAATCATTTTTCACCGTTGTTTCATATAAGACACTGTTTTACCACCGTCGTGCTATCATTCCCTCTGCCCTCCATAACCAGCCTTCCCTTTCCATGGATTTCATGACTAGGTTGTGTGTTTTTGCAGAGTACGAGTGGCGAAATACCGCCATGATTCAAAGTCTCAGTACAGCTACAGAGAAACAGGAAAAGACCATTTTCAAGAGCCAAACTCATAGAGAAAGGGGCTGAGAAGACATATAACAGGGCTTGTATTAAAGGAACAGAGTTTAAACTCTACAAGCCCTCTCCAGAGCCTTTAAATCATAGGTTTTGCATGTCAGAGGCAAACCAGTGCACAGAAAACAAGACTATCAAGGTTTCACATCAATAGATTGTTCTAAAGGACAAAATGCCCATACTGTTCCCTGTATCTACCGTGTTCCTGAAAGAAATTACCGCCCAGACCATAGTCCAAAGCTACCAGAGCATTTGTTTCAGAAGTATGGCAGACCATTCAGTCATTTATTTACCATTTTGTTTATGCACCAAAAGTACTACAGAGTTCTGCAGCCAAAGTACATCAGGACCATACCAGAGTAAATGGAAGCTGAAGAAGATCATTCTTTCATCCAAGACATGCCAGAGATTAATGCATAAGATTTAAAACAGAATGGGCTTTGGCCCTCTTTCTTTTTTGAGTTTTAATTCTTCATTTATTTCTTCACCTACCTCCTCTGCTCTCTTTCAGCTATAAAACTCACGAGAAAATTATTGTACAGGTTGTTGATCAGTTATCAGAGAATTGCAAGTAGTTTCTTTTGAGACACAGTCTCTGTGTAAAGTTGTAAGATAGGCCGAGGAATATGATTTCAGACTGAGTATTTAGCTATTGGAAATGTTGTACTTGACTGGTATTCCTATTTAATATGACAAGCACATTTCTTTGGATCCTGATCTAAAGCAGTGGTGATGTTTTCCTATCTCTGTGTTTTAATTCATTTCATTTCATTTCTACTGGCTTGCATCAGAATACTGGCATAAGATTTACCCTTGTTAGGTACCCTATGTTTCTGCTCTCCTTGCCTTTGATGTTTTCTACTAAATGTGTTATCTACGAATTGATTTCAGCTGATTTAACCAGTGTAGTGGATGATATTGCCTGCTCTCTGATGTATGAATTAAATGAATATGTTTCTTAGATGTTCTTGTTAAGATTTAGCTAGAAGATTTGGGAACACTGGGGATTAGAGTTAGCCTGTCCACTAGGATCCTTGTGCGACCAGCTGGTCTTTAAATTTGTGTCTAAATCTGTGTGCCTCCTCTTTTCTACTATCCCATACCACAATCATCTTTAAGATCCAATGTTTTATATGACTATCCCAACTGAAATCCTTCCTATTGATTAGCAAGAAAATCCTTTCCTGACTCCATTGCCCAATGGTTTGAATGCTCCCTGGAATAATTCACCTTTGCCTAAATCCTCTTTGCTCATCCTTGTCTTGCATTGAACCCTTCTTTCCCGATAACCAACAACCAAACAAACTATCAAACAAACAAACCTTGCACCTATAACTAGCCTAACATCCTAACATTGAGCTTCAAAGTCACATACCTTTGACATATCATAGAGAGATCCCTCTCTGGACCCAGGAGGGCTAGATTCTAAGGTCTAAAAGTGGTTTGATGTTATCTCATCTTTTGGTCTTGCCAATCTGGCCAAAACATGGGAACCCCAACATAATGGCGACTCCACTAGGGATTCTGTGTATTTCTCACCTTCTACATCATAAGAGCCTCAAAAACCTACAATCTCTGGTTAGGTTGGCAGTTAAACAATCCTATTCAAAGATCAAACTCTATACCATTTTTTGTGTTCTACCACACTCTTAGACAGAGTCTGGAAAGGGCCAGGTAGCAGCCATATCTCACACTCTTTCAGAGGTGACATATCTGGTAAATTCCCTCCCAATCAATATTTGGTTAGAGTTTGTTGTGTTTTCAAGATATCCTTGAAAAGGGACATCTCATAAGCATTGTGGTGGACAGTGTACCCTCGAGAAACATCCTAAACCTTCCACCTGGTGACTCCATAATTCCTAAATGTTTTAAAGACTCCACTGGTGATTAGTAGGCCTGCTGATTATCTTGGTTTCACACGAGACTCCACTGGGAGACCAGCCTCCATAACAACATCAACCATGTTAGAAGTAACAAGTAGGGTTAAGATGCTTGGTTAGAAACAACATTCTAACTTCAAGAACCATTCATACAAGAGCTTACCCTAACCCAGACCCACCTAAAATAGTTCTGAGAACATCCTCAAGAAATCACCTACACCCAGAGGATCAACTATTTCTAGCCACATCCGTAGAGCTAACTCTACACCAGAAAACTTTACAGCTCTATCAGACTCACTTTTTGATTGAGGCAATCGAAATAGCTTACCAAGAACTAGGTCGTTTAGTGTTCTAGACCAGCCAAACCTTGAGTTTCCCGTTTCACCACCTTAAAGTGGTAGGCACCTTGGGAATACACAGACCCCTCCATCTACACCTCCTGATATACTCTTCATTCAAAACTTGGGGCTCAGTCACCCTAGATCTACTCATCAGTATTCTGCTGGTCACAATATCCCTATCATCCATATACTAGCTGCCCAAGTCAATCCTTTACCTCATCAAAACATCATCATGGTAGCCTGGTATGCACCTATGGTTTTACCCCAGCCTCTAGTACCGTTACCCAATGATTATCAATCAAATATCCCACACTTCACTGCAAAGGAGTCTACCACAGCCCAACACCATGTAGATAGGATGGAAGATTCTTTCGACTATATGGAGATAGATGATGATACAGTCAAAATGAGAATTTTTGCCCAGAGTTTAGGACGTGATGTGAAGAAATGGTTTAAGAGCTTGCCTCCTGGAAATATCCAAGACCTCCCAGCTCTATATCAGACCTTCATAAACAAATGGGAAGTTAAGGCTAATCCTCGCCAACTCCTAGCAGAATATATGAGCCTTTTAAGAAACGTAGGAGAAAGTGTACATGATTACAAAACGAGATTTAACATCATTTACAATGCTTTTCCTCCACACATGAAACCTCCCCAAGGTATGGCTCTAGTGAAATAACCTAAAGGCTTTGATGCTGACATGGCCTACCAGCTTAGGGAGAGAGATTACAACACATTGGAAGACATGCAAAAAGGAGCAGTGAATGTAGAGGCTAATCTGATTGAGAAAAGAGAAAGATTAAGGGCTGAGAAAAGGGTAACGTATAGAGATGACAATGTAGCTTCCACATCTGATCCAAATTATGATCGTTTATCTAAAAATGTGGAAAGGTTACAACAAATGATGGAAAAAATGGTTGTCACATTTAGTAACCAAAACAGAAGTCAGAATCATAACCAGAACGAAAACTTTAGAAGAAACAATGCCACTCCCAACAGACAAAGAGAATCAGATCAGTAAGTTATCCCCCCATTCCAAGAGAAATTTCTTGATGAAGATGAGGGAATCATAGAATAGTTTGATGGGAACACAATAAATATGTTTGAAACAAAAGATTCAATCCATAACTGTTACACAGAAGAAGATCACTCCCCACCCTCTTATTGGGATGAGGAATGGTTAGAAACTGAGGATTACAGGTTAGGATTTGAAAATGCCATGATGCAGGTCAGAGAAAAATATGAACTTAGAAGCAAAAAGAGCCAAGAAACTGCCAAACCAAAAGCTTTTGAGGTCACCATCAAGAAAAGACCTAAGAAAACTTCTAAAGAAACTGCTGAAAGTAATAAATCGACAACTAAGAGTTCTGGAAAGAACAAAGAAAAAAACAACCAAGAAACTGATAAACAAGATAAAACAAGTAGAAACACTAGCACTGCAGTTAGTGCTCCTGATAAAACCATTACAAACACTGTACATAACCAGAATCAGCACACTGATTCAGCCACCAAGGAAGTGACTAACAAAGCGGAGTTGAACATTACAAAGAGTCAGTCCACTTTAAATTTGGAGAGTGAGATTGAAAAAATTAGAATCTCTGTCCCACTCTCTGAGCTGGCCACTCAGGATGTATATAAAGGACAATTTTTGAAAGCATTAAATTTAGGTGAGAACGATGAAACTGTAAATCTGAACGATGATCAACCTGCCCTTCTGTTTGGTCCAAAGATAGAAGGAAAGTTTCAGGAAGGGGTAGTGCCACCTTTCTATATCAATCTCAATATCCATGATAAGATTCTCCACAATGCAATGCATGATTCTGGGGCATCACACAACCTGATGCCTAAAGTAGTGATGGAAAGACTAGGCTTGGAGATAACCCGTCCTTGCAAAGATTTATATTCATTCGACTCTAGCAGAGTAAAATGCCTTGGCCTAATTAAAGACCTATGTGTGAGCCTTACTCAGACCCCAGCCAAGTGTATGGTCATGGATGTTGTGGTGGCAGATGTGCCACCCAAGTATGGCATGTTACTATCTAGATCATGGGGAGCCAAGCTCTAGGGTACCATGCAGATGGATGGGGCATATGCCACAATCCCCATTTTTAGCCAACTTAGAAGACTGAATAGAGAGGAACAAATGAAATTCCTGGTCAGTAGCCCCGAAAAACCTGATAATTCACCTTTATACTTTGTGCACATAGATCTGGACTCTTTCATCTTCTGCAACGATGAATCCTTGGGAGAGCCAGCACCAAAGAGCATAGATACAAGCAGAGGAGTTGAGACCATGGATTTTAACATAATGGCTACTCTAGATTTAGAGGAAAACGAAGAAGGAAACCCTAGACAGTGCACTGAAATGGAGGTTCAGACCAAGCAAGGAATCGACTGTAATCAACCTGTTAGTCATCCCTCACAAACCCATATATCACAAGATCAATGAAACCCTCCACAGCACAATGCAAAACCCATAATACAACAAACCAGTGAAAACCCCGGTAGGGAGGGAAATAACGATAAAAAGAAAAATGCGCCCCTGTGGGTAATGAACTTTGATGGGTCATGCACAGGAAGAACTACCAAAACTGGGGTATGGCTACATAACAGAGAGAGTGATTACACAGAAACCATGCCTACAGCCTGCATTTCAAATGCACAAATAATATTGCAGAGTACAAGGCTTTAATCCTAGGTTTAGGTCTGTTGAAGAAATTGGGGGCCCATAGGATAGCCGTGCAGGGAGACTCTAAGTTGGTGATAAAACAGGTGAATGGTGAATACACAGTGAAACATCATAGACTGAGAGCTTACAAGAATGACACTATGGATTTATTGAAAACATTTGTTGAGTATGAATTGGTGTTTTTTCCTAGGGGTCAAAATGCCATTGCAAATGGATTAGCTTGCTTAGATAGTTCATACCCTAAGAATCCAAGCGACCAAAAAATCATCATTCAGACCAAATTCAGTCCTACAGTGCCCTACAATGAAAAATATTGGCAGGTTTTTGAAGGAGATAAACAGATTGAAGATTTCCTGGTAGGCAGGAATGAGTTTGAAGTTTCTGATTCAGAATCTAAATCTAACAGTAGCTGCTTAAGTGAAGAATCCTCAGATGAGGAAGAAACACCCTGTGATAAAGAAATAAACACTTTAAATGAATAGATTGGAAATCCAGACGAAAAATGTGAAAACGCAGATACTAAAGAAGTAGAGGTGCTGCAGACCAAAGATAGGAACATACCTCAAGGTCTGGCATCTTTATAAGACCTTTTTGAATTTGATGATGTAGCAAAAAAGCCCACCATAGAACATGCAGACTTTGATGTTGAGGAATGCAACATAGGCACAAAGGACAATCCCAAAATAATTAAATTGGCTAAGTCTCTTCCTGCAAACATGAAAAGGAAATACATTGACTTGTTCAAGGAATTTATTGATGTGTTTGCGTGGAGTTATGAAGAATTAAAGGCTTATGACACGAACATCATACAACACAAAATACCCTTAAAAGAAAATAAAAAACCCTTCAGGCAGAAACTTCGTAGAAAAAACCCGAAACAATTGCCTACAGTTGAAAAGGAGATTAAAAAGATGTATGAGGCAGGCATAATAGTTCCTGTGAGGTTCTTTTATTGGGTATCGAATTTAGTGGCTGTGAGAAAGAAAACAGGGGAAATCAAGCTATGTATAGACTTCAGAAATCTCAATAGAGCCTCACTCAAAGACAATTATCCTTTGCCAAAAATGAAACACATTCTACAAAAGGTAGTAGGCTCGAAAAGGATTTCTCTGTTAGATGGTTTTTCAGGATACAACCAAGTTTTAGTACTCCCAGAAGATCAGCTAAAGACAACTTTTACCACTCCTTGGGGCACCTTTATGTATGTAAAAATTCCCTTTGGACTGATGAACGCTGGTGCAACCTTCCAGAGAACAATGGATATAGCTTATTTAGATGAAATAGGACACTTTATTGTTATCTATCTAGATGACATAACAGTCTACTCCAAGACTGAGGAAGAACACCTAGAACATCTGAGAAGAGTGTTTGAAAAATGCAGAAGGTTTGGTCTGTCACTGAATCCTAAAAAGACTGTATTTGGGCTGCAAGAGGGAAAGCTTCTTGGCCACATTATATCTGAAAAGGGAATTAGGATAGACCCACAAAGAGTTGAAGGAATACTACAGATCACACACCCAAGGAACATCAAAGAATTACAGTCCTTCATTGGGAAAATTAACTTCCTTAGGAGGTTTATTCCCAACCTAGCTTAACACCTTAGGAATATGACTAACATGCTAAAGAAAGGTGAAGGATTTAAATGGAATGTTGGAGCTAAACAATCTTTTGAATCAATAAAACTTGCACTCACCCAAGCTCCTGTTCTGATCAGCCCCGATTTCTCAAAGGATTTCCTAATATTTTCATTTTCCTCTGAGCACATAGTGGCTGCAGTTATACTGCAGAAAAATTAAGAGGGAATGGAATAGCCCATTTCTTTCTTCAGCAAAGCACTCAGGGATGCACCCTTGAAATACAACATTATGGAAAAACAGGCCTATTCTCTGATTAAGGCCTTGAAAGACTTTAGGGTGTACATACTTCATTCCCACACCATAGCCTATGTGCCAAATATAGTGGTAAAGGATATATTGTCCCAAGACCCAGATGGGAAAAGGGGCAAAGGGATTGTTGTGATCCTAGAATACGAACTTGAGATAAAACCCACAAAACTGATCAAAGTTCAGGGCTTAGCTAAGTTAATGGCCAAATCAAATCTGCAAGCCCTTGAAATTAACATGGTAAATGCCTTGGATGAGTAGGAAGGATTGCCTAATCCCACTATTGAGGAGAAGTTTCAGAACTCTCCTTGGTACTCTGATATCCTTTATGTGCTCACCAACCTCAATGCTCCCCCTGAACTTTCAAAGACCAAGGCCAGATTCCTAAAACTAAAAGCCAGAAGCTATTGCATTCTGAATGAAAAATTATATTGGAAAAATCCAAATGGCCTATTGCTTAAATGTTTTCTTGAAAGTGAGGTAGAGAGGATTAAACAAGAATTCCATGCAGGAGAGTGTGGAGGCCACCTGAGCTGGAAGACCACTGCAAACAAAATACTCAGAGCTGGTTACTACTGGCCTACGCTTTTCAATGACATTCATAAGATGATAATTTCCTGCCACAAATGCCAAATTTTTGAAGGCAAAAGAAAACACCTCCCCTTACCTCTATAACCCATTACTGTTGAAGGTCCCTTTATGCAATGGGGCCTAGATTTCATAGGAGAAATTCATCCTGATTCCTCTACACAACAGAAATGGATCTTAACAGCCACAGACTACTTCACTAAGTGGATATAGGCCATACCTACTAGGAATTCCACAAATTCAGTCATCATTAGGTTCCTAGAAGACCACATCCTCTCTCAGTTTGGTTGTCCAAGGAAAATAATCACTGATAACGCTACTACTTTTGGGTCCAAGAAAATGGTTGATTTTTGTCACAGGTATCAAATAACACTTGGTCATTCAACTGCCTATTATCCTCAAGGTAATGGCTTAGCTGAATCATCAAACAAAAGCCTGGTGACCATCATCAAGAAGCTGTTGGAAGAGAACAAAAAGTCATGGAATAACAAGTTAGTGCATGCCCTATGGGATGACAGGCTTACAACAAAGAATTCCATTGGCATGTCACCATATCAGCTGGTCTATGGGATAGAAGTAGTTTTTCCTGCTAGCCTTGGAGTTCCAGTGATCAAACTGGTCCAAGAGATTCCGACAGAAGAGGATAGTATGGTGAGGAGAATAAATCAAATAATTCATCTCCAACAAACAAGGGAAGAGGTCTACAACAAAGCTATTAGAGTTTAGGAAAACATAAATAAATTGTTTGACAAGAGAACCAAGGCTACTGATTTCAAAATCGGAGATAAAGTTCTGAAGTGGGACTCAAGGAGAGAGGATAAAGGAAAGCACGGTAAGTTTGGTAGTCTGTGGCGAGGTCCATACATCATCCAGGCCACTGTGGGTCCAAATGCCTTCTTTCTACAAGAGTTGGATGGTACAGAGATGTTTGGGGGTCCTGTCAATGGAAAGATGCTCAAACACTACTTCTGCTGATTTCCAATTTCTAGTTTCCTTTTCCATTGTACATACCATTACAGTATTTTGTTTTCAAGAAAAGAGAAAAATGTTTCAAAAAATAGAGAAAAAGGAGAGGTTTAGACATGCTCAAAACATGAACCTCTGAAGTACAAAATATTGGCTCTAATATGATCAAAACCTGAGCCAAAGGAAGCAAAGAAGCTGGTCCTAACATGCTCAAGATCTGGACCAGCAAAGAAGAAAGAAAAATCAGCTCTGACATGCCCAAAACCAGAGCTGAAATGAAGAAAAGAAAGTGACTCTAACAAGCTCAAAACTTGAGTCACAAAAAGAAAGAAGGATGCTTCAAGATTTCAGATTTCGAGCCTTCAAAGTTTTGTTTTAGTTTTCTGCAAATTTTTGTCCATGTGCAACTATCTTTATGCCTTGGATCCACAACAAACTAGACTGGCTAATCCTAGTTTGACTTTTTTTAAATTTCTGTTGTAGAATGTAGAAAAGAAATCTGCTGGACAGTTTAATCCCAGCAGATATTAGATTAGGTAGAGAAACATATGAGACCAACAGTCTAATCTAGTCTCATGGAGTAATAAGGGTAGATTTAGAATAGATTTATTTTCTATTATAAAAATAAATGATGTAAATGGTCTGCTAGTTCAAATGCACCCTAGAAGAAAAAATGATAGGATTGTAGGATGGGTAGGTAGATTGTTTTGGAATTTTCTACTGATCTATCATATTTTTGGAAGATGAAAATCAAAGAAGAAAGGTGGCTTAAGAAGCAAGCATCTGACCTACACCAAAGATCATTTTCTGAATTCTTGACTCCTTCAAGAAGAAGCCATCCCCATGTGGAGCCACTGTTAGCCCCTATGAATTCCTTGAAAAGCAAGCAAGGGGTTGGTTTGTTTTATGAGCCTTCAAGGAATGCATTTCCCTTGAAAACACATCATCCTTGAAGCCTTTTATGTTCCCTGCCTTTGACTATTTCCCTCTGCTGTTATGGAATCAATAAGCCTCATTTATTGCAAGAATATGTGTTCCAAAAGGCCTTTATTTGCCCCTTGTATCTCTGTGGAACTCTCCATTTTACCCCTTTTCCCCTTTTGTCAAAGTTCCCATGTTTCCCTCTAAGTCCCCCTTCACCCTCTAAATCATACCCAAAATCCCCTTTAAATCCCACATCCACCCTTTTTCTGGTTTAATAAGCACTTTTCCTCCCTATTGTTACCCATTCCCGACATTAAATTTCATTAAAAATGGGCAAAAACCCACTTTTTGACTTTATAACAGGGCTTAGCCCCTTTCTCGCCAGCCCCAACCACTTCCCCACATATACCCTTAGCGCTAAGACCAAGCGCTTAATGCCTTGGGTGCTAATCGCATCAGAAAACTGGAGCAGAGTGTTGCATTCCTTTGTAACATCGAAAAAACTCCGATGCGATTGGTTTATTCTATAAGTCCTTCGCTGTGTTCTCCACCGCTGATCTACCACGTAGATTGGATGGCCCACGCTAATTGAAAATCCTTTCAATCACAATAGTTAGGTTAAGTCCCCCGATCAGCTCATCGCAAATGTTTGCGATGTGATTAATCGCAACTTGACTCTGATAATCGCAATCGAAACTCCCCTCCGATCGTTCCAATCCCCGATTGCGATCTCTCGACTGCATTCTCCAACGTTGATCCATCCCGTTGATCCAACGGTCACCGCACTCCCCTCCCAATCAAAATCACAAATCTGTTAATGTGTCATCCCGCTGACCTTCCCGATTGCGATCCCTCGATCGCTAATCATTCCCCAATCTGCCCGATCGCAAGTCCTCCTCCGATCGCATCGTAAAATTTGAAATACGAGTTGCGATTACCCCCCTCTCCCGATCTCTGATGCGATTGACCCCGGGCCCACCATACCATACATCCGCCCATTCATAAAATAAAGGGTTTTCCCCTTTGTAAAGTGGAAATTTTTTATATTTTGTTTCTACAAAGGTTTTCCTCCCAATCACAATCGCAAACTTCATCGCGATCGCAACTTTGTAATGTGTCACTCCTTTGTTCCCTCCAATTGTGATTGCGATTTTCATATGGGCCCCACCTCATACGATCATTCCCATCGCATTTCCATTGCATTTCATTCATTTCCTTTGTATTTCCTCCATAGTCCAAAGTTTCGAGTTTTGCATTAAAGTTTAAATGTTTCATATTTATTCTGCCCATTTCATATACCATCCCGCTATTGCATCTTTGCCATTGATCTCCGCCATCAGACCATGATCGAACGGTCCATGTGCATTGTTCCGTAAAACCATGTTGTTTGCTGTTTATATCATATTAGAGCATTTTTCACCGTTGTTTCATATAAGCCATTGTTTTACCACCGCCGTGCTATCATTCCCTCCGCCCTCCATAACCAGCCTTCCCTTTGCATGGATTTCATGACTAGGTTGCGTGTTTTTGCAAAGTACGAGCGGCGGAAGACCGCAATGATTCAAAGTCTCAGTACAGCTACAGAGAAACAGGAAAAGACCATTTTCAAGAGCCAAACTCATGGAAAAAGGGGCTGAGAATACATATAACAGGGCTTGCATTAAAGGAACAGAGTTTAAACTCTGCAAGTCCTCTCCAGAGCCTTTAAAGCATAGGTTTCGCATGTCAGAGGCAAACCAACACATAGAAAACAAGACTATCAGGGTTTCACATCAGCAGATTGTTCTAAAGGAAAAAATGTCCATACTATTCCCTGTATCTACCATGTTCTTGAAAGAAATTTCCACCCAGACCACAGTCCAAAGCTACCAGATCATTTTTTTCACAAGTATGGTAGACCATTCAGTCATTTATTTACCATTTTGTTTATGCACCAAAAGTAGTACAGAGTTCTGCAGCCAAAGTACATCAGAACCATACCAGAGTAAATGGAAGCTGAAGAAGATCATTCTTTCGTCCAAGACATGCCAGAGATTAATGCATAAGATTTAAAAAAGAATGGGCTTCGGCCCTCTTTATTTTCTAAGTTTTAATTCTTCATTTAGTTCTTCACCTACCTCCTTTGCTCTCTTTCAGCTATAAAACTCACGAGAAAATTATTGTAAAGGTTGTTGATCAATTATCAGAGAATTGCAAGTAGTTTCTTTTGAGACACAGTCTCTGTGTAAAGTTGTAAGATAGGATGAGGAATATGATTTTAGATTGATTATTCAGTTATTGGCAATGTTTTACTTGACTGGTATTGCTATTTAATATGACAGGCACATTTCTTTGGATCCCGATCTAAAGCAGTGGTGATGTTTCCCTATCTCTGTGTTTTAATTCATTTCATTTCATTTCTACTGGCTTGCATTAGAATACTGGCATAGGATTTACCCTTGTTAGGTACCCTATGTTTATGCTCTCCTTGCCTTTGATGTTTTCTACTAAATGTGTTATCTAAGAATTGATTTCAGTTGATTTAACTAGTGCAGTGGATGATATTTCCTTCTCTCTGATGTATGAATTAAGTGAATCTGTTTCTTAGATGTTCTTGTTAAGATTTAGCTAGAAGATTTGGGAACACTGGGGATTAGAGTTATCCTATCCACTAGGATCCTTGTGCGACCAGTTGGTCTTTAACTTTATGTCTAAATCTGTGTGCCTCCTCTTTCCTACCATCCCATACCACAATCATCTTTAAGATCCAATGTTTTAGATGACTAGCACAACTAAAAGCCTGCCTATTGATTAGCAAGAAAATCCTTTCCTAACTCCATTTCCCAATGGTTTGAATGCTCCCTGGAATACTTCACCTCTACCTAAATCCTCTTTTCTCGTTCTTGTCTTGCATTGAACCCTTCTTTCCTAATAACCAACAACAAAACAAACTATCAAACAAACAAACCTTTCACCTATAACTAGCCTAACATCTTAACATTGATCTTCAAAGTCACATAACTTTGACATATCATAGAGAGATCCCTATCTAGACCCAAGAGGGCTAGATCCTGAGGTTTGAAAGTGGTTTGATGTTGTCTCATCTTTTGGTCTTGCCAATCTGGCCAAAACATGGGAACCCCAACAGTTTCAAGACCTCCATGGTTAAATCATCAACAAGGCTTATATATTTATGCTCTTACACCTCCTCCTATCCTTAAAATTCCTTCATAAACACTTCCCATCACTCCCATCCCTCATAATCATCATTTTTTCTACAAAACCTAGTTTATTTTCACAAATTGACACTTTTTAAGACTAGGCCTGTGTTTTGAACTTTTGGACCCCTTCTCGTCACTCAATTCTTGAAATTTTACTTTCCTCTAGTCCCTAACATCTATCCCTATCCCCCAAAATTTCCTGAAGAATTTATACAACCCTTAACCCCTTCATTCCCCTCCCTCTGCAAAGCAATCCTAAATCCTCACACCAAACCCTAATTTCCTCTTCCAACTAAGCTAGGGTTTGACATGAAAGGGAGAAACAAGAGAGAAGGATTCATTTGATAGATCATGTAAGCAAGAATAAGTCTATACCAGCTCATAAAAATCATGCCTCCATCATTTTCCAAGAATTCATTCCAAGAGACAAGCCATGTGTCACACCCAGGGCTAGTTTTTCTTCAAAATGTGTTTCTAACCAAACAGAGATGAAATAGAAAAACGTGAGAGACATTTTTGTCCATAATAGTCCCAATAAGAAAAATCTCCTTCAGTGTTTACACAGGTATCATGGTTTGGGAGAAATTTCAAAAATACAGGTGTCACTGAAGAATTTTTGCACAGCTGGAGTAACCTTGGGAAAATCTCATTTTCTCACAGATGGAGTATCCAAATGACTTGCTTCATGAGTCAAATGAAGACTATAATTTAATATATTTCTAATGAGCTATCATGAGCTCAATTTGGAATTGAGGAAGGCATCCAAAAGTGCCCTGCAAAATCACTCTGCATTTCTGCACCATCGTTCACCATTTTTGACCAGTGTTGGGACAGTCAATTTTTGGACATCAAAATGAACACAAAATGAAAAAAATCAAGTAAATTTGGAAAGAGGACATTTGTAGCTTTCAAAAAATCCATCTAAAGCCCAATTTTGACACAGGGAAGGCTTCCAAAACCTTTCTGCAAAAATACCTTTTTGGTGCTATGCGCCTATACACTGGTGCTATGCTCCTGTAGGAGCTCATAGTGCAAATTTTCACTGGACGCAGTGCTCCTGTGTAGTGGCACTACGCTCCTAAGAGAGAAAGTGCAGTACTACCATATTTTCTATAGAAAAGGCCAAAATTGAAATTTTTTGCCCAGAGTTCAGTCTTCATCACACATAAAGGCTTTTTCATGGTATTTCTCGTAAAATTATGCCTCCCCATCTAGTTCTTCAACTATGAGAGTGTTTTTTGATTCCACACCTTCATTTCATCTACAAAGAGTTGTTTTTTTGAATTTTTAAAGAAATAGAATAGTCATTATGCCTCCAAAAGGAAATTATGAGCATCAAGGGCCAAAAAGGCAATCTTATTTCCATCACTCCCTTGTTAAGGTCATTAGCACTCACTAGCTAGAGAGAAAAGGAATTTCTTTGGAAACCTTTATCACTCACCATGATTTCACCTCTTCATCTTCCATGCTATTGAAAATTATGCCATCTTCATCTCGAAATCCTCCACATACTCCTTCCTCGCCCTCCACACACTATGTCTCACCTTCCTCTCATGAGTCATCCTCCCAAGCAAAAAAATCTTCCATAGATAAAAGTGAATAAGAAGAAAGCAATAAAAGTGAAGATGAAATTGATGATGAAAAAAATAAAAACAATGATGATAGGGGTAGCTCTCAAGAAGATAGTAAAAACAGTAAGGAAGGAGGCATTCCACAAGAGGAAAATGAAAACAATGATAGTGATGAAGGCAATCCATAGGGAGATAGTGAAGACAGTAATGAAGAAGGCAGCTATCAGCAAAAACATAATAGTGAGAGAGGTAGTCCACTAGGGGAGGACAAAAATAGTGATAATGAAAGAGAAAATCCACAATAAAATGAAAACAGTGCTCATGATGAAAGCAGCACATAGGAAGAAGCTAAAAACAGTGATAGTGAAAAAGGCAGCAAATTTGGTAATAAAGGAGGAAACAATATAAAGGATCCAATTAAATAGGTACTAGTGTTGACCCCTCCTCTCATTTCTCATCAACACAGTTAGGAGCATGTGCTTACTACCTCACCAAGGCAAGGGGCCATGCTTCCTTCATCAAAAGTGGAAAAGGCTAAAAACACTAAAACAACAAAGAAGAAAATCACTCAGACAGTGACTAGCAATATCACTAGTGCACTAAGGAGTAGAGGCAAATTTCAAAAGTAGAGCAATGTAGAATTGCCTAAGAAAACCAGAGGAAAGAAAATCATTAAAGGCAAGGGCAAAGAAAATATTGAACAGCAAGAGAGCAACCATGAGCATGACAAGGAATTTGACATAATACAAATAGATAGTGATGCTAAAGATGATAAGGCCATAATTCTTAGATCTATTTTGCAAAACTGGGAGGCTCAGATTAAAGACTTTGAAAATCGCCTAGAAAGGTCAAAATACATTATCCACTTTTTCAAAATACAAAATAGACAGATGAGTGGACAGATGGCAATCTATGAGGCCCGGGCACTTGAACACATAAGGGAAGCTCAAAATTCACAAGTGAGGCTAGAAGAATACTTGAGTGAGTATGCAGATAATGATGAAGACAAAAAACCAGCAAGAAAGAGGCCTAGGACCATTGGTCTTAGAAAAGCATTGGAAAAATAAAAAGAAGAGGAATCAGCCCGTGCACAGCAATACCCTCTTACCGAGCTACCTGCTCTAGAAATTGAGAATGATAAAGAGTCTTGGCTTCAAAGGGAAAATTAACATTTGGAACCAAATTGGAGAAATATAACAAGGATTTGGGCCTACAAAGGAGAATGACCGAGCACTACAAAAAATTGAATCAGTTTCCCCGAAGGAAACTCAAAGCTGCCCAAAGGAGGAGCCCGACAGAAAAACGTGGAAAAGGCCAATCCCGGCTTGGAATTCTTGCTCGAGCTTCATTATATGTTTCTAAAAACCCTTAAGGGGTTTACTCACCAAAATTGGGCAATTTTGGACACATTCTTGTTTTTTGTGAATTTTAGGCCTAAAAGCATAAAATCATGGGTGTCTTAAAATTTTCTCAGGGCATCCTCAGCTGAAGAAAATTATATTTTTGGATTCCTTGACATCAAAGGAACATGCCTAGAAATTTTCAGATCAAATGAAGCTATTTTGGTCCCTCAAAAAGGAAAAAAATAGCCATTTTTTACCTTTCTGCCCCTAATATCAGCAGGTGCTACACTACTGGGTTTTTTCACTGTTTCTACCTTTTAACTGACTTATAGGCATCATATTGGAAAAAATCAAGTATTTTTGGAAATTATACATCCATATATTTCCAATGAGCCATCACGGGCCCGAATCCGATGCCGGGAAGGGGTCCAAAACTCAGCTGCAACAAACCCCAATTTTTGTTGATTTGGAGCTATGCATAGAGATAGCTTTTTTGCCAAAAGGTCAACAAAAGACACTAATTAATGGAAAATTCGTTTTTAATATTTTCTTGGACAAAACACTCCTGATTTGATTGGGGAGTTATATTTTGGTGTGTTTCATTTATTTTCTTATCTCTTATGTGTCTTGGGCCTTTCATGGTCATTAAGCACATTTATGACATTTATGGCTAAATTAGGGTTTCTGGAAGCCTCTTAGGGTTTCCACCTCCTAATTTTATCTATAAATAGAGCATGAGGCTCTTGTATATTTGGTTGGATGTTGATGACTTATGCTGAAGTAATACATACTCCCTTGAAGCCTTTGATGAGAAATTGATATCTTGGAGCTTATGCATGATCTGATTCACTTGTTGATGGAGAAGGACTATTTGCAGGATCCATAGGCCTGGTCGATGGTGAAGTTTTCTCTTGTTAATTTTTTCTAAGTTTCTCATATGTCTTCCATCCATCTATGCTACCATAGGAAAAAAAATTTAGACTAAGATATGCTTGTTGATGGCACCTTAGATCTGTTTGTTTCCTTCATTGCCTAAATGTTTTCTTCTGCTTAAGATATGTTAGAGAATTCATCTTTTTCTCTCTAATAATTTTTTGGCTGGTCTATTTTATTGAATGATTTAGATCAGTTAGTATCAATTATGATTTATGCCTAGCCCTGCATATTTTTACCTTTGAAGTACTCTGTTCTTGAAATCATCTTTTGAAGCAGCTTTGCCTATAGTTTGTAAAAGAAGTCTGTCTTAAGCATGATCTTTGCCTTACTTAGCTAAAATTGTCTCAAGGAACTCTCATAGCTATCACTGTGGATGCTAGGGTTTGTCTCTTCTTCTATGGTTATAGTTACTTGTGCAACTTAAATGTTTTTCCTGCTCTTGATGATAAAACCCATGAAAGATTAAATGAGTTTTTTTCTTTCTATTTTTTATCTGAATGTTGTCTTGTTCGATTATCTACTTCCAGTCTGAAATCAAATGGATTAGGTGTTGCTTAATCCTTTGACTCTCTTGCTATGCTTCTAAATCTTCTAACTCTCTTATTTTACAAGTATATAAAGGATTCTACATCTACCCTTTATTATCTTGTTGTTCTCAAGTTTAATGTCCATCTCATGATCCTTCACAACCTTAAATATCCACCAACCAAGTTAAATTTCCCTACAAATTCTCTTAAAACCATTGATGAACTCATTCATGACCTTTTTTGACTCCATTGCCCAATGACTTAACAATCTCCCTTGTTTTCTATCTAAACCCATCTGAGCATCATACCCAACCAAAGACAATCAAAATACCCTGCACTTAACATTTAGCCTAAAATCAACCCTAATCAGCAAACAAGTTCACATCTTTGCACCTAATAGAGAGATCCCTCTCTGAATCTAGGAAGGCTAGGTCCTAGGATTCCAAAGCTTGGTTTGATGTTACCTTGTACCTTTGTATCTCAATAAATCTAGCAAATTACGGGGAGCTAACATAATGGCAATCATAGTGGGACTGAGTTCATAGTAGCCTGACAAACTCTTATAGACTCATACACATCCCTAGTTTGACTTAAAAAACAACCCATAGCCAGAGTAGAAACTAATTACTTCACCATCCTAGCAAGATAATGAATTAGTTAGGGGATACTCATTAAGAAACTAAAAACCCAAAAGTACTCCCTAGATTGATTTTTTATCAAGAATCTAGTGGTGGACCATTGTATACATATCTTCAAAATTTCAAAAGGAATCCACCTAGCGACTCCACTGGCCTCCAGTAGGCCTATTAACCCCACTATTACTCATAGACTCCCCTGGGAATACATTCAGCAATCCCAATCATGCTGATGGTGGACAGCAAAGTTGAAACCCTCCACCTGGCAACTCCACAACTCTCAAAAGACCTAAAGAATCCACTGGTAGAGAACTCTAGACTGGTTGAAAAGATTTAGTGACCATTTTTGATTTACAAACATGGATCCAGGAATACAATGAAGATATGCCCCAATGAGTAGGGATAATATCCCTGGATTCCCACACAAAATGCCTGAAATAAATTGGTTAAAAAACCTACCTATATTTCAAGATGAAAAATTTGATGACCCCTTGTTTCATCTCATCAATTTTCATATAAATCTATGGAGTTTAAAGGTTGAATGGCACGAGGACTTCGTCATGAAAATGTTTATGGAAACATTAGAAGGTAAGGGAAGAAATTGGTATGAATGGCTAGAACCTGGCATCTTGTTTTCTTTGAAGGATTTCCATAAGGTATTCTATAAACACTATATAGGGTATTTCCCATCTCTATCATTAGCTGAAAATCGTTGCGATCAATCTCAGGATATCATACATTACCTTATAGATAGTGATGAAGATTTGGAAATTTTTGTTACACAGTAATTTGTCACCGTCCTTACCATTCCCCATCCCGCACAATGGAGGACCCATTCTGTGACCTATGGACATTGTCATGCCTTGAAAACATCATCAATGCATCCCTCTGAACATGAGCTTTATTCGCCCTTGAGACATCTCCTTGCAAAAGTCACAAAAAACAGCCCTTTTAGCATTGGCGCGGGCAAGCAGTTCAGTACTCGCGCCAATGGGGAAATTAATGCAAAGAGGTCGCGCCACCTGGCGCTCTGTCATAGAGTCGTGGTCGCGCCACCCAATTTGGGAGTTGTTTTTTAAATATGGATGGCGGAAGTTGAATTCTAACAAATTCACAAACCATCACCTATCTTGAGTTGGGAGGTTGGCTGCGGGAGTTCTATGGAGGGGAGTGGTTTTGCCACCTCCCATGGAACCTTCCTTGTTGATAGGGCCAATCCCATAATAATAGGGATCCCAACTCCTCCTTCCCCATCTATAAAAGCTTGCTCAAATCAATGGCAAGCTAGTCTTGAAGTGCCTAAGCTCCGAATCTCCATATTCCCAAGAGCCTTTGTGTTGTAAAGCATCCTCTCTTTCCCTTAAGGCTGACTCAAGTAAGGAGACCATTGTCACGAGACTCTGGAGAGGTTTTCCCTTTCCTTGGCGAGCTTTGCGAGACGTGGATGACTGGAGACCCGTCCGAAGGAGACCGCGACGTCAGAACTTGGTTGTAATCTTTCTTCGCTGGTTATTTAATAGATGATTATGATTATGGTTCCACTTTGTTTTCCATCATGTTAATGCGAGTAATGTCCTTTCTGACTGACGTTTAGTTACGTATGCTGGTTTCTATGCTTGTATCTGTTCGTTTCTTCCATGTGTAGGTGTTCATCCGCGGAGATCGTGGAGGGATTGTGATCTGCCAAGCTTGAGGAACAGGGACGCTTCTTCTTCAGATCCTAGCGTTGGAATCCAGGTAGGCTCTTATCTCCCGCCTTTTCATTCGTAATTAGGAACCTGCGTCATGACATTGTTTGTTTGTTGCTAGACCCCTGCTGGGCTAGTAGGGATCGCCTCTGTCCGCAGAGGGGACTTACCTCCTCAACAAATTGGCGACTCCGCTGGGGATCCAGCTTGTTGTTGATTGTTGTTTGATTTGTAAACTGTAGACGGAGTCTGAAGTACAGCCAGATAGCCTTCGAAACGCTTCTGCCTAGCATTAGCGGAGTAGATCAACGCTACTTCAGTCGATCTCTGGTTTGGTTTGCAGACTAAATGACTTGGAGTCTTTGTCTTGCCTTGCCGTTTATATCTTGTTTTTCCTTGCTTGATGAACCTTCTGGGTTGGATTTTTTGTGTGTTTTTGCTTCTTGGATTGCTTAGCTTGCATTGGTCTGTTTCTGGAGTGGCTTATTTTTAATTTTTGCTGAGAAACTCGACTGGCACGGTTTTTAACCCGACATTCGCGCCACTTGGCGCTTGTTGCCTTTGTACAACCCGCGCCACTCGCCTTCTAGCGCCAGTTTCACTCTTACAGTCGCGCCACCCCTGTAAGTTTTTTGAGATTTCTCATTTCTGAGCTCTCTGGAGTTGACCAGTGTTTCTCTTCTTGATTTTCCGACTGCCTGAGTGTGTTGGAGTCTTGTTTGGCTGGGAATTCACCTCTTTCCTTTGGTTGTTTGCTTTTATCTACCGATTTCACTTTTCAAGCCCTAGGGCATCTAGTGGCTTAGTGCATCGAGCCCTCCTTGGGAGTTTTGGTGTTTGGATTGTCCCGTCAACTATCTGATTGATTCTCCACGTTCTCTGAGTAGTTGTTCATTGTTTTATTGCGATTTTTGGGTGATTGTTCATTTCTTCATTCGAAACTCGTTTGGTCTTACTTTGGACTTGGATCACACGGTCCATTGGAAGCTTTTGAGTCTTTCTCTTGCTTTGAGAGACTTCGGTCGATTTGGGAATCTGATTGCTTGTGTTGGTGAGTGAAGTGTGTTTGTTTCGCTCTCTTGGATATCATTTCTCAAGTTGCTCCATTCATTTTCAAGTTTGATTAGTGCATATTAGCCATTAAACATTGAAAATCAAAAAAAAAATCTCTTTGCTTTTGTTAATTAGTGCAAATTGTAATCTTTTCCATATCGCTAGTGATTAGTGTTTTGAATGAAAAGTTGTCAATTGCATTAGTTGCATTATACATCTCATTGTTTGGTTCCCTTTCATTTCGTTTGTGTTAAAGCTCTCAACTCTTCTCTAATTAGTTTTCATCGAACGAAATGTTGCATTGTGGCATATAGCTTTGCATTTAGGAGACACTACATACGATAGGGCCTGGAAATTGAAACTTAATTGAAGATCAATTGTAAAATTTATTCAATTAACCTAAGGCAGCATTGGAACTTAACGAAACATATTTAGAAGGTCTAGGCTAGAGACGTGTTCCGGCGTCGTTAAACCTAGCATCTGTCGTTCGCCTGTTGGCTTTAGACAGCGCTAGTACGGACTTGCGCTCCCCGTACCGTCGCGTATATAAAGGGAGACCCCTATAGGTTTTCAATCCTTTATCCACAGGAAGCCGAGTCTGCAGCCCTATACCCGTGATACACCGAACACAGCATTCGGGGAGACTACCTGCACGTACGGAAAGTCCTTGGTCGATTTCTGTTTCATTATTGAAACCAAGGTGTATATTGCAGTTCACGGATATTTGGTACACCCTTTGTGCCTAGTTTTTCCTGGGCAGTCATTTGGTCTTTTCTGACTCCCTAAACTTGAAAAGACCGTCAAGCGCTTGTCCTTTCACGCTTGTGTCAACTCTGAAAGAGATAGAGTCATCTTTTTATCGTTTCTCGACTCTTGAAACATGAAACGGTAGAATTTCTTACTTTCCAATGTGGTAAAAATTAATCGCCCACGATTTCACACCTATTTAGACGTTGCTTGTTGACCGTTTGAGCGTGTGTCTTAACTCGTTTTCAGCCCGTGTGTGTGTGTGCCCTTTTCTTTAGTCTTTTGCCACAGTGGCGGAACCATCGGTTTCGTCTACTGGTAGTCCTTACACGGACGATTCTTCAGAAGCTTCTGAGCCTTCTGTTGAACCATAGCAGCCTGTTGTTTCCGAGTTTCCTGACGGGGGACCGGTTCTCGCTGAGCAACCCTTTGGAGGACCAGTTGAGTTCAATTGGCCCTTTTCGGACCCTGTGTCTGAATTGAGATTAGGAGCTGATTTCCTTTCTCTTACATCGGGTTCACCGTTTGTTGCTGCTGTCTTTCCTCCTAGTCCTCGCCGTCTTCTGCGTGATTTAACGGCAGGATCAACCATGAGTGATTCTGGTGAGGAAATTCCGGGATCTGATGACTATCAGCGCATCCCTCGTAGATTTTTTGAGGGAGACGGTTCCGAGCTGGCTACCACATCGTCAGCCAGTCCATCTTTGCCACAGGGATACAGATCTCTGGGTCAGATCATTTCAGCTGCAGCCTCTATGGGGATATCATCTCCCGCGTCGAGACCAGCTGCCACTACACCTGGGGTGTCCCCTTCGACGCCCGTCACTTATGTTCCCGTTCGGCCCACTGTTTGTGTGGCTGCCTCTTCTGCTGTTGTCTCAGCATCTGCTACTAGGGCTGGGCCAACTCCTGAAGACATTTACCTAGCTACTGCTATACCGGAGAATATCTCTCCGGAGGAGTATCGGTTGTTTTTACAACAGCCGAACGCCGGAGCTGGACAAATTCCCCAGGATCCTTATCGATCCTTCTTTTCGCACTATGCACAGGATGGCACTCCCGTGTATATGTTCCCAGGTCAGTTTGACGAGCATGGGGAGGTTTTGCGCCTTCCTGCTCCTGAGGCTTATCTGTATGCTCAAGGTTTACCATACAACCAGGCTTACAACCCACAGGGACAACCCTTTCAGGGCCAACCTGCGGGCCAACCTGGCTATTTGTATGACCCACAAGGTCAGCCTAATCAAGGCTACCCTGCGGGCCAGCAAGGGCCATTATACAATCCGCAAGGACCATATTATAGCCCTGCTGGTCAACCTGCTCAACCTTAGCTAGGGTATCAACCGGGACAGGCCTATGGTCCTGGGGGGAAAATCCAGCCGTCTTTACCGATGCAACCGCAACATCCTGCTGTTTCTAATGTTGCATATCAGCCAGGACCACCCTATGGTTCTGCTTCAGGTCAAACTGGTTTCCAGCAAGCACCTGGTCATGTTCCTCCACCAGGGCAACCGGCTCATCCGGTACAGCCCGGTGTTCCGCCTCCAGGCCAGCCGACCCATTCGGCACAACCTGGGGCTCACTTACAACCAGGTCAGCCTGCGCAACCAACACCGCCTGGTCACCCGGGCCAGCCTGGTCATTCAGGCCAGCCCCCTCACTCAGGTCAACCTGTTCATTCAGGACAGCCCTCTCATTCAGTTCACTCTGCTCAACAGCCTGTTCATTCAATGCCGCAGCCAAATCAACAGCTGCGCCCTACGTACCAGGCTCCGCAGGGTTCCACTTATCAGCAGCCTACTCATCCTCAGAGTGGTTATTATCCTCATGGTCAGTCTCAACCAAACTATAACCACTCTGGAGGCTCTCAGTATCCTCCTCCTCCACCCGGTTCTACCTACGCTCAGCAGCCAAATCCAAACGCTGCTTATACAGGGCAGACACCTAATCAGGGCCCGAACCCTGGTTATCAAGCCCCGCACTATGGTTACCAGCAGCCAAATCAGTCTGGTTATACGAACTATGCCCCTTACGGTCAGAATCCTCAGGGACAGAACCCATGGGGGCAGGGATATTCACAACCATCGTGGAACACAGGTACCGGACCTTATCCTGGGACTGGCATGGTAGTTAACCCTCCATTGCCGTTCCTGGCTACCTTGGACCTACCGGACGTTTCGAAGTTGACCAATGATCCGATTGCTCATAATCCACATTGGCCTCCGGTTCCCACCAAGATACCAGGTGACTGTCCCAAGTTTGAGGGCAAAGCTGGAGAAGACCCCCAGGCGCATGTGATGACGTATCACCTCTGGTGCTCGTCTAACTCTTGGACCGACGATTCGGTTCGTCTGCGTCTTTTCCAGCGTACTTTAACAGGAGCTGCTGCTAAGTGGTACATAGAGTTGTCCCGTGGTATTTTTCAGGATTTCAACTCGTTAGCTATGGCTTTCCTCACGCATTTCCAGTTACCGGTCCGGTATGAGACCGGGACGCACCTCCTGTCTTCCCTGAAGCAGGACTCGGCCACTCACATCTCGGATCACATCCATGAATGGCGGCGCCGTCGTCGACTGATCAAGTTTCACATACCTGATCATATTTTTACCCACTGGTTCACCACCTCCTTTGTCAATAAAATCGCTCAGGATATCGCGATGGGAGCGTGTGTGACGGAGGAACAAGCTATCGCGCGTGCACAGTACCTGGATCTTGTTTATTCGCAATCTGGCACGCTTTATGACATCCTGCCTGATGCTCCATGGCCCGGAGCCACAAAGGCCCCGCCTACCCCTACGGTGGATGGTGTCATTGGTTTCGTTTCTCAAAATTCGAAGAAGTCTTCGAATGGGAAGCAGAAGGCTAATTCTTCCAACAATACCTCTGCTAATCCCGCTTCATCCGATTCTGGTAAAACCGCGGAGGTAAACGCCGTTCAGGCCAATCCTGCGGACAAATCCTCCAAGGGCAAGAAGAAGGGCAAAGGCAAATCAAAATCTGATGCCCCAAAATCGGAATCTAAATCTCGAACTGAGGATGGCTCCCAACGTAAGCCGAAATTCCCTTGCCTCATCTGTGAAGGTGACCATTACACTAAGGATTGTCCACGACGATCCGAAATTAGTCAACTTCTTAAAGGCTCAAAAGGAACTCCGACTGTTTTAAAAGAGCCATTTCCATCTCAGCAGACCCAGCTGGTCGAACAGGGCTCATCATCTGCACCGTTTGGGTCTCAGGTTTTCATGATGAAGACTAATGCACCTATCACTATCGCTACGAGATCGAAGGATTACAATAGTCAGCAGCAGGCACCCGGGAAGGCAGTTGCGGAAGGGCCGCCTCCCCCACCTGTTTCTGTTCCGTTGGAAATCGAGAAGCCGACTCTTGAACCCGTTGTGAAGACACCTCCCAAGGGTGTTCTTCGGATATCCTCTTATAATCCAAATGCTCGTGCCGCTCAACATTACAGTATCGTTGAGGATCTGGCACAGGCGCCATGTGCCATGTCTGCACTTAAGGTTCTTCAAAGTTGTCCTTCACAACGGAAGGCTTTACTGTCTGCCATCGGTGGTATCGATCCCGCCGACTCGAGCCTTCTCACCTTTGATCTGGAGAATTTTACTCCCCGGCTTCCGCATCAAATTGCTTTGGTCATTCAAGTCAGGATTAACGGTCTGAACGTTCATAGGGCCATCGTAGATGAGGGTGCATCTACTTGTGTTATGTCCTCCGCCTGCTGGAAGGCCATTGGCTCTCCAGCCTTGTCGTCATCTCCCAATGCCCTTGAGGAATTTGATGGTCGGGAGTCTAAACCCCTGGGAGTTCTTGAGAGTCTTGCGATCACATTACAGGGAAAAACCGTCAACGTGGAAGTAGAAGTGGTTGACGTGAAACTCAACTACAACATACTTCTTGGCCGCAGCTGGACCCATGCCATGCTCTGCGTGCCGTCTACCGTCTTTCGATTCATTAAGTTCCCCCATGAGGGCAAGATTGTCACGGTAGATCAGTTGTCGTTTTTCACCTCTAGCTCTGAGAACAACGTACCATACGTGGATCAAATTCTGAATCCCCCAGACAGCATAGGACCTGGTCTTTTCAAAGACCCTGTTCTCATGGGTATATTCCCCGCACCGCCACCGAATACCGCTCAAGTCAACATGTTGTCCAGGACTGATGACCCCTGGCTTATTCCTTCACCTGAGCAGGTATATGAGTTTGGAGAATCCATTCCTTTAACGCCAGTAGAGATCAGCTACTATGAGATTGTTGACGCATCGGACCCTCCACCTCCTCAGCATGCTCCGATGAGCATGGCTCTTGACGTCTACTCACAATCCCCCTGGCTTGGTCAGGCTGATTCGCCTGATCCTCTTAGAGAGACTTTTCCTTCAGATGAGGCCATCTTTGAAACTATGTCTCTTGAGGAGCTGCCTTGGGGCGATGGGCATCATCGCTCCTCGTTTATGCCTAGCTTGGGGGCAATGACTGACTTTCTAGAGCGTTATGCTACTCATGTTCCTTCACCTCCTCTTCAAACACCGATCTTGATGCACGAGGTCTTTTCAGAGGGTAATCTGAGTAACATTACTCAAACTGTTCCAATCAACATCTCCGTTAAACTAGGGGTTGTTGAGAACATTCATGTGGGTATGACTTGTTCTTCCGAGGAGATCCAAGTCTATACGGAGCTTTTCAAATAATTCCGAGATGTTTTCGCATGGTCTTACGAGGAAATGCCGGGAATTGATCCAAGTATTGTTGTGCACGAGATTCCAACCTACCCAGGTGCGAAACCCGTGCGCCAACGCTTACATCCCATGCATCCTCGGAAAGCCGCCGCCATCAAGGCAGAAGTTGAAAAACTTCTGAACGCGGGTTTTATTTATCCTATCCCCCTTACAGAATGGGTGTCCAATATCGTCCCTATTGATAAAAATCAGGGTACAATTCGAGTCTGTGTAGATTATCGCGATATCAATCGCGCCTATCCTAAGGACAATTATCCCACTCCGTTCATCGACCAAATCATCGACGAATGTGTCGGGAGTGAGATCTATTCCTTAATGGACGGTTTCTCAGGCTACAACAAAATCAATATTGCACCTGAGGATCAACATAAGACCACATTCATCTGTCCGTGGGGCACTTTCGCGTACAAAAAACTCTCGTTCGGCTTAAAAAACGTTGGCGCCACGTTCCAGCGCGCGATGTCCTATGCTTTTCATGATATTCGCCATATCATCCAGCCCTATCTGGACGACTTGCCAGCCCATTCGGGTAAGCGAGAGGACCATCCTGAGCATCTCCGCCAGATATTCCTTCGTTGCAGACGCTACAATATCAGGCTCAACCCTCATAAGTGCGTCTTCTGCGTCGATTCTGGCCGTCTTTTAGGCTTTATAGTCTCGAAAGACGGAATTCGCCTTGACCCTCTAAAGGTTGAGGCCATCATAAATCTCCCATCACCCTCCTCCCTGTATCAGTTGCAGAGTCTACAAGGGAAAGCGAATTTTCTTAGGCACTTTATCCCGAATTATGCCGAGGTGGCCAAAGGATTCACTCGTTTGTTAAAGCAGAATGTTCCCTTTCACTGGGACGAAATTGCTCAGGAATCCTTTGAGAAGCTTAAGACATTGCTAGTCAATGCTCCGCTGCTTCGTCCTCCGGACTACCACCGCGACTTTACTTTGTATCTAGCCGCCGCATTAAGCACCATCGCCATGGTCTTGGTGCAGGATGACGAGAACGGTGACGAACATGTCGTTTATTACCTATCTCGGAACCTTCTCGACCCGGAAACGCGTTATGCACATGTCGAGAAGTTGACCTTAGCAGCAGTACATGCCGTACAACGCTTTCGCCATTACATCCTTTTGCGTACGATAACAGTGGTTTCAGACTGCAACCCTATGACGTATATTCTTTCTAGACAATTACTAGGGGGCAAGTACTCCAAATGGATCGTCATCCTGTAGGAGTTTGACTTGGAGTTCACCACTGCCAAGTCAACTAAATCACTGGTCTTCGCGGATTTGATATGTTCTCTCCCTACAGACTCTGTTCCTTCACACTCAGAAGATCATATACCGGACGAAACGCTGTTTCTTATCGAAACTCGCGATCCTTGGTATGGTGACATCATAGTGTATCTTCAGACCGCGACATTTCGGTCTGAGTTGGATAAAGCTGCCCGCCGTCGGATTCGGCACCAGTCCCAACCCTACCGTATCGTGGGAGATACCTTATATCGTATTGGAGTAGATTCGGTGCTCCGACGATGCCTTACCTTGGAAGAGGCTGAGAAAGTCTTGAATGACTGCCACAGTGGCGCCTGTGGCGAACACATGTCCGGATATGCTACTGCCCAAAAGATTCTGAGGGCAGGTTATTTCTGGCCTTCCATATTCAAGGATTGTATCACTGCAGTCCGTAAATGTCATCCGTGCCATATTTTTCAGCGCAAGATGCGCGCGCCGCCATTGCCTTTGCATCCCGTTATTACCGTCGGCCCTTTTGCGAAATGGGGCGTGGATTTTATGACGTGTAACCCTCACTCGGCCGGGGGGCATGCGTATATCATTGTCACCGTCGACTACTTCACTAAGTGGGCCGAGGCGATGCCTACACTAGCTGCTGACGGGAAAACGGCTGCTTCATTTATATTCAACCACGTTATTGCATGATTCGGGGTTCCTCAAGCCATCGTCACTGATCATGGTACTCATTTCCGTGATTACATGATGACGGAGCTAACTTCAACGTTGGGCTTGCGTCACGACAGCTCAACACCATACTACCCTCAAGCGAATGGTCAGGTTGAAGCGGTGAACAAGGTTTTGGTCACCATGCTTCAGCGAACAGTTGGGATTCATAAATCAAATTGGCATCTCCAACTGTTCTCAGCTCTCTGGGCATACTGAACATCTGCTAAGAGTGCAACCGGGTTCACACCATTCCAATTGGTGTACGGTCTGGAAGCTACTCTGCCGGTTGAATGTGAAATTCCTTCGCTTAAATTAGCCATAGAGCTCTTACCGGATACCTCCCCTGAGGAAGAATGTCTTCTGTATCTCGAACGATTGGATGAAACCCGTCGATTAGCTGCTTTGATCATCGAAGCACAAAAGAAGAGGGTCAAAACTCATTTTGATCAAACTGTTTCTCCTCGTTCTTTCATTGAAGGAGACCTCGTTCTCTTGTACGATCAAGCACATGATAAGCTTGGAGCCGGTAAACTCCAGCCTATGTGGCACGGTCCCTATATAGTAAAACGCGTTTTGAAAAATGGGGCCTACGAGCTTATAGATTACGAAGGAGTTCCGCTGGCGCAGCCCAGAAATGGGCTGTACCTTAAAAAGTACTATGCCTGAAGTGATTTATTGGTGTGGTGTGTGTACATAGGTGTGTGATTGTCATTTGTGTGCATAGTGTGGTGTGCTTTGTAAACATCTTTCTGCTGATCGAGTCTTCCTGTTTGTGCAGATGTCTATTCATCCATTTGTTGGTTTCGCGGATGGTGCCTCCCGCAGTACCAGGAATCTGTCTTCCGCAGCCTGGGTAATCTACGATCCTGCTGGTGAGTTGATTAACCTACAAGGTGTGTGTTTAGGACGTACCACGAACAATATCACGGAGTATAGTGCCGTGTTGGAATTATTAACCGAGGCAGTAAACCTTGGTATCCGGGAATTGCTCGTGTACCTAGATTCACAACTTGTAGTGTTACAACTGAACGGACATTATTTGGTAAGGAACCCGTCCATCTTACGTCTGTATTTGCATATTCGATTACTGGAAAGGAATTTTGACTACATTACATATCATCATATACCCAGAAATTTGAATACATTAACAGATGCAGTAGCAAATTTGGTATTAGACAGGCATTTGCGCAATTTATAAATCATCATCACATGTAAAGAAAGACTCATCCAGAAATAGATATGTATATATATAGATGTCGAAATGTTTACATAGAGTGTGTCACATAAAACTCAAAAAATATACATAATTGTCTTAATACATCCTGAGACACTGTGTCTCTCAAAAAGTAGGTGTGGCTAAATCCTAGAGACTAATCCGCATGGTGCTCATGATAGCACGTCACTGCACGCACTAGGCGCCTCAGGATTCGGTGGATCCGGTTCGGAACTCCCACCGTATGGCGCTGGTATGCCATCGGTACATCTGATAGTCGGGCATAGTCTGGGATCCCATGGGCAATCCCCTCGAGGTTCTGAATCAGTTCCTCTCCTCCGGTGCCTTCCCCCTGGATTTCAGGGGCAAGTTGTGTCCTCCGGGAGATAGGAGACATCCCGGCTGGTCTCTCAGGTCCTACATCTGCATGCATATATAATTGTGTCAAGACAAATGTGTATTAACAAAAAAACATATAAACATAAAATCAAAATATGAGGTCTTACCCAGCTCCTTGTCCCAGTCGTCTCCTTCTAGTAGTGGGAGATCTGGGTCCCCGGTAAAGTCAGTTCCCGAATAAGGCCAATCTTCCACGACGATCAGTTGGCGCCGTAGCCACCTAAAGAACTCTGGCCTCCAGGACATCTGTTGGCCACCTCCAGATCTGGGCATCAGTGCTGCCCAGCGAGCCATTCGCGGCTCTCGTTGTATCGGACTCGCCACTACGGCCCCTTGGCCCTGGAAGATTGGTATGTGTTCCAGAATGAACGATACCAAGATGGAACCATACCCGAACTGCTTCAATTTCCCCTGTTTGCACTTTGTGAGCTGCCTTTTCATGTTGATGGTTACTGCTTCTGCCCAGTTGAACAGTAGGGGACCCATGCATTCTGAGGCTAACAGGAGTTGAGTCTTCGTGGCCTCGTGCGGAGCCTGCGACCCAGCAGCCCGCGTAATGGTGTGGAGAACTACTCTCAGTGCTAGATCGGGGATGGTGGAGATGTATACCTTCTTGCTTCCTGATCCTGTTTGTGCCCCTCGGCACACCCGCGCCATTACCTGTTCCATCTTTTCCCCGGATGGTCTGCTCCCGGTCAGTACAGGGATTGGACCTCTGCGGGACAATCCAATAATGAAATAAATGTCAGTGACCTCCAGTTCTAACACCTGGTCTCGTAACCTGAACACTTGTTCATTTTCATCCCAGATGCTGATTAGATATTGGAGGAGCTCGGGCTGAGCTCGTAAACATGGCGTGAGGAAGAACTTTTTCAATCCGCAGTCTCTAAGAGCGTTCATGCAAGCTTGGCTTTGCATGGCCTCTTCATCCTCATCTCCGTGCTCTCGTTCCTTCCATTCGATTGCCATTTTGAGTGGTTATCTGCATTCATATGGTCAAAAACCCCTGATTAGATCTTTTGTGAGCTTCAAATTTCAAGAAATTTGGTGTAAATACCAGAATTTTAGGCGGAAAATTAGGTTCGGCCGCTGGCGCGGCTGTTTTGCTAACAGTCGCGCCATGTGGCGCGAGCCCTTTAGTAAAAAGAGCTCAGTGGCGCGGGTCCGTGCCCGATACCCGCGCCACTGGGCCCGGCCCTAAAATTTTAAAAGTGGCCACACAAAGTTGATTTCTAAGGGAAAATCACTAAAAAATCTATGGAAATGAAGAGCTAAGGAGCGCCTATTACCTGTGACAGACGAGAAGCTGAATGGTTGCCTGGATTGGTCGCAATCACCGTCAGAAGATTCTGCTCCAAAAGGACCACTGTTGCTTTCCACAAGGTAAATAGTAAAAAGTAATTTTATTTTTTACCAATTAGACATATTTATAACTTTTCGACGTTAAATGAGCTTTAAAAGTTATTTTTGTCGAATATTTGCATATGTTATGTCAAAAATGGATTTTACGCTTGCTTGGTATGTGCAGCAGCAGGTTTTTGCGACTTAAAAAGATGGACACGAGTTGTATTTTATACTTTTTCGGACTCGGTAAAAACACGAAAAAGTCACTCTGGAGTCATCTTTCAGCTCTTTTCTGACTCTCTAAATATGAAAAGATCGCCGAGGCCCTCGTCGTTTCGATCTCGTTAAAATGGATACGAATCGACATTCACCCAGTATAAGTTTAACCCTTTTTCGGGCTGGGATGGATTGATTACGAAAAAGGAATACCCTAGCCTATCGCGACTAGGAGGTTTTCCCGGATATTGTTTTCTACCTTTTCGGATCTGGGGAACTATTTACGAAAAGGGACTTGTGGAGTTTTCTTTTCAGCTATTTTTTCAAACTCTCTAAACATGAAAAGACGCCGAGTTCTTCCTTTGTCAGACTCGTTAAACCCTGATGACATCGGATCTAGTCGAAATGACGTTCTCCGAGTTTCTCCTTCCTGGGACTCGTTAAATGCACCAGGATGGATTCGCCCGAAGGGCGGACTTATATCACAAGCATATGCTATCCCCTTCAAGCTTGTTATCAAAAATAATTGGGGTACTCGCCAGAAATGGTGGGGGAAAAATGGAACCATCGTCGTTGTCATCGGCAGTATGTCACTCTTGAACATGGCACTTGTCTACATCCGTGTCGGGTTGGGGACATCTCATCTCGTTGCTTCACTTTTCCTCCATGGGTTTGGGTAATCTCTTTTCACCTCTCATCTGTTCACTTCCTCGTCACCATGACCTCTGATCCGTTGATGTCAAATACTGCCAAGTCCACTGTCGTGCTGTTCATATGTTCAAGAGAAGTTGGCCTCTGCAAATATAAACCTTCCTCTGTTTCTCATACGATCCTGATTCGCAACAAAACATTATGTTCCTCTGTCTCATGTCGGTGATGTGGGAATCATTATGGCCCACCGTCGATCAAGGTCACTTCCTGTCGACATCAGCTCATTATCCAGGAAGTTGGTCTAGAGACTCCTTATGGTACCTTGGAGCCTGCATGCCTCAATGGCAGGTTCGTCGCATTCGACGAGAGGTTTACATCATTGGCCTCCGATCGAGTGATTCTGCGAGTGTTCGACGTCAGTTCATTTATTCGCACGCCGTAGATTGTACCTGTAGTACCTTGGGGACCATTGTCATTATTGGTGGTTTCTCTCGCGTCGGTTAACAGCTTTCATCATTGGCTGGTAATCCGGCGATGTTCTTGCATGTTCGACTTCAGCTCACACATTCACATGCTTGAACTTGTACTCTGTTGGGTCGAGATGGAGCGCAAGACCCTGGATTGCGTCTGTTGTAATCCAGGTTGCGATTGTGGATTATTATCATTATGTACATGACTCACTTACTGGATGGCTGCGACCATACCCGAGTCTATTTATTTGATCTTAGTTGGATGGCTGCGCCCATACCCTGGATCCGGATTATAGCATACTCTGTTCGGATGGCTGCGTCCATACCACTTATACATCATGTACTTGAGATATCAGTTGTATCTTTCTGCGCAGGTTTTCCGACGGCGGGCTTTCAGTTGGACATGTTCTCGTAAAGCATTTCACCCCTCTCCCTCTCGGGCCTCATACTTTAGGGGGCATCTGTTACACAGTAATTTGTCACCGTCCTTACCATTCCCCCATCCCGCACAATGGAGGACCCATTCTGTGACCTGTGAACATTGTCATGCCTTGAAATCATCATCAATGCATCCCTCTGAACATGAGCTTCATTTGCCCTTGAGACATCTCCTTGCAAAAGTCATGAAAAACATCCCTTTTAGCATTGGCGCGGGCAAGCAGTTCAGTACTCGCGCCAATGGGGAAATTACTGCAAAGAGGTCGCGCCACCTGGCGCTCTGTCATAGAGCCGTAGTCGCGCCACCCAATTTGGGAGTTGTTTTTTAAATATGGATGGCGGGAGTTGAGTTCTAACAAATTCACAACCCATCACCTATCTTGAGTTGGGAGGTTGGCTGCGGGAGTTCTATGGAGGGAAGTGGTTTTGCCACCTCCCATGGAACCTTCCTTGTTGATAGGGCCAATCCCATAATAATAGGGATCCCAACTCCTCCTTCCCCATCTATAAAATCTTGCTCAAATCAATGGCAGAGAGTGGCAAGCTAGTCTTGAAGTGCCTAAGCTCTGAATCTCCATATTACCAAGAGCCTTTGTGTTGTAAAGCACCCTCTCTTTCCCTTAAGGCTGACTCAAGTAAGGAGACCATTGTCACGAGACTCTGGAGAGGTTTTCCCTTTCCTTGGCAAGCTTTGCGAGATGTGGACTACTGGAGACCCGTCCAAAGGAGACCGCAACGTCAGAACTTGGTTGTAATCTTTCTTCGCTGGTTATTTAATAGATGATTATGATTATGGTTCCACTCCGTTTTCCATCATGTTAATGCGAGTAATGTCCTTTCTGACTGACGTTTAGTTACGTATGCTGGTTTCTATGCTTGTATCTGTTCGTTTCTTCCATGTGCAGGTGTTCATCCGCGGAGATCGTGGAGGGATTGTGATCTACCAAGCTTGAGGAACGGGGACACTTCTTCTTCAGATCCTAGCGTTGGAATCCAGGTAGGCTCTTATCTCCCGCCTTTTCATTCGTAATTAGGAACCTGCGTCATGACATTGTTTGTTTGTTGCTAGACCCCTGCTGGGCTAGTATGGATCGCCTCTGTCCGCAGAGGGGATTTACCTCCTCAACAATTTTTTATCCTGAAGACCTCTTAACATCCGTTCATGAATTTCATTCTTAAGATAACTATCATGAAAACCTAGTTGAGTTAGTTGAGGAATAAATCAATCAAGGTATAGAATAAAACCCACAAGATCTCTCTAAAGGCACAAGTGATGATTCATCACCCCTACTAGATAAGGCTCAAGAAGATATCCAACCTCAGAATCAGTCTTCTCTAGAGAAATAAAAAAAATGTTTCCCAATCCAAAGAAAACAGAAAATGCCTCCTCCTTTAACTGAAGAAGAGATAGATCAAATGTTGAGAGTACAACCACCCTCTAAGCCTTCATGTAAACAAAACATTCCTGTTCTTTCTCCTACTAAATCCATCTACCATAAATCAGAAAGTGAACTTGTAGATCAATTCAAAGAAGAAAAAACCGATAATCCAATATGTTTGATTGGTGACACTACTTATTTTGATGAGTTTCCAAATTTTGATCAATCTGATGATGATATCCTCCAAACAGAAACTAACTTTGTAGAGCAATCAGTAATTGGTTTGTGGGAGGAAGATCATTTTCATCAGCTTCAAAAAATTATTATGCAAATTCATGCCACCTATGCCACTGATGAGGGAAGCCTTGAAAATTTAGAAGTAAGTGAAGGATCTCTGACCCTTTGTTCCACTTCATATCAGCACATCAACAATAACTTTCATGTGATTGGGAATCAACAGTCTTTTAGTTTTGATGTTGAAATTGGAGAAGAAAAAGAACTTCTTGAGCAAGTTGTAAGTGAAAAACATTTTCCTGAAATGGTTGATGAAATAATTTGGGACACGGAATCTTTTTCGACTTCAGATTTGCAGCCACAAAGTCCCGTTGAAGTTCAAATTATAGATGAGGGCTTGGAAATTTACAATCACATAAAAGTTGTTGCACCTCTTTCTCAAGAAGATTTATCACCTAAGAATGCTCCTACTCATCAACATGATGGTCTTCACACAGAATTCAATCCACTAAATCAGAGTATACCAGGATTTCTTGAAGACAACATTGCAATCTATGATGAGTCTACCAGTTCATATGATGATGATGAAGAGGATGAGTTTCTTTCCCAAAGGAATCCTAAGCTCAACCAAGTGAAGGAAGAAGCAATCCTGGATCAAGATTATCTCTCAAATCCTCTAAGTCGGGTATTGTTTCAAGATCCCTTTGCTCATTTGTTAGAGGCACTTTAAGAAGGAGTAAAACATGTCAAGAGAAATTTGATGCAAAATTTCAATAACATTTTAGGCACTACTGTTCGAAAACAAGTAAGGTGGAAGTGGCATTTTTATTTCTTCAGCACTCTCAAAGAGCTGAAACAAAATCCCTCATGGAATCATCTATTTGATTGGCTGTGTTGGAAAATATATTTCACCAAATGAATGTATATTATGTATAGGTTAGATTAGGATAGATAGATAGATATGAAAAATAAGATCAGCCTTGTGAGCATCTTTTTATTTCTAGATTGTTTGGAAAAAATGAAAAAAAAAACACAAAAACAAAGAAAGGTAGAAAAAGAGGGCAGATTTGAAAAGTGGTACATCCCCATACCCAAAAAATAGTGATGCTAAAAATGTGCAAGCCTAAATTCCACTACTTGTGCAAAAAAATCCTGTTCAGTCATCTAGCCTAATCATGGCTCAACATGTTTTCAATTTATTGCTGATAAGTTAGTGAAAAAGATGCTTGTCAAATCATGTGAACTTGACTTGTCAAAATAAATATATTAGGAATGAAGAATGTTGGTTCAACATGCTTAAAACTAAACCAAAGAGAAAGATAGGGATGCCTAACAAATGACGGATTACTTCCCTTATACTTTCTAGTTTTTTTGGTATAAAAATAATGGTTGTGTGCAACTTGTTTCAATGCCACATCTCATGATAAATCAGATAGCTTAATCTTGGTTTACTCATGTTTCAATTTCATGTTAGTAGGATAGAGAATAAATTTTGTCAAACAGCTTAATCTTGACAAATGAGTAGACTAGGTAGAGAATAAAAGAGTTCATTAGCCTAATCTGAACTCTTGGAAGAGATAAGGTTACAATTAGATAGTTTGATTTTTGTTTTCAAAAAAGAAAAATTTCAAGGGTTTACTAGTTCAAATGCACTCAAGGAAGAAAAAATGTTAGGCAAGTAGGTTGGGTAGGTAGAGATGATGTTGATGTTAATCATGTTTTTTTTTCAGATTTCTAAGATCACAGCTTCGAGCCAGCATCAAAAAAAGAAAAGAAGAAATCTTCCCAATGGATAAGGCACTAGTCTACTAAAATCCAGAGATCTATAAACTGAGGTTCTGGACACCTAAAAGTACAGTTGTCCTCCCCAAATGGAGCCACTGTTAGTCATCCATAATTTTGATTTTATTGAAAGATGACTAAATTTGACAAACCCAGATTTCTAGAACAAAATTGTAAAAAAAATTATGAGTTCTAGAAATCTCATTCCCTTCATCTTTCCAAGTCTGTTAGTTCTCCAAAATATTCATCTATTTTTCCTAAAAAGGTTATCATGATGTTCCTTAGCAGTGTTAATCCTTAGCATTGTTGTTCCCTAAGCTGTTGCAGTTGTTCCTTATTTAGAATGCTCAAGAAACACTATTGAACAAAAAGAGACTATATGTAGGCCACTTTTTCCATCATTTTCTAAGCCTAGTTCATTCTTTTCCTTTCTCATTTATCCTCCACTTTCCCTAAAAAAACCCCTCCACTGCTAGCTAAGGTCACCATTTTTCACATAGCGATCCCAACTCAAGTTTTCAAAAAAAGGCCAAGTCCAAAGAGCCTCCCACTAGGTCATTTAGGGTTTCATAGTTTGTAGGGTTTTTTGAATGATCTAAGTCACTATTTTTTCTATGTGCCAAGAAATTAAAATCAAAGAGGAGGAAGATCAGCAAGTGATTATCAAAAGAAGATCAGAAGATATTCCAAGGAAGGCCTCCTTGGCCAAACACAAAGTCTGCAAAGGAAAGCTACCCATTTTTGACATTTCTGTAGAGGTCTCAAGGTGGCTATCAGTAGAGAACTAGGTATGTTAACAGGCCAACTCATCACTAAAGACATCCGCAGTAAAGGAGAGGCAGCATGCCTATTTTCAGAGAAAACTAGGGTTTTTAAAGGAAATTTTCTTGGTTTCATGACCTCTATGGTTGAATCATCAACAAGGCTTATATACTGATGCTCTTACACCTCCTCCTATACTTAAAATTCCTTCATAAACACTTCCCATCACTCCCATCCCTTAGAATCATCATTTTTCTACAAAACCTAGTCTATTGCCACAAATTGACACCTTTTAAGACTAGGCCTGTGTTTTGAACTTTTAGACCCCTTACCCTCACTAAATTCCTAAAATTCCACTTTCCCATACTCCCTAACATCTATCCCTATCCCCCAAAATTTCCCCAAGAATTTAGACAACCCTTAACCTATTCATTCCCCTCCCTCTACAAAGCAGTCCTAAATCCTCACACCAAACCCTAATTTCCTCTTCCAACTAAGCTAGGGTTTGACATCAAAGAGAGGCACATGAGCAAAGAATTCATTTGATATATCATGTAAGCAATAATAAGTCTATACCAGCTCATAAAAATCATGCCTCCATCATTTTCCGAGAATTCATTCCAAGAGACAAGCCATGTGTCACACCCAGGGCCAGTTTTGCTTCAAAATGTCTTTCTGACCAAACAGAGATGAAATTGACAAAAGTGAGAGAGGATTTTTTCCATGATATGCCGAAGAAGAAAAAAATCCCTCATTTTTTACACAGGTATCATGGTTTGGGAGAAATGTCAAAAATAAAAGTGTCACGGGAGAATTTCTACACAGCTGGAGTAACCTTGGGAAAATCTCATTTTATCACAGATGGAGTATCCAAATGACTTGCTTCATGAGTCAAATGAGAACTATACTTGAATATATTTCCAATGAGATATCATGAGCTCAATTTGGAATTGAGGAAGGCATCCAAAAGTGGCCTGCAACATCACTCTGCATTTATGCACAAGCATTCACCATTTTTGACCAGTGTTGGGACAATCAATTTTTGGACATACAAATGAACACCAATTTAAACAACTCAAGTGTATTTGGAAATTAGAGATCCATATATTTCAAAAGAGCCATCTCAAGCCCAATTACAACACTAGGAAGGCTTCCAAAACCTTTCTGTAAAAATACCTTTTTGGTGTTACGTGCCTGTACACTGGTGCTACACTCCTGTAGGAGCTCACAGTGCAAATTTGCACTAGACGCGGCGCTCCTGTGCAATGGTGATATGATCCTAAGTGAGAAAGAGAAAAACTGCCAGATTTTCTACAGAAAAGGCCAAAATTGCAAATTTTTTCCCAGAGTTCGGTCTTCATCACACATAAAGGCTTTTTCACGGCATTTCTCGTAAAATTATGCCTCCCCATCCAGTTCTTGAACTATAAGAGTTTTTTTTATTCCTCACCTTAATTGCATCTACAAAGGGTTGTTTTTTTGAATTTTTAAAGAAATATAATAGTCATTATGCCTCCAAAAGGAAATGATGAGCATCAAGGGCCAAAAAGGTAAGCTTATTTCCATCATGCCCTTGTTAAGGTCATCATTAGTCACCAGCTGGAGCAAAAAGGCATTTCTTGGGAGACCTTTATCACTCACCATGATTTCACCTCTTCATATTACATTATATTGAAAATTGTTCCATATTCATCTTTAACTCCTCCTCATACTCCTTCCTCGCCCTCCACACAAAATGTCTCACCTTCCTGTCATGAGTCATCCTCCCAAGCAAAAACATCTTCCATAGATAAAAGTGAACAAGAAGAAAGTAGTAAAAGTGAAGATGAAATTGATGATGACAAAAAATAAAAACAATGATGATAGGGGAATCTCTCAAGAAGATAGTAAAAAAAATAAGGAAGGAGGCAGCCCACAAGAGGAAAATGAAAACAGTGATAGTGATGAAGGTAGTCCACAGGGAGATAGTGAAGACAGTAATGAAGAAGGAAGCTATCAACAAAACAATAATAGTGAGAGAGGTAGCCCACCAGGGGAGGATAGAAATAGTGATAATGAAAGAGATAGTCCACAAGAAAATTAAAACAATGATCATGATGAAAGCAGCCCACAGGAAGAAACTAAAAACAATGACAGTGAAAAAGGAAGTAAATTTGTTAATAAAGGAGGTAGCAATATAAAGGATCAAATTAAATAGGTACTAGTGTTGACCCCTTCTTTCATTTCTCATCAACACAGTTAGAATCATGTGCTTACTGCCTCTCCAAGGCATGGGGCCATGCTTCCTTGATCAAAAGTGGCAAAGGCTAAAAACACTAAAACAACAAAGAAGAAAATCACTCAGACAGTGACTAGAAATATCACTAGGGCACTAAGGAGTAGAGGAAAATTGCCAACGTAGAGCAATGTAGAATTGCCCAAGAAAACTAGAGGAAAGAAAATCATTAAAGGAAAGGGAAAAGAAAATAATGAACAACAAGAGAGCAGCCATGAGAATGAGAAGGAATTTGACATAATACAAATAGAGAGTGATGTTGAAGATGATGAGGCTAGAATTCTTAGATCTCTTTTGCAAAATCGGGAGGCTCAGATTAACGACTTGGAAAATGGCCTAGAAAGGTCAAAAGACATTATCCACTTTTTTCAAATACAAAATAGACAGATGAGTGGACAGATGGCAATCTATGAGGCCCGAGCACTCAAATACAGAAGGCAAGCTCAAAAGTCACAAGCGAGGCTAGAAGAATACTTGGGTGAGTATGCGGATAATGATGAAGACAAAAAACCAGCAAGAAAGAGGCCTAGGACCTTGGTCTTAGAAAAGCATTGGAAAAGAAAAAAGAAGAGGAATCAACCCACGCATAGCAATACCCTCTTACGGAGCTACTTACTCTAGAAATTGAGAATGATAAAGAGTCTTGGCTTGAGAGGGAAAATTAGCATTTGGAAACAAATTTGGAGAAATCTAACAAGGATTTGGGCCTACAAAGGAGAATGACCGAGCACTACAAGAAATTGAATCAGTTTGCCCGAAGGAAACTCAAAGCTGCCCAAAGGAGGCGCCCGACGAACAAACATGGAAAAGGCCAATCCCAGCTTGGAATTATTGCTCGAGCTTAATTGCATGTTTCTAAAAACCCTTAAGGGGTTTACTCACCAAAATTGGGAAATTTTGGACACATTCTTGTTTTTTGTGAATTTTAGGCCTAAAAGCATAAAATCATGGGTGCCTTAAATTTTTCTCGAAGCATCCTCAGCTGAATAAAATTATATTATTGGATTCCTTGACATCAAAGGAACATGCTTATAAATTTTCAAATCAAATGAAGTTGTTTTGGTCCCTCAAAAAGGCCAAAAAAAACCATTTTTTACCTTTCTGCCCCTAATATCAGCAGGTGCTACAGTCCTGGGATTTTTCACTATTTCTACTTTTTAACAAACTTCTAGGCATGATATTAGAAAAAATCAAGTAGTGTTAGAAATTATACATCCGTAGCTTTCCAACGAGCCATTACGGGCTTGAATTAGATGCCGGGAAGGGGTCCAAAACTCAGCTGCAAGAGACCCCAATTTTTGATGATTTGGAGCTACGCACAGAGACAACGTTTTTGCCAAAAAGTCAACAAAAGACACTAATTAATGGAAAATAGGTTTTTTAATATTTTTATGGAAAAAAAACTCCTAATTTGATTGGGGAGTTATGTTTTGGTGTGTTTCATTTATTTTCTGATCTCTTATGTGTCTTGGGCCTTGCATGGTCATTAAGCCATTTATGAGATTTATGGCTGAATTAGGGTTTCTGGAAGCCTCTTAGGGTTTCGACCTCCTCATTTTCTCCATAAATATAGCATAAGGCTCTTGCATGTTTGGTTGGATGTTGATGACTTATGCTGAAGTAATACATAGTCCCTTGAATCCTTTGATGAGAAATTGATGTCTTGGAGCTTATGCATGATCTGATTCACTTGTTGATGGAGAAGGATTGTTTGCAGGATCCATAGGCCTAGTTGATGGTGAATTTTTCTCTTGTTAATGTTTTCTAATTTTCTCATATGTTTTCCATCCATCTATGCTGCAGTAGGACAAAAAATTTAGATTAAGATATGCTTGTTGATGGCACCTTAGATCTGTTTGTTTCCTTCACTGCCTAAATGTTTTCTTCTACTTAAGATATGTTAGAGAATTCATATTTTGCTCTCTAATAAGTTTTTGGTTTGTATATTTTCTTGAATGATTTAGATCAGTTAGTATCAATTATGATTTATGGCTAGCCCTGCATATTGTTACCTCTGAAGTACTATGTTCTTGAAATCATCTTTTGAAGCAGCTTTACCTATAGTTTGTCAAAGAAGTCGATCTTAACCATGCTCTTTGCCTTACTTAGCTAAAATTGTCTCAAGGAAATCTCATAGCTGTCACTATGGATGCTAGGGTTTGTCTCTTCTTCTATGGTTATAGTTACTTGTGCAACTTAAATTTTTTTCCTGCTCTTGATGATAAAACCCATGAAATATTAAATGAGTTTTTGCCTTTCTATGTTTTATCTGAATGTTGTCTTGGTTGATTATCTGCTTCCAGTCTGAAATCAAATGGATTAGGCATGGCTTAACCCTTTGAATCTCTTGCTATGCCTATAAATCTTCTAACTCTCTCAGTTTACAAGTATATAAAGGATTCTACTTATGCCCTTTATTAGCTTGTTGTTCTCAAGTTTAATGTCCATCTCATGATCCTTCACAACCTTAAAGATCCACCAACCAAATTAAATTTCCCTTCAAATGCTCTTGAAACCATTGATGAACTCATTCATGACCTTGTTTGACTCCATTCCCCAATGACTTAACAATATCCCTTGTTTTCTATCTAAACCCATCTGAGCATCATACCCAAGAAAAAACAATCAAAATACCTTGCACTTAACATCTAGCCTAAAATCAACCCTAATCAGCAACTAAATTCACATCTTTGCACCTACTAGGGACATCCCTCTCTCTCTCTGAATCCAGGAAGGCTAGGTCCTAGGATTCCAAAGCTTGGTTTGTTGTTACCCTATACCTTTGTATCTCAATCAATCTAGAAAATTACGGGGAGCTAACACTGTGATGAGAAATACAATATCAATCATGCTATTTTCTTGGCTAAACAATGGTGCAAGAAAACCTCTCTTATTTGGACTGTAATATTCCAATCAAAGATACAAAGGTCTCATGCGTAATGCAAATTCTTACCCTTCTTCTCAGAACTAGAGAAAATGCCTTCTATCTCTCTCCAGGAATTCATATCTATTCTCTTGGGTCATTTATTGAGCATCACTGAAGTTGAAGGGCTATGTTCAACAAAGATGCAAACTTCCATACCCACCAGAGAAAATTCAGCCTTCTGGCATGGTCACGACACTTCAATAATGAATGTCAATGGTATGTCTTTCAATTCATGATTCGATTTTGTTGTATGTCTCTCGCTCTCTAGAAATTTTCTCATTCACTGTACACTATTCAATGATAGTATTTGGAAGGCACAATCATATCATTGCTACAAGGATCTCTATACTTCAACTACATTCACTATATGATATCATCTCTCGAATATGCTTTTAAAGCTATTTTGGATTAGTTATGATTAATGTCTGAATAATGTAACAAGCTATGTCTATTAGTAATATCCATATTAGATCAGAGATCCATCTGAAGTCACATTACTAGGAATGAACTCCCTGGAAACATAAAATTCTTGAAGCCATTCACCTTGGAAGTAATAGTTTAAAGGGCCATGTCAAGAGAAGTAGAAATCTGTCATTTTCACTTGCTCTTATCTAGAATTTGTTGGAAATACAAGTGTATTGAATCATACATACACTTGTGGCCTTAGTTTAATTCAGGAAAAAAAGTCATCAACGTTGGCCCTTCTCTATATCATTATTACGGATTATTTATTTATCAAAGAATAAGAAGAAAATGAGGATGATTCTTGTTGGCATGAGTTGTTGATCCTCTTTTAGTCTCATCAGACATAAACTCTATCTTGAATACCTATTGTATCATCATTGAAAGAAGACAACATGAAGATGTTTGTGAACATACTTTTCTCTTATACAAAGAATATTGTTTGACTTATAAAATAAGTCAAAGGTCTGCACTACGTAATAATAACTATATGGCAAGTATCAAAATATTGAAGGTATAAGAAATTTTTTCATATCTCAGAAATATGGTACTCCGTAAATGATAGCACGTTCTGAAGTTTAAAATTGTGGCTAATAAATTCCTTGACACATATTAATTTGATCTATGATAAGCATTGGTTGGGTTCTATAACGTGGCAGGGGTGATTCAGATCAAGTTCCAATAAGGACTATGAATCAATATTAAGTAACATGTGGCTTGATCATATTTAGAGGAACAATACATATCTCTCCAAGGAAAAACTCAGAACAAGTCTCTTGAGGACTTCATTCAGCAAGGAATACTTGTAGTATCAATTTACGATTATGTTCATTGATTTTTTAGAATCATTGTTGTATGGTAAAAGCATGTAAGAGTATCAAATATAATTACAACAAGATAAGGAGAAAATTGGTGAAGTCTAAATGGCCATATAAAGTAAAATATTTTGACATTAAAGTAGTGTACAGTGAACCTAGAGGGGTGTAAAAGTGAAGAAGATCTTGACAGGGGGCATATTGGAGAATATCGTTAGCTAGATCTTGAAGAGGAACCATTGTAAGGACACCTTCAGGCATCCTGTTTGAAGTGCCTTGGAAGCCATTATTGGGAAAACTTAGGAATGTTTCCATCATGAAAAACCTAGGAAGGAGGATCTTGTGGAGGTGAAGCCACAGACTTATAGGTAGCTATTGGAGTGTTTTAGGCCTTAAAAAAATTTGTGGGTTATGGCAGAGTATATATGATGTCACCATATGAAAAATGGCATAATCTATATGAAATTGACCTGTGGTATCTTTAGAAATAAATATGACCATGAAGTTTTATATCTTCAGTACTATATGGTAGTATGGCTATAATGAAGATGATAGTGATGTATAATAATAGTAGCAAATGTGAGTCATATGAGTTCAATGAATTTTTCAGAGGAGCTGGCATTAAGAGGGAGACCTCAACCATATATGCTCCTAAGAAAATTTTGATGCTATAAGAATGAAGATAACACCCACATGGCTCTTGGATTCTATCAAGAATGCCGAGAGACATATGGCCCCAAAAAGGGAGACATTCCCTGTAAATCAAGAAGCCAAATAGATACCAAGGGTATCTAGCAGCCATGAGTATAATACAAGCCTGGATCATTTGAAGAAGACGTAAAGCATCAAGTCTGGAAAGATGTTATACACAAAGAGTACGAGTCCATTATGAAGGATGATGTCCGAGATATGGTCCCGATATAAGAGGAAATAACAGTTGTCACCTCGAAGTGGCTTTATAAGATCAAGCATGGATCTGATGGGAGTACTGAAAAGTAAAAGTAAATATTTGTTGCTTGAAGCTTATCTCTAAATGAAGGCATAGACTATGATGATATAATTGCACTTGTGGTTTGATATACCACCATCCAATCTATTATTACCCTTGTTTCTATGCAAATATGGAGTGTACATCAGATGGATGTGAGGACCATTTTTTCTGCATGGTTTGATATAGGAAGAGGTGCATGAGGAGCAACCTTTGGGGTTCAAAGTCCAAGATAGAGACTCTCATGCATGCAAGTTGAAGAAATCCCTTTGTGACTTGAAGCAAGCCCCTAGGGCTTGGTATGAGAGGATATATAGCTACTTGATGAAGTTGGGCTTCACTCGAAGTAATGTTGAACCTATCATTCATCAATGTAAGAGGGAGATCACTTCCGAGTTTGAGATGAAGGACCTAGGACTGATGCATTACTTCTTAGGCCTGGAGGTCTACCAGATACCTAACAATATTTTCCTATCTCATGGAAAATATATTGTGAATTTTTTGGAAATATTTGGAATGGTGGACTGTAAGTCCATGTTGACATTGATGGAGCTCAACTTTAAGAAGTTGTGTGGAAGTGTTGTTGGGCCCGTGCTATAAAACCCTACTGAGTATCATCAACTTGTAGGGGCCCTGATGTTCTTAGGGAACATCCGTCCAGATGCATGTTGTGTAGTGAACACTTTGAGTCAAAACATGGTTGAAACTCATAACATTCACTGGGTTGGTGCCAAGAAACTCTTGAGATATCTCTGGGGCATGTAGACCATGGGCTGAGATACACTGCCAGGAGTTTGAGACTCCATATATATGTTGATGTCGATTGGGTAGGTAGTGTGGTGGATTGCAAGAGAACAACTAGATGCTTCTTCACACTTGAGGTCTACTTCAATCAGGAAGCAGAAGTCGGTAGCATTGAGCACCGCTAAGGCTGAATACATTGCATCATGTATGGCCTTTTATGAAGCCACTTGGTTGCGAAAGCTCTTCAGTGAGTTGTTTAAGCATGTGCTAGATGGCATCATTATCCTTTGTGATAACCAAAGGGGTATTCGTTTGTAAGAGAATCATGTGTTCCATGATCGATCCAGGCATGTTGATGTATGGTACCATTTTATCTGGGATATGGTACAACAAGGTGCCGTAAGGCTCGATCATATAGGAATTGATGAGTAGGTCGTGGATATTCTCACAAAACCCTTAGGGAAGGTCAAGTTTCTAACCTTTTGTGAGAATCTTAGAATCATGGAACAACCCTATTTGGAGTGTCCTGTTGGACGATGAGATTTGGTAGCTCTAGGGGGGCTTTGGGGATAGCTTCTTGGTGCTATAAGCAACCATAGGGCTAGGCTTGTCGAACCTTGTTGGTGTGCTTCTACCCCACCGTGATGATATTGAGTTGGTTTACCTCTCTCTGATCTGTGCCCCCTATACATCCTACCCATGGAGTTTCTGACTCATGGGAAGTACGTATCATTTGGCCAATGAGGTGGGAGATGTGAATAGAGACCATAGCAAGACCGATGGATGCATCATATATTTCCGTACTCTCTATTATAGAATGGCACATGTCCAACCACTTGATCTAGGATCAAGTCTAGTGAGGTTTTAGACCTCCAAATGACTTCGGGTCATTTAAAATAACTTCAGGTTAGTACATGACTCTCTTGAGTCCAAGTGATTTTTGAGACCTCCAACTGACTTCGGGTCAGTTAACCCAACTTTGAGTTGGTATGCGACTCCTTTGAGTCCTATAGAGGTTTCAAAACTCTGAGCTAACTATCGGTTAGCCAGGAGTGATGTCTTTGTGACTCACCTTTTGTTTTGAAATAAAGAAGCCAATGAAGCAAGTTACGGTAGGGTGACGCATGATGTTTGGATGGTACTAGTGGATGAAGTTCTCCCTAGTTGAGAGGGAGTGTTAATTTTGGGAAAATAGGTCCAAACTCCATGTTGTGATGCTCAGATGATGATGACAATAATTTTATTGGATTCCTCTTTTGGAGAGGTGCAATATCGATCTAAATATCATCTTGATTGGATGAGCAGAACATGTATTTTGAATTTATTACACATGTGCAAGGTTGACCTTAGTTATCCCACATGCATAAGAGATGTGTCACACACCCCCACATATGTATATATATTGGAGAGACTTGGAGTTCATTTTACACACACATTTTGTGGAGGCATTTTATTCTTTCTTGGATGGTGATGGAGCAACGTTCTCTATTCTACGTTTAGGGCTTCTTGGTGCAACGTCTTGGTGGAGCATTCTTGATGAGACATCTTGGGGTTGTGGGACACATGTGGGAGGTTGATGTTATGAATTCTTTGTTGGTTGAAGCGTCCTATCAATTTTCGTAACGCCACCATTCTTTATCTCTATTTTGGCTTGTCTTCCATTGATCTATTGGTATGTTCTATATGCACATTTAGCATAGAACATATTCATAATTTAACATGATGTTGAGGTACGATAGAACCTAGTATTTATTCAAAGCTAAATATTTTTTTCACTTCAAATTTTGATCAAAATTAGAAGGCTAACCTCCAACTTATCAAAGTATGGTATTTTTTCAAATATCCCAACAATCCTAACCTATTTTTCTTCATCCATCACTTGTTTCCCCATTTTTACAATGTGTTTCCTATGAAATGGAGGATTATGATTTACTCATTGAGTTTATAATGTCTTCTTATCCCATGTATTTTATTGCTACTAATTTAACCTTCTCATTATGCATTTTAATGCATTTCCACCTACATTTGTTTCTTCCTTCAAGTAGGTTTTGGACTATTCCTTTGGCTTAGGATTCTCTAAAATATTCTCTTACCAACTCCTCCCACGATATATCATTGAATCCAAACTTTTTTATGTCCTCAAGAACCCCCAACTTGAAAATTTATCCTTCCCCCTCCCTTTTTAGGCATAGGTCTTGTTTTTCAAGCCTTGTTGATGAATTGGATCAGTAAAAATCTCCATCCAGTTATATTTTCTCTAGGCATGACATTCATTGATGTTGGGAGATGTATGTATTGGTATTATATCACTCCATGCTATCATTTAAGACTAGTACTATGAAGTTGATTGGAATTTTTTTCTTATATTTAGGTTTACCCTAGAATTTTCAAATGGATCTTCTATTATGGAGTCATCACAATAAGCCCTTCATCCTTGCTAGACTTAACTCGTCCCTTTTTCAAATACTTCTTCTTCCTCCTCTTCGAGGTAATCTACATGGTCTTTCTCCATAATGACCATTTAAAATTTCCTATATTAATTGAATAATGTATAAATGAGGTTCAAATGAACTCTTAATTATTCCATAATCCTTTGTCCAGCCTAATATTATCTATTTTGATGCTAGAATTGTCTATGAAAAAGACTCGTGAAATTTCACCAATTGCTAAAATAAATCCAAAATTAGCTCCTAAAATGGAGCTTTGTTTGGTGGATCTAAACTATTAATTAATTGATAACAATTTTTCCAGCCTAATTTTATATAAAGGATCTATTTTGATGCTAAAATTGTCTATGCAAAAGACTCATGAAATTTCACCAATTTCTAAACAAATCCAAAATTAACTCCTAAATTGGAGCTTTGTTTGGTGGATCTGAGACATGCATTCTAGAGAAACTAAGAGGAAAATGTGCTTCCAAAATTCAGATTAGAACATTTGGAATATTCCTTATAAGGTTGACTTAGTGTTTGGTGTCAAGAAAGGAAAGGGCCGTTTCACTAGGAATGGTCACTATCTCTTCCTCACTGCCTCCCTTGCCATTAATGAACAAAATACACTTCCAAAAGTTGCTGAGTGAAATGCTACCCCACAAGCAAGATAACAGTTCGATGAAGCAATGAAATCAACTAAACCCAAATTCTAGAATTGATGATAAGATGATATATACATGACCTTTGTACATCTAGTAAGGCCATTGAAGTGAATTTGACTTTTTACACTACATTTGTGATCTTACTAGGATTCCTAGTTGAAATAACATGTTTTTGTTTTTTTTATCCCTTTTCCTTTGAAGCACTTTAAACGTTATACCTTGGAATTTTATTTTCCTAGCATGAAGGATGTGAAGGGAGTTATTTTGACATAACTTACGAATTCTTGATTACTAGGACTTCTTGAGAGTTTTATGGGTTCTTATTAGTTTTCAGTTGCTAGTTTTTTTGTGTTTTCTGATATTTTCAAGTTATTCTCATGCTTGTCGAGGTTTTTTGAGTTTTCACCAGGTTTTTTAGTCTTATTATTTTTTGAGTGGTTGTCAACTCTAGGTTTTGCAACATTGTGAGGGACCAACTCAAAATCTATGAGACTAAACATTTAAGTCACATCATTGATCCTTTTGGTCTAAACATAGGCTTTGATCAATGTATAAAAAATATATAATTCAAATATACACTATCCGTCTAACAACTCATAGCTCAATTTAATTGCAAATCTCTCATAACTCAATTTAATTGCAAATATCTAATAGCTCAATTTAATTTCAAATCTCTCATAGCTCAATTTAATTGCAAATATCTTACACTATGATGTAAAGCCACAAGAAGGCCCATTGCATTCAAAATTATTCTAGATTATGAGAATATATTTCATTTCAAATAATTTCACTTTAAGCCTAGGACAAAGAATGCAATCAAAGGTACCCTTAGTAGTCATACACCTTGTAAAATGACCATGGGTTCCCTTGCCAAGCTAAACTTGATATAGTTGCAAAATGACCATGGGTTCCCAAGCTAAATTTGATTTGTACTATAGTGTAATATTCCCCATTTTGATTTTTCATTTGAGGGGATTAATGGAGTTTATTTCAGAGGTACTAAGAATAGCATAATTTTCTCATTTGGGTATAGTGTAATATTCCCCATTTTGAGTTTTCATTTGAGGGGATTAATGGATTTTATGGGGGAGGTAATAAGCGTAGCGTAATTTTGTCATTTGGGAATTGGAGACATTTTTGGCAAAGGATAAATGGAAAATTATAGCTCAAATGGAATGTAGGGGCCACAATAGAAGGAAATTAAACCCAATGGAGCAATTCACACTAGTGAGAAAAGAGAGAGAAAACAAAGGGTGTGATTTAGAGGACGGTGGGGACCACCAAAGAAGAGAGGGACAACACTTATAAATAGAGCTTGGAAGCCTACATTTGGTATATTTGATCATTTGACAATTTAACATTAGTTCTCTTTAGTTTCTTAGCCAAGACAACCATGTTGTTCGGCACAAGGAATTTCCAAGAAGGAATTCCACCCTCATTTCGGAGAACTTCAAATGTCTCCCTAGCAAGGTAATTTGGGGAGCTCAATTCAGATTTTCCATTGGTTGTATTTGCAAGTTATTTCAATTGGTACATTTTTCTTCCATGGTGCAAAAGTGGTTCGAATTTCTTGTGGGGAGATTAGTTATGGAGGAGTAGAACACTATAGGATTTGAAGGGGTTTTCATCTAATTTAGCCAAATATTTTGTGGTGATTAATAGGGATGAGTTGAGAGAATTCTTGGGGCTAAAATTATACATTTCTGGAAGTGCATAGGGGATGGAGGAATATAGGTTGAGGAGAGATAAGTGTCAGATATTGGAGGTATTCCTCAGGGGAGAACTCAACCAAAGTTGGGAAATATTTCCCATGGTGGATTTTGGATTAATTCAACAGTATCAGTGTTGTGGGGCATTTTCTGGCCAAATTAGGAAATTTTCACTTGTCAAGGGTCACCGAGGGTCAGTGGATTTGGCCCAAACCATTTATGGGTTTTTGTGGATTTATTTAGAGGAGTCTCTAACTAATTTTACAAAATTTTCCAGGAGATATTCGGGCCTGAAACCCTAATTATTACAACAAGGTGAATCGCGAGTTAGATGGGGAATTTGCACCATTTTGTGGGTTCAACTTTGGCTTGGAGATAGGAAAAAAAAATTCTGGTTATTTATTGGTTTGGGAAGAGGGGCTTGTGGTTGCAATTTCAAAGCATTTCGGGCATTGTTTTGAGCATGACGACCAATTCCATTCAACAGTCTGCAGTAGAGTTTCTAGGCAATCTTGAGCTTAGATATGGGCCAATTCTAGCACCTAATCCCAGACATTCTCACATGGGGTTTTCGTTTCTTGTTTTAGCAAGCCCAGGTTCTATGGATTTCATCCTATTGTACTTGATTTTCCATGCAAAATTAATAAAATGGCTCAGGACCACTGCCCATATTTTGGGGTTTTCTAATTTGTGTTTTTGTTCAATTCTTTATTGTTGTATTTTAGTTCATGCATTTGTTATTTGTTGTAAATTTCAATTTTGAACATTACAATGGTACCAGAGCCACGATCTTGGCCCATTGTGGGGTAGTCAACTAGATCATGGAAGATTAGGGAATATATGCACAGTGACAGGTTGAACCATAGTCAAATCCATGGCATAAGGAAGATTTAGTATGTGGGAATTTTTGGGTGGAATCCACTGGAACAATGAGATGTTAGCTCAGTTGAGGAAGGTGTCAAAAAAGATCCATCGTTGTCCTTACAATATATACACTAGAGGTGCACATGTCATGGGGGTACAACCATCTACACCATTTGGGGAGAGTTGACAAAATAAAGGCACCAGATCTCCTCAAAAGGAGAAGACAAGTGAGGAATAGTTAGAGGGTAAGACCAATAGGTGATTTTTATAGTGGATACCTTTCTTTATATATCAGGAGCTTGGGGAGGAGGTTGAGCATGTGGCTAAGGGCACATAGGATTGTGAGGAGCATGTAGATACACCCAGCATGATGTAGGAGTCACCCTTGTTGGATACTCCTTTAGTAGCTTCAACTGACACCTTAGTGGAGAGAATAGATCATACACTCAAAGGGCCATCAGTTGAGGAGGTACCACCCATGGATGAGATGCCAACAGTTGATGAGGTACCCAGTTTTGTGACCAAGTTTCTAGACGATGACTACGCACAACATATTTATGAGTTTCCTGCAGACATATCTATCGTTGAAGAGGTGTTAGAAGAGACAAAGGGGTCCAGAGCCGTGACTAAGTTTACAGATGATAATAGCCCTCGACATTCAGCCTTATAGAATGGAGAAAGAAGGCCACGAAAATGAGAGAGGCCATTCTATAGCAAAACAAGGAGTTGGAGGACATAAGAGTGGTTTGTGCAAAGTTAGTGCCCTAACTGACACACGTTGGGGAATGGTTGGGTTTCTTAATGGTTCAGATGGAGTGCACATTGGAGAGATGGAGCAGCCCCACTAAGACATACATAGATGAGATTGGTAGTACTAGTAGGTTTCCTCTACATGTTGAAGAGGGAGAGGCAGAATAACCTCATCAAATATTGTGTGTTGACCATGATGGTGACATGAGTTGCATGGGTTGCAACATTCACAGGATGGAGGGCTTGTTCTGTCTACAGAAGTTTTTACATTCGATCCCTATCTTGGGGTTGGATGGCGATATATTATGATTTATTACCCATTGGAGTGGTCTATGGAGATGGTAGTGGACCGAGGCGAAGCTCAGCTGGAGATTCTAGGTATTGGGGATACCAAAAGCCCAAGCTAGCATTGGTATGTAGGTGATACTACCTATCATTCCTAGATATGTCGTTTGACTATGACATGGTGGTATAGTTTACATAATGGTTGAGTGCACACATTCGCTAGGGGAGTTTCGGTCAGCACCAGTGAACAACCAATTTAGAGATAGACTCCTTGGATTTTCTTGGTATGATGGTTGTACATGTGATCATAGGATGATCAATGTACTCTAGCAGGAGATTTTTGGAGGAGGTGTCATTGGTAGGCCACCAAAGTTCCTTGTATGGATTCAAGGGTTATGCCCATTTATGTGGGGGATAATGGTCATGGACGAGCATCACAGTGGTGGCATCGCCACTAGTACATAACGATATTCACCTCTCATGTCTCTCAGGGAGGATTTGGAAGCATCAGAAGGAATGGTGATGCGACAACAAAAGAGGTGATACTAGTAGGGTGTGGTTCGACGCATACTGTCTCAACTTTAGATCATGGCATCTAGTGGCGTGTAGGGGCATACATTGTTGGGTAGTGGCTCATAGGTGAGCATAGAGGTGTGTGGTGAAGTGCCGAACTGCATGGGTTCACACTATGGAGTAAGGGTAGTGACTCACAACACATTGGATTTGTTAATGCGGTGACAGATGCATTGGTGCATATGGGACACTCGATGATACAAAAAAAGGGAGGGTGTTCCTATGGTGTACAGGGACAGTCTGCAAAATATAGTGGCATGCCGAGGAGTGTGATGATACTTGGTGGTATGTAGTGGCACATGATGCGACACAACAGGCTCTTGGAGCATTGCCTCCAAGTTGAGTTATGAACAAGGGAATTAGTTGTACCATAATATGAAACTCACCTAGGATTGATGAGGACATAGATGAGCATAATTTGATGATATCCATGGGGACTCACATGCCTCTCTAACTTCTACATTCTCGGAAATCACAGAGGAGTTGGGTGTTTTCACTTGATACCTTCATCACGAATAGTAGGACATGAGAGTATTGCTCGAGAAAGTTAGTTGGGACATAGAGTAACCAAGGGGAGACTTCTTAGTTGTGGTATTAGGTCAGGGCATGAGTTGATGAGGGCAGGCTTAGGGAGGTGACCCTGAGTGAGTTGCAGGGTGTACTATCAGTAAGACATCCCGAGATGTTATGTGATAATGAGGTACATGAGATGGTATTCCTTGTTAGCAGGAGGATGCCTATGATATAGGAAGTATCTGGGTACATAATAAGGAGCTAGAATATAAAATTTCATTGTGTGGTCTGGCAGAAGCAGAGTATTTTTTCATATGTAGGCTAGATCCTTGATGTTGGTTTCCCATCCATTAGATACATACAGGGGTCAAGGAAGAGTCATAGGGGGGTCCCAACAACCAAGAACATGCCATAGCAGCAAGTAGTGAGGATGGGGAGTCGTGGAACTCTAGGATGGGTATGGGATCTAGGGATCCAGTTGATCGGTGGGACACTCCACCACTTAGTGATTATGACAAAGATAGTAAGTGATCCAGTTCATTATCATGTTGACATATGTCTGATCACTGAGGTCTTAGTTATATGGCGAGGTAGGTGGTTGTCCAGGATTGGGGCCATAAATGGAGTGATAAGCGCGAGCATTTCTAAGTCACCTTGGAAGGATGGGCATAGCCTCAATCATCACACATATTATGTCTGAGAGTTACAAGAGGGGAGGTTTTGGTACAAGTATATTAGTTGGCCAGTACTGACCAGAGTGTTGCAATTTCGACATGACATTTTCCTTCTGAGACTAGCATAGGACCCAAGCATAATAGTACTTGACATCTCAACGACCTTTAGGGATGAGTTGGATGCTACAAGGAGAGGTCACTTAGATATTCCATTGGTATTTACTGACTCACTGATGGCATGTGGGACTTCGTCAACATGGAAGGTTGGCTAACAAGAGGTTGTCAGGAGGAGCTCATGCAGGGAAGACTTCATTCGCATAGGGATTGGGTTGTATCTTCAAGGGCCCAACTTCAGAGTGCATGAGATGGAATACTCATTAGGGAAAATTTATGAGAATTTTGATAGAGGTTTACATTATTAGTAGGATCTAATTATTGGTGGTAGGAAGAGGGCTTCTAATGCCTATATTTGGAAATATAGTGAGTGGAGAAAGGGGTGCTTCATGTTGATCGGGTTCACATGGGATCCTAACATCAAGGGACTCCTTCACTACAGGATGGTGCAAATATCAAGGACAATCCAATGGAAAATTTGGGACTCTGGTATATTTTGCATTGACAGTGGGGATCCACAGTCAGAGAGGGTGCTTGTTCAATCATTTCTTGAGTACAAACAATTTTTGATGGGGAGGAATGTAATATACCCCATTTTGATTTTTCATTTGAAGGGATTAATAGATTTTATTGGGGAGGAGCCGAGCATAGCACAATTTTTTCATTTGGGCATTAGATACATTTTTGGCATATGGAAATTATGAGAAATGGAAATTTATAGCTCTAGTGGAATGTGGGGGCCATAAGAGAAGGAAATTTGACCCAATGGAGAAGTTCGCACTAGTGAGAAGAGAGAGAAATGAAGGGGTGCGAATTAGTGGAAGGTGGGGGCCACCAAGGGAGAGAGGCCCAACAATTATAAATAGAGCTTGGAGGCCTCCATTTGGTATCTTTGATCATTTGAAAATTTAACATTAGTTCTCCTGAGCCTCTTAACCAACACAACCATGCCCTTCAGCACAAGAAATATCCAAGCGGGAATTACACCATCATTTCAGAGAACTTTGAGTGTCTCCCTAGTGAAGAAATTTGGGGAGCTCAATTCAAAGTTTCCATTAGGCGTATTTGCAAGTTAATTCAGCTAGTACATTTTTCGTCTGGGGCGCAAAAGTGGTTAAAATTTCTTATGGGGAGATCGGTTACGGAGGAACAGAACATTGGAGGATTTGCATGGGTATGCACCTAATTTAGCCGGATATTTTGTGGTGATTAGCAGGGATGAGTTGAGAGAACTAATGGGGCCAAAATTCTACATTTCTGGAAGTGCATAGGGGCTTGAGGAATAGAGGTTGAGGAGAGATTAGTTTTAGAGATTGTAGGTATTCCTCAGGGGATAATTTAGCTAGAGTTGGTAGATATTTCCAGCGGTGGATGTAATATTCCTAATTTGCGACAGCAAATTGGAATATTCTATTTTTTTTTAGTTTGCCGCCTATGGTTTATAAATAAATAATAAGTGAGTAAAGAGGGTCTAAACTCACTTAAATGAAATAAGACATCCACCTAGTAGCACAACGTTGTGACTTAAGTGGGAGTCAAGGTTGGACCCAACACCACGTGGAGGAGGGGCCTACGTACACTCTAGAAGTTTCTCCAAGCTTCTGTGGAGATAAGGGTGAAGATGTGGATAAGGATGAGGATGTCGAGGAGAGAGAGAGGCTACATTGGGTTTTGGAGGGAAACCAACACTATAAAAGATGAAGGAGCCTCTTCATTTTATTCATGCTTGGATTCTTGGATTATTGATTATTGAGTGAGACATTTGTCTTTCTTTGGCACGCTGGCTGTTTAGCCCGTCTGCTGCACTGTTTAGTGCACCGAGTGTCTCTATTTGGAGATCTCACCATTAGCCCCGGGGGACTTCGAGTGCCTACTCGGGAAAGGTTATTTTATTAGCATCATCCTCCAGGACAGCGTTATTGCTGCAGCAGCGTAATACTGTGTTGTAGGGTGTTGCCGTGGTGACTTTACGACACCACCTCCTTCTCTTGTTTTTCAGAGGGACAGTCTCTCTTTCCTTTGGAGGATCAGATTGGGAGATATTGGGGCTTATTATAAGATCTTGGCATTAGGCCTATATGTTCTTCATGGTATACTGTGCAGTTCTTTCCCCAGATCTACGTTATTGCTGAAGGAGCAGTGTTCCAGGGGTTTTGGCATCAGTTTTGGAGTTAGATCTCTGATTGAGGGTGATCCTTGGATTGGAAAACCAATCCAAGTATATTTCTGATCTGATACCAGAAGTTTGCTTCAGACATTCTGAATCATTCTTCAGATCTGCTGCAGTAAACTCATATCTGCTCCGGCATTTTCTTGTACTGCTGAAATCCCCAAGGGGAAAGTAATAAAGAGCCCTTTGGGCATTTTGTCTCATTATAGATCTCTATTTTCATGTATTTATCAGTTTCAGATATTTAATATAATAAATATGAGCTTCAGCCTCCTGGAGAAAACGCTGAAGTGTTTCTAGATCAATCTTTGTCTTGCGGCACCTCTATTTTGAGGGGTTTTTCTATATAAACTGTTGTTTAACCTTGCTGAAAGCCTATGAATTGTTATAAAAATAATTCTATGATTATTAATAGTTATTTTCATCTCATACCTTCATAAAATACGCTGCCCTTTCTTCAGAAAATTTCTGCATATTCAAAGTCTTGGGAAATCAAGGTTTTTCTTGACTAGTCAAAAAGGAGGAACTGTTTAACATAGAAAAACGCCTTTTTTTGAGCTGAAATTCGACATGGAAGTCCCTCTTGACCTATTATAACATATTACAGAACCTTGACCTGTAATTTTACGTATAGTTTCTTATACACGCATTTTAGGGCCAAAATCCTCACTTTTCCCCATCTTTTTTCCCTTAAAAGTTGAGTAAAGGTTGTTGCTGTTATTTATTTTAGTTTCTGAGAATTTTCAGACATATTATATGATATATGAAGCCATAATAATTGAAGAATGTGTTTTTCAGGCATGATCTGCGGAAGAATCTATTTTCGGGATATTACAATGGTATCAGAGCATAATTCTGGCTCAGCCTGTGGAGCTAATTAACTATGGAAAATATGAGGATCTCAAATCAGCGTGGTCATGTACCATTTGGATATTATTTACGAGAAGGGAAGTCCATGGGGGAAGACTTCAGGGCAGCTTTGACCTTCAAAGATTACTGTGAGCTCAGACTGGATGAAGGAGGAAGGTACTATGGTAACAAAGGAGTTTCTAGCATGCAGAGTTCAGATTTTCAGCATACCACTGGGAGATCACCTCTTCCCATGCATGAGAAATCCAATATTCCCTGTGAGTCTAAGCCCAAGAAGACCGGAACTGTGAAAAAGGAGAGTTTATTCTTTTTCAGATCCAGAAAAGATGCATCCACTGTTGAGGAGGTCAAGAGTTTATTATTTTTCAGATCCATAAAAGATGCATCCACTGTTGAGGAGGTAAAGAAGGTTGAAGAAAAAGAAGAGGAAGTACCATGCGCTTCCAATGCTCATCAAGAAGAAGATATTACATCACCTCTTGAGGAGGCTTGTGAAAACGCTATCACACCCATGGAGGAGTAGCCACATGCATCAACAGTTGGAGCAACCAACGATTTTGAGGATGGGACTCTTGCAGCTCTACAAGAAGTTCCTAATGCAGATCAAAAGCAGCTTGGTTTCACTGCACTGTGCAACATGGAAACACTCAAGAAGGAATCAGACACTCATTCTCATGAGCCATTGTTGGATTTTACATCACATTGGAGATTGGGGTTTGAAGACTTGAAGGTTGATAGTAGACATCTTGGAGTAAGAAACCTTTTCTCCCTTCAAGATGACACTTTCTCAATGAGCTCTTCTCAGCTCAAAGAGGAACTTCTACTTTCAGATCCAAGACGTCATTGGTTTTGGAAGACTATGGATGAAAGGGAGGTCTTAAGGAGAGATCTCACTGGAGATGCACTTCGACACACTATGGGATGCAATGACTTTCTTCCCTTCTCACAAGAATAGATAGAAGATGGAGGACATCTTAGGATGGATAACATCTCTCATGCTTGTGTTGGACATCCCTTGAGCCATACACATCATGATGGGAGGTTTTTTCCTACCACCTATTTGATTCTTGACAGGGTCTCATTGATCCTTGAGAAGTTTATATTTCAAAATCCCATGAAGTGAAAAATCAACAATTTGATTTGGGAGGATGGTAGCCCTCATGGGAGGAGTACCAAGATGAGGAGAAGAAGGAGGCATCCACAAGTGATTAAGTGGATGGGGATGATGAGCAAGGAGCTAGGAGGCTACTTGCAGATCTATGATACCTGGCAGCAGGAGGCTTGGCTGCGCTGGTTGCTCTTGAAAGAGTTTTTCCATCACTTGGCACACACTCTTCCTAAGAGTAGGAGGACGGAGAGAATATGGCTGGATACTTTCATCATTGAGCATCATAGAGTATGGATGCATGGTGTTGATGTGTTACTCATATCTTTCATTATGTCTTCATCATATGAGTTGTATGATGGAAGTATGGGGAGGCAGCGAAATGTCTTGTTGCTTTGCTTGGGAGAGCAAGGGAAGATTTTCTCTCACACTTTGCATGATGTTGCAAGAGGAGGAGATGGCATTATCTCCTTGATCTTTGATGATGGCTTGGGAGCGCTTCCATCTTGGGAGGTATTCCATATTTGTTGCAACATTATTAGAGGAGTCTTTGACAAGGAGCATGTCAAAGAACAAAACCTTGTATTGACAGGAGCTTATTTTCATGAGCTCACAGCGCTGTCACCTTGGAGCAGAACTTTATGGATGAAGTATTCCCAGCAGAGTTATGGTGGATCTATAACCCATAGGTCCCAGGATCACTTCACATTTGTTGCACTTATAGGAGGTAATGATGATAGAGACATCTATGTCATATTCTTCTTGACTTGGATTTCCAAGCATCAAGAGGATTATCTGTTTGCAGCACATGGTTCAGTCTTCTTCATAGCATGCCAAAACAGTATGGAGGACTCACCTATGGACCCATGTACCATCTTACTTCCATCATATGGTGGGGGATCTATTTTCATTTATTTTTACACTCTTGCCATTCCTATGCAGTGCATTGCTTCACAAGAGGGCAAGCTTGTCATATTGCTCCATGAGTTTTATTGGGCCAATATACATGATGGAGGCAGCCATCTCTTTTATGGCCTTGGGAAAATGTTTTATCACCACATGTATGTTCATTCGCTCCACTATCTCATGTATCATATGAATACATTCATGGTTAACATAAACATTTTTCCTTATACTCTTATCAAGAAGCAACTTGTAAAACTACGATGTACTTGTTGGGGAAGCTGTTGGTACCTCTTTGCACCACATGAAACCTTCAGCATTCTCTTCATTTTGCTGCTGATCATGTCTCCATTTGCTGATATAGATCAAATTTGTATGGGAGGCTTGATTATGAGAGAGACACATGAGCTGGATGTGTCCTTGAGTATTTTCTGCACTACATGTTCTAATGGGAGCATGGGAGGAGGCATGGCCACCACTACTACGTATGTGTTCTCTTTTGAGGTGGGCCATGAGATTGATAGTCATCCATTGTATAGCCATGAACAAGTGTTTGGTCTTTTTCTGTTTTCATATTCAGCCATTTTCTATCCATTAGTAGATATGATGAATCTTGTACATTGCTTGCCATGTAATTTTCCGAAGTTGCAGTGGATGAGACTGCGTTGTATCCTTGTGAGAGATTTTTTGCATTATGTATCCTCATGTAAAACCTTCAGCAAACATCTCATTAGGATGATCCATGATGCACATGTCCTATTCTTCATGGATGGATTGTTTTGGGCTAGCTTGTTCTTCATTGTTGGAGGAACCTTCTTTGGAGGATTGTTCTTCACTTTGCCATTGGAGGGCAATTATTTTGCAACCCAAGATCAGCATGCACTCTACACTTGTCATGAGTGGAGAGAAGGACAACATGGGGTAAGCTATGATGCTTGCCAAGATCATATTTTCATCCCACCTTCATTACTGGAGCTTGAGGTGGAAGGATATTTTCAGGAGTTGCCTTGTTGGGAGGTGGCTCATTTTGTTTGGATGATTGCTTGGGGATGGAGGATCCACATGAGGGAGATGTTCCTCATTATATTCCAGACTCCATGCCTCGAATGGAGATTCTTCAGTTCCACCCTTGCAGTTGATTGGAGAGAGGTGATGAGTTGGTACACAGTTGATGGGCCAGCTTACACAGTCATAGATGCAGAGCAGCAGCGGTCATGGTCTTTAGTCATAGCCAGAGGCAGTAAGTAGTTCGAGCCATGGGACTTGGGCTATTATTGGCCATGGTGGTAATGGGATCCAGGAGGATTTTTGGTTGGCTGGTACCATGAGAGATCAGTTTGGGATCCTGGCATTGAGAGATCCTTTCATATCAGGGTGATTCAGTGGCGCATCTGGGATCCAGCCACATTAGTCAGCATCAGTGGAGAGTTGTTTAGACAGTTTCTTGAGGGCAAGCAACATTTTGCTGGGGGGGACTGTAATATTCCTAATTTGCGACAGAAAATTGGAATATTCTATTTTTTTAGTTTTCCGCCTATGGTTTATAAATAAATAATAAGTGAGTAAAGAGGGTCTAAACTCACTTAAATGAAATAATACATCCACCTAGTAGCACAACATTGTGACTTAAGTGGGAGTCAAGGGGGGACCCAACACCACGTGGAGGAGGGGCCTATGTACACTCTAGAAGTTTCTCCAAGCTTCTGTGGAGATAAAGATGAATATGTGGATAAGGATGAGGATGTGGAGGAGAGAGAGAGGCTACATTGGGTTTTGGAGGGAAACCAACACTATAAAAGATGAAGGAGCCTCTTCATTTGATTCATGCTTGGATTCTTGGATTATTGATTATTGAGTGAGACATTTGTCTTTCTTTGGCACGCTGGCTGTTTAGCCCGTCTGCTACATTGTTTAGTGCACCGAGTGTCGCCGTGCAGAGATCTCACCCTTAGCCCCAGGGGACTTCGAGTGCCTACTCGGGAAAGGTTATTTTCTTAGCATCATCCTCCAGGATAGCGTTATTGCTGTAGCAGTGTAATACTGTGTTGTAGGGTGTTGCCGTGGTGACTTTACGACACCACCTCCTTCTCTTCTTTTTCAGAGGGAGAGTCTCTCTTTCCTTTGGAGGATAATATTGGGACATATTGGGGCTTATTATCAGATCTTGGCATCAGGCCTATATTTTCTTCATGGTATACTGCGCAGTTCTTTCCCCAGATCTGCGTTATTGCTGAAGGAGCAGCGTTCCAGGGGTTTTGGCATCAGTTTTGGAGTTAGATCTCTGATTGAGGGTGATACTTGGATTGGCCAACCAATCCAAGTATATTTCTGATCTGATACCGAAGTTTGCTTCAGAAATTCTGAATCATTCTTCAGATCTGCTGCAATAAACTCAGATCTGCTCCAGCATTTTCTTGTACTGCTGAAATCCCCAAGGGGAAAGTAATAAAGAGCCCTTTGGGCATTTTGTCTCATTATAGATCTCTATTTTCATGTATTTATCAGTTTCAGATCTGTAATATAATAAATATGAGCTTCAGCCTCCTGGAGAAAATGCTGAAGTGTTTCTGGATCTATCTTTGTCTTGCGGCACCTCTATTTTGAGGGTTTTTTCTATATAAACTGTTGTTTAACCTTGCTGAAAGCCTATGCCTTGTTATGAAACTCATTATATGATTATTCATAGTTATTTTCATCTCATACCTTCATAAAATACGCTGCCCTTCCTTCAGAAAATTTCTGCATATTCAAAGTCTTGGGAAATCAGGGTTTTTCTTGACTAGTTGGAAAGGAGGAACTATTTAACATAGTAAAACGCCTTTTTTTGAGCTGAAATTAGACATGGAAGTCCCTATTGACCTATTATAACATATTCCAGAACCTTGACCCGTAATGTTACGCATATTTTCTTATACACTCATTTTAGGGCAAAAATCCTCACTTTTCCCCATCTTTTTTCCCTTAAAAGCTGAGTAAAGGTTTTTGTTGTTATTTATTTTGGTTTCTGAGAATTTTAATACATATTATATGATATCTAAAGCCATCATAACTGAATAATGCATTTTTCAGGCATGATCTGCTGAAGAATCCATTTTCGGGATATTACAGTGGATTTGGGCATAATTCAGCAATATCAGTTTTGTTGGGAATTTTCTAGCCAAATTGGGAAATTTCCACTTTTTGGGGGTCAAAGGGGGTGGGTGTATTCTTTTATTCTCCCGTGATTTGGTAGATTGGCTAAACCAAAATGACAGGGTAACATCAGACCAGTATTTGGAGTCCTAGGACCTAGCCTTCCTGGACTCAGAGAGGGATCTCTCTATTGTGCAAAGGATGTGAGCTTGTTCACTATGGATGACTAATTTTAGGCTAGTTGTTAAGTGCAGTTTTTTTTTTTTTTGGGTTGGCGTAAGATAATCAAGTAGGATAGGTGGAATGGGAGAATATCAAATCAATAGGGCTATGGGGTCAGATGAAGTCTAGGGTGTCTAAATGATGAAGCATAGTGTGTTGCAGGGCCGATTTAGAAAGGTTAATGGATCCTTTAGGTGATGTATGAGGTGAACATTAAGTTTTGTGAAAATACTAAGAGGTCTTATACATCTATAATTTGAAGCAATAACTCATGAGGTAGGGCAAACCATTAATCTCTATGAACAATACTCAAAATGATAAACATACAAGAAGAACAATCCAGTGGTACATATAAGCATTAGAACTCCTAACTTTAGAAATCCACCTTCAGCTTTTTGAGAAAACACATAAGATAAGAAAACAATTCAATATATGGAGAGGGAACTCCTAAACAACATATATCAAACTATCAGGAACTTTGAAACAAGTTGATGAGCATGGGCAAAGGGAAAGATCGAAACAAGACCTCTTTGTATTAACCTAATCAATCAGTATTCCATAGAAAAGCTTCACAATAAGTTTTTGAAAACTTTAAATAAGAAGGGCATATCATGAATCATATTTATAAGCTAACCTACTAATCATTCATGAAACAAAGAACAAGTTTTAGTGGGCCTAAGGAGCAATCAAGAATTCCTTAAGATGACTAAAAGAAGAAAACATCAAAACTATAGAAAAAAAGAGGTTTGAGGTGCTTCCATGAGCATATCTCAACCTATACTTTTCTGATCTATAGGAAATAAGCAGACTGAAACACAATGAGGATAAGAAAATAGTAACAAGTTAGAAAAACATCACCATTCACCAAGCTATGGAATCCTACAAGCAAACCTCTCCAACATCAAGCCACACAAGCCATTCATTCACTTCATAAAACCAAATATCTTCTCCAAGCTCATAAACCATGTATTTCTCTATAACTCATCAAGTTCCAACTGTTTACGATGAATCCTCATGGCTTATATAACAATCAACGAGAAAGAGAGCTCACTCGAGCACCTAGAAGCCTATTGGCCAAAAACAAATATCCTAACTTGTCCTTGAGGCCCTACAAGATCCAAGGTGTTACACCATTTTTTGGTCATCTAACCTTTTATCATTAGATGGACCCAAGTACACCATGTAAGACCAGTTTTACCCCAAGTAAAACTGCTTTCACTATGTTAATTAAGGAAACCCCAAAAGGAATAATTAATTAAACCACAATTTAATTATTATTCCCAGTCATGTTTAACCCAAAAACAAAGAAATTAATGAGATTCACCCATAGTTATCTTATTATTTTCTAGGAATAATTATTTAAATAATATTCCTTGTTAAATATGACCAAATCAACCACTATTAATTAAATAAATCATTGTTTATTTGATTATATCTCAACCACTTCCTTAAAAGGATAAATAAATCATTTATTTATTTATTCTTCACTAATCAAGGGATTTTGACCCAAGTCAAAGTCCCTTTCCCTCCAACAAATAATAATAAAATATTCAATAGAGGTGGATCTAGATTTGGTTAACATTATTTTAATCATGCACCAAGATCTAGAATGACCCAATATTTTGTTATAAATAGGAGGGTTTTCCCCTTCATTCTTCACCTTTTGTTGTATACTAGATCACTCTGGATCTATACACTCGGTCTCATTTTCTGCCATTGTTGCTCCCATTGAGCTCTACCTTCTACATTGGGTTTTCTACATCTACAAGAGAGAGAAAACTTAGATCTGAAGTGCTGAGGACTACAAAGAACCCATCCCATTGAGGAGATCTGGATACACCTTCTTGTTTCCTCCCAGGTGCCCTGTAATATAAAAATTCATTCAAAAATCGCGTTCTTGTCTTGTCTGTTGGATGCATGGAGCAAACTCTTTACTTTTCTGCTTAATTTCTTTCCATTTATAGATCTGTTGTTGCAGCACTTTAACTACTAATTGCAGATCTGAAGATGTTTTGCAGCCTATATTGTTGTTAGGGCTATTAGTTATGCGTAGCTAAAGTGGTTCTTTTTCGTACGCTTCGACAAAGAATTCATACTAACAAATGGCGACTCCACACGGGTTTTAAATTACGACCGCTGTCGTTTTTCATATTCCTGCATATCCAGCTACTGCAGGCCCTAGGGCTTCTTTTTTAGCTGCTTAGTTTTTCTCTTTTCATGTCATTTTTCTCACATAAAACCCTAAAAACCTAAAATTTCTAACTTCCGTGTGTTTCCGGCCCTATTGCGCAGGTAAGCGACACCAGCCGCACCTGAGACGAACACCGAAAGTCTGCCGCGAGAACAGCGGGAGGCAGTCGCACCTTTGGCCCCAAAACACTGCGTTACTGGACCTTTGCACTTTTCAGCACCATTTCTGCGACCTCACTTCAGTGGTGAGAACACTGCGACACCGCATTTTTCAGCATTTTCTGCAATTTTTGAGTTCTGCTGCAAACACGCGGGAGTTTTCCATTACTCTGTCTCGGCCTTGACCAAGATCTGATCTGTTTGTACTCATCTAAGTGGGAACCCAGCCCCTTAGGGCTTTAGTACCCTCCACTTTTTGTGGAAGAGTTTCAGCTGTTTCAGCCGTCGGTTTCAGAGCTTCAGCCCCCTCTTTTTCCAGATCTGTTACCTCACTTTCAGATCCATCGAAATCAGCCTCTTTTCCTTTCAAATCACCTCTTGTCATTTTGTTTGGACCTCTTCCAAAGGCCTCTGCCTTGCCCCCCCCGGTTTTTTGCTGATTTCCCTTTTTCCAGCCACCTTGCCTCTGTCTCTTGGCTGTGATCTGCACCCCTTGTCTGCAGCTTTATCCTCCAGATCTCTGTCCCCTTTGACCCTAGATTTGTTGAGCTTCCTTTGTGTGTGTTTCCATAGTTTTTCCCTTTCTTTTCAGCATAGTTGTGAGAGTCCCACCTTCTTGGGTTAGATAGATGCATACGTAGCTGTTATTTTTCTGTTATTTAAGCATTTTATTCTATTCTCTGTAGGTTTATTTTCAGCTACGTCGCACACTTTTTTCTTGCTCTCAAACAACGAAAAGGGTTTAAAAATTAAAATTAACGCACGCCACACACTGACCCTAAGAGAAGAAGCGCCTGGTTTACACCGCCTGGCAAAGACTCTAAAATCAATTGTCACTGCACCTTTTCTGCCCTTGACCTTCTTGATTTTGTCCCTTTCTTCCCTTGTCGGTTTCCTTCTTCCTGTCATCATTGTGCCCCCAAGGCGCCTTTCCCGGAGACTTCTTGGCCTTCACCCTCAGTTTCCGGTTGATCGACCTGCTCCGCCCCGCCGTCGTCGAGCCAATCCTCCTTCGAGTCCGCACTCTGACTCCTCTCCTGATTCATCGGGTTCTCCTTCTCCTCCTGGTTCTCCCCCTGCCACCTTCACTATGTCTGGTCCAGGGCCTAACGCTGGCGGTTCTCTAGGCCCTAATGCCGGAACTACTACTAGCCGGAGCCGTCACAACCCTCTCAAAGCCACCTGTCTTTCTTGCGTACAGCGTGCGAGCCTCGGCCTCCCCCAATTCCAGCCAGTTTAGATTAATGACCCCATTCACCATAATACCACCTGGCCCACTATGCCCACCAAGTTACCCTCTGATATCCCTAAGTTCGAGGGCCTTAATGGCGAAGACCCAACCAATCACGTTCGGTCTTTCCACATGTGGTGTTCCTCCAACTCCATTACCGATGACTCCATCCGTCTTCGTTTGTTCCAACGCACGCTTACCGGCGAAGCTTCTAAGTGGTATGTCGAACAGGCCACTTCCTCCCATACCACGTTCGAGACTCTTGCCCAAGCCTTCTTGTCGTACTTCCAGCTCCCTCTCCGATACGACACTGGTACGGAGCTCTTGACTTCATTTAAGCAATCCTCTTCCACACGCCTTTCTGCCCATGTTCAGGAATGGCGACGAAGACGGAGCTTATGTCGAGCCCCTCCCTTTGAAGATCGGGTCTACATGGACTGGTTCCTTCGCACCCTCCCGTCTCCCATCGGCAAAGATGTCGCCTCTCACTTTCCTCAATCTGAAGAAGCCGCCCTCCAAATAGCTTTAAAATATGACCTGATCTACGCTCAATCTGGTTATGTTTATACCGTTCTCCCTGACATCCCCAGGCCCGGTGGCGCTAACGCCCGGGGGGCATCTCATTCCGCCGACGGTATTGTTGGATCTCTTTCCCACCCATCTGCTCACCCTCCTATGAGCCATGGTCTCCCTCAGGGAGGGGCCAGCACCTCAAGCAATCTTCCCCCTCCCGGCAACATGTATCCAGGATACGGCATGCCTCCTCCTTTTGCCCAACCTCTTGCTTACCTCAATGTCGCCCAACCCAACCCTTACTTTTATCCACAGCCTGGTGCGCCAGCTCCTCCAGCATATGCGCTTCCGCCTCCCTTGCCTCCTCACAACCTGCAACAACACATACAACCCCCTCCAGGGCAAGTATTTGCACAGCAGGGTGCGATTAACCCCCCTTCTTCTCAAAGAAGGCGGCGAGGCAACCAGAACCCATCTGCCCCCGGTAACCGAGGACCCAATTCTGGTATGGACCCTAACACTAGCAACCAGCCTCAGGGCATCCTGCCCAGGCCGGACAGGCCGCTTCGCACAAACAAGCCCTGTTCGTGTTGCAGTGTTTACGGTCACTACACGCACGATTGTCCTCTCTTACCCCAGATACGACAGATGTGGGAGTCTCAAGCCACATTGCGCGGACAACACGCCTCCCCTCATGCTCCTCCTAATGTGGCCACTACCCAGCCAGCTGTGTTCACTGATCCTTTCCCTCAACGGGGATTCGTGGCTACCCAACCACCCGACAGCCAGGTAGCCGCACCCTCGTCCATTTCGGATTTCTCTAGATACCCAGATCCTTATGATGCGCTCGATCGAGTCCCCTTAGTGACCTTCACCTTCAAACCTCAGTCTCGCCCGATGCCCAAGCCTCTGCTCGATGCAGCTCCAGGAGCCTCCATCTTCGGGTTCTACGAACCTCTTTCGGGCATCCAGTGGCCCCTTACATCCCTCAACCAAAAGTGAGGTTCACTTTAAAGATTCCAACGAGGGTCCATTACAGCCGAAATCTGCTTCCGCTCAAGGCCGCTCAATCGTACAGTATAGTAGATGATTTGGCACAATCCCCTGCTGCCATTTCCACACTGGAACTCCTCCAGTCGTGCCCTTCTCAAAGGAAGGCTCTACTATCTGCCGTGGGCGCTGTTGATCCTGCTGGTGACCAAATGATTGTTTTCGACGCCACTCAATCGGACCACCCTCCTCTTCCTCCTTCCGTTGCTTTCCAAATCCCAGTCAAAATCCGGAACGCCACTGTATCCCGATGTATAATTGATGAGGGGGCATCCACCTGTGTGATGTCCGCTTCGGTTTGGAAGCAACTCGGATCCCCTGAGCTGGCCCCTTCCACGATCACCCTTCGCGCGTGGGACGGTCATGCCTCCCAGCCTATTGGCCTGTTTCGTAACTGTCCCATCACCCTAGCCGGTAAGACTGTTTGCGTTGACGTCGAAGTCATTGACGCCCCTCTAGACTACAACATTCTATTGGGGCGAAGTTACACCTATGCCATGTCTGCTGTCCCATCCGCGGTTTTCCGCAAGATGTCTTTTCCACATAATGGGAAAATAGTCACCATTGACCAGCTATCTTATCATGAGCGGCGGTCTCAGACCTCCCCAGGGACGACCATCTCTTCTGTAGCCAACAAGCAAACCGTCGATTCTTTGACAGTGTCTCCCATCTGCAGATTCCACCACAGCAAGTACTTCCTCATCCACCCCCCCTCCCCATTCTGATCCGGAAGCTTGTCGAATGTTTGCATGATGCAATCGTCTCGAGCCGCCCATGCGAAGGCACCGCCTCGGCTAGTCCGCAACCTCCCCCCCGCCCTCCGCAACCCGCCTCTAGCCATTCATCTCAGCCAGCCAGACCTCCTCCTTCTGGCCCTCCCCCTACAGCTGGTATCCCCGAACCTCTTTATCCTCCCAGCTCGGTTCCCCCTGGCCTTAACCATCTCGGAGCCGTACCTCCTGGTCATTACCCTGCTGGACAGATCCCCTTCTTGGCTCCCCCTCCTGGAGTATATTCCGTCCCCGTCATGGCCACCCTCTCTCTCCCTAACTTGACCTTGGGCATTCCGATCTGGTACCTTGACCCCCCAGCCGCCACCCCCCCTGGTCACCCCAAACCTTATATGGCTTTGACACCGGTTCAACCGGTCCCCCTCGCTTCCTCCATAGCCACTGTGCCCCGAGCACCTCCACAGGACCCTTCTCCTGTTGTGACGGCTCCCGGGAAGAAAGGAAAAGCCCGAAGGGGGGCAACCCATCAAGATCCGGCCCCCCCGACATCCTTTACCCTCCCACGACCACCAAAGCCCGCCATTCGATGCGCCTTGTGTGATGTCGTCGGTCATGCCACTCACATGTGTCCTGAATTGCCCCACCTCAAGCTTCTGGTCAACGAGACATTCCCCGACTCTGATCTCCCAGAAGTCCATGTCACTATCCCCGACTCCCTCCCAAAACTCAAACACTTGCGCACAAACCACCCTTGTGCCTTGTACGATTTTCACGGCCATTACACCCACCTCTGTCCCCGCCTTGACGAGTACCGTTCCTCCTTGGACTTGTACCGCCAGTTCAAGGCCGCTTCGATCGGACCAGAGGACATTCACATTCCGCCTCCCGCTGTTAAGCCAACGGAGCCCTCAGTCACCATTTTGTACTTGTCATCATCCATGAGACCATTGGGGAACGTTCCATCTGAATCCTCCCCTGTTGTTTCGCTTGAACTTCCTTCAGCGGTCATGTTGGGCTCAACATCGGTAGATCCGTTATCTACTTACTCTTCGGTCACCCATTGTGACGATGCGCATGTGAACCTCTCTTCTCATGATGATGATTCAGGCCACTTCACCATGTCAGGTGGTTCTTCTTCCACCGGTCACCCCATCTTCTATCACGATAACGACATTATGGAAGAAATTCCCACCCCTGACTTTATCTATTCCCCCTTACATCGAACCCATGCGTTGACACCACATCCACCTTGTGGCCATTACATCAAAACCCAATGTTTGGGTAAGGGGGCACCCACAGTTGAGAGCCCACGAGACGCCATTCTCCACCACTCTCCTAGTGTATCTGGTCGTGTTGACTCTAGACCCAGTATTCTTCCACATTTAGAAGAACCTCTAGAGTCCCATATCACTTCAGATCACTCTCGGGACGATACCCCTTATCGTTCCCTCATCTTACATCAGCAACCCAGTCTCTTAGACATTATTGTTGACCAACCTATAGCTTTTCTACGAGAGCATTAGTTCATTATCTCCAAATCCTCCTTTTGGGATAGTGACACCAGGTATGCCAATTCGGAACCTTAAAGTCCATTTGATCCCTATATGCAGTACCAAAAGAGATTGGTAATCCTCCATTTCCTTTCTCAAACTGCATAACCATAACCAGAACAAATGGCACACCACATCATTAAAATGTGTTTAGATTCCCATTTTTCTAGATACATTTTGGCATGACCACACCATGCTTGGGGGCACCTCCGCCCCCCAACCATAACCCTCCTCACCTCGTTTTTGGAGAGGAGGTTGTCTTACCAATCGAGTGTGAAATTCCTTCTCTACAACTAGCCGTTGAACTTCTCCCTGACACCCCACCGCTCGAACAATGACTTATCATGCTTGAGCGTGCCTCCGAAGACCGCCGTGTTGCCTTGCAAATCATGGAAGCGGCCAAAAAACGCACCAAAGCTCAGTATGACCGAAAAGTCCAACCTCGCACTTTTCGCGAAGGCGACCTTGTTCTAGTATATGACCAGGCCCATGATGTCCTAGGTCATGGGAAGTTTGACTCATTATGGCTAGGCCCTTACCTCATTTGTAAGGATTTGTAAGGATAGCCAGCATCTGTTTTTTCATTTTTCCTACTTCACCAAAATCCAACTCCCAGCCATAAAACAGCACCAAACCCCCCTCATCTCCCAGGTCGCAGTTTTCTGCCATTTTCTGGACCAGGTCGCACTTGTTGCCCTAATACCTACGTCTTGGGTCGTAATATTTACCCCCAAAAGTGCGACCCGGCCATAGAGATGAAGGAGGGGCTGTTTCTGGGGGTTTTGGGCCCTCAACTGCAAATGTAATCCATCAAAATGCAAGAGCAAGGTTAGGCCTCTCGCCTCCAACTGACAGATCTCGAATCCAACGGTCGGTTTGTCCGCTACGTTCGCCGCAAGATTTGGGGCCTTCTCTCCTCTCCACATTCACCACAGCAACAATAGCAAATGAATGATTTTGGAGGGAAAACCGCCTCATTAAAAGAGAACCCCTGTTTCTTCTTTCGACTGCTGCGACCACACCGTAGCCCCGTTCGACGAACCGTCAGCACCGTTGGATAGATCTCACCGAGCTCTCAAATGGGTTTTACTTAGTTTTTGGTGATTTGATACTTCACCCGGACACTTTTTTCCACGAAGGGTCACTTCACCGCTCCTTAAAATCGAATTTCCTCACTTACGACACTTGTACTTGGGGCACCATATCGCCCCCTTACTTGCCCATGTTCGTGTTGATTTTTGTCATGAGTGCCCAATTTGTACTCATGTTTCTATGACCCCCCATTGGGGCCTTTACTGTGTGGCAGCACTATACAGTCGCCCTTGTTTAGAGCATCCAAGTCGAGTCATCATTGAATTTCATGGAGTCTACCCTGCGTCCTTTTACACCCCACTATAGCCCTCCATCCTTCTTTGCTTGGTTCCTCTCTTGTGTCGCATATCATGACCTTCAGCCTCACTGCCCCCTGTCCCTTTCGATATTGTGTCAGTCGCTGCCTTGTCATTTATGCCCTTTATGCTCTAACAAGGGAAGTCGTCCATTCGCCACTCCATCCTTCCCATTTCCACTATCATCATTAATGTCAGTCTGTCCGTCGCTCTATTGTTCTTCTCTCGTGCCTTAGTTGAGGATCTCTCATTGCCTCACCTACGGCGGACCTCCTTCTGTCGACATCAGCACATTTATTCCAGAAGCAAGGTCTAGAGGGCGGTGTACCTTGGTTTCAGCTTCCACTCTTGTTCGGTGCCTCGGATCAGGCAGGGGGATCTCTCACTTCCCTTTGACTTGATTGCTTCTCCAGCTCCTTTCAGCATGATCGAGATTCGTATACTGGACAGTCCAGTGACCCAGCAGCAGCTCTTGATGATTTCCGGGCGTGTGTGAGATGTCTCAGCCCTCATGAGGGGGTGGCCCTGCAGGTAGCCCCCCACATGCCCGGATGACCTCTTCATTGCAGCCTTTGATGCCGCTCCAGATTTTGATGATGTTGGCCTTAGCCACATGCAGCACCTCTATGATTTGCATGTATCAGTCAGATTTTGTGAGCCCTTCCCCATTTACAGGGGGCATTTGGGTTGTATTTATCTCATGTACTCAGATATTATTGTACTAGTCCTGGCTGTTATCCCAGGCACAGCATGTATGTGAGACTCTCCATTGTATTTTTATCTGGCCCTTGATTATGCCAGCTGTACTCTATGGTTCGGTCCCTTGTTTACTGGACACACTATTCTTTTGTACTTTGTCACGGCGGGCATAGGTATGCCTCCCCCGCCGCCTTCAGCACAGGTACCCTCTCATAAAAAGAGACTTATTGCACCTGCGAGTCTCGTCTCCTTAGGGTCTAGTCCTTCAGCACACTATCTACCTCACACTTCTCTCTCTGACATCCCCTTTCGTTGTCTGGTGATTGTATTCTTACAACGTACTTCGGTCATACGATTTGCTCCTGACACTCGCACGCTGGGGGGCAATCTGTTACACCATTTTTTGGTCATCTAACCTTTTATCATTAGATGGACCCAAGTACACCATGTACGACCAGTTTTACCCCAAGTAAAACTGCTTTCACTATGTTAATTAAAGAAACCCCAAAAGGAATAATTAATTAAACCATAATTTAATTATTATTCCCAGTCATGTTTAACCAAAAAACAAAGAAATTAATGAGATACACCCATAGTTATCTTATTATTTTCTAGGAATAATTATTTAAATAATATTCCTTGTTAAATATGACCAAATCAACCACTATTAATTAAATGAATCATTATTTATTTGATTATATCTCAACCACTTCCTTAAAAGGATAAATAAATCATTTATTTATTTATTCTTCACTAATCAAGGGATTTTGACCCAAGTCAAAGTCCCTTTCCCTCCAACAAATAATAATAAAATATTCCATAGAGGTGGATCTAGATTTAGTTAACATTATTTTAATCATGCACCAAGATCTAGAATGACCCAATATTTTGTTATAAATAGGAGGGTTTTCCCCTTCATTCTTCACCTTTTGTTGCATACTAGATCACTCCGGATCTATACACTTGGTCTCATTTTCTGCCATTTTTGCTCCCATTGAGCTCTACCTTCTACATTGGGTTTTCTACATCTACAAGAGAGAGAAAGCTTAGATCTGAAGTGCTGAGGACTACAAAGAACCCATCCCATTGAGGAGATCTGGATACACCTTCTTGTTTCCTCCCGGGTGCCCTGTAATATAAAAATTCATTCAAAAATCGTGTTCTTGTCTTGTCTGTTGGATGCATGGAGCAAACTCTTTACTTTTCTGCTTAATGTCTTTCCATTTATAGATCTGTTGTTGCAGCACTTTAACTACTAATTGCAGATCTGAAGATGTTTTGCAGCCTATATTGTTGTTAGGGCTATTAGTTATGCATAGCTAAAGTGGTTCTTTTTCGTACGCTTCGACGAAGAATTCATACTAACACAAGGCACAAAATATATTCCAAAATATCATTTTCAGACTAAAATAGAAAAAATATCGACTTTTAAGATCTGACATACATGATGAAAATTTACTAATGCAAATTTTCTCAATTACACATAGGAACGCAGCATATTGTCTCAAAAATTGAAAATTTTCTAGGAGCGTAGCACCAAAAAAGGTCTTTTTCCAATAGAGTTTTGGACACCTTCCCGAAGTCAGAAAAGGCTCCGTGATGGCCCATTGAAAGATGTGGATGTATACGTTCCAAATCTACCTTTGTGTTCTCAATCTGACCTCTACAAGTTTCCTAAAAAGTGGAAAAAGGCCAAGCTGCCAGGAGTGCAACACTTGCTCAAAAAGGAGGGCAGAAAGGTGAAAAAATGAGTGTTTTCTACCCTTTTGGGGGACCAAAACAACTCCAATTGAGCTGAAATTTTGTGAGCATACTCCTCTCATGATGGTGAATCCAAAAATTTAAGCTTCTCCCTCTGAAAATGCCCTATGAAAAAGCGCAGCACAGGGGGTGTTGTGTTCTTAGGCTTGAAATTTTGCAAAAAACAAAAACTTGTTCAATTCTCCTCAAATTTGGTATGTAGGTGCCTCAAGGGTCCTTAGATACCTGTAGAGAAACTTGGGCAAAAATACCAAGCCTAGCTTGGTATTTTTCATCATTTGGTGTCGGGCCCTCATTTTGGGCAGTTTTGAGCTTTTGTCTTACAAAGTGATTTCTCCATTTATAATGCTTAGTCATCCTCCTTTGCAAGTTGAAGTCATTGTTGGCCTTCTCCAGTTTGGCCTCTAGATGTAGATTGGCTCTCTCAAGCCATGCTTCCCTGTCATGCTCAATTTCCATGGCAAGGATTTCGGTGAGGGAAAATTTTTGTGCTTGGGCTGATTCTTCCTCTCTTTTCTTTGTCAATGCTTTCCAAAGACCCATAGTCTTATGTCTCTTTCTAGCTTGCCCCTCTTCCTCATCATCTTCCTAATAGGCGCCCATGTATTACTCCAACTGCACTTGTGACCTTTGAGCTTCTTTCCTATATTTGAGCACCCTTGCTTCATAGATGGCTATTTGTCCACTCATTTGTTTGTTTTGCATTTATTGGAAGTGAATGAGATCTTTTGATCTCTCTAGCTGTTCAAGCCTATAAAATCTCTGCTTCAAACATTGGGGAAAACCACCCGGTCGGGACCTTAGGACAGCTCCTTTTCCATTTGATATGGTGGCTCCGACAGGATTTAAAGGACCAGTTTCCTTATAACTAATGGGTTGGTGATGGGTTGACTTGGATGAGTGAAAGCGGGACTAAATTGACTGAAATAAAACTATCTAATTTAAACTAAATACTGATAAAGAAATTCTAACACTAACCCGGGCAAACATATGTGAATACAACTTAAGATTATTCCAATTTAACAATAACCATAAAAATGTATCAAAGTTTAATTGAAATTGTGTAGTAACAAATAAAGATAACTCTGTTTAAGAAATTAAACAGAGTTATATTAGCATATTGCATTCATCATTGTATATCATCTATATATATACTTATGAAAGATAACATTTCAATTATACTCAGAAATGATATATAAAGAAACGTTGTGAAAACCAAATATATATAAATGATAGCAAATTTTAAAGCGAATATCATAAGACAAAAGAAATTAACAGTGAACAGATAGAAATACCTTATTCATCTTGAAAGCTTTCAAATGAAATCTGATACTCTAATCCAGTCATTCTGATGCAAAATCAAATCCAAGGTACAGAAATGCAACACTTTAAAGATAATTCCGCATAAAATCACCAGATGTGATCCTTTTTAAAATATATATATAAGTTAGTGGAGTACAGAAATGTAATCTCCAAGTCAAAAATATTAAAATCCAGGACCCTTCTCTAAATGCATGAGAAGGGTTTAAATACTACTTAGCTAAATCTAAAAATAGTCTATTACAAAAAATTAAGGATTCAGTTTAATGACCGTCCTTTTCCTAGGCAAAAATACAGTAAAATTAAAACTAAATCTAAAAATAAAGACTATTAACTAACTATTTATGAACTTGATCTTTAAACTTGCAGGCATCTAGCATAGTTTTGAGAAGATGTGGTTGACCGACTTCAGAATTCAACTATCCTGAAAAGACAGAGTCGGCAAGTGTAGGCGCAATCTTCTCTGTAGAATTGATGATACAATTAAGCGCACCGTGCTGACTGTGTGGCTTCACTAAGTATGTCCAGTATGAGTCCCAATTTAATCTTGTCAGCCCTTGGATTGATTTTTCTCTTTCTTCTGCCTTTTGCCTCCATTCTGTTTGCAGTTGATGTGCCTGTGGGAGATATCCTGGAACAGTTTCTGAAATCAAATTAGCTTTGTGTAAATTATCATTTACACAATCAGTAAGAGTGTTTGCCACTGTAGCCGCCTCCTCTGTTGCCTTCTCTGCCCTTCTGATTTGTGCATCCCAGTTATTGAAAAGTATTTCTTTATGGTTTTCATTAATAATTGGTGCACCAGCTTTTCTTCCTTCTTCTGTTTTCTGCCATACCAAATAATCATTGATCTTTTCATTGATTAAATCATAATCATTTCATAAATCTACGACATGATTTTTGATTTTATCACTCTCTTGGCAAAAAGAATTCCATTGCAAGATCTTTTGGCATAACACTTCTTCTTGTTGCAGTATTTGACTGTTTAAACAGATAGTTTCTGAAATAAACTCAGGAAGCTTAAGATCATCTTTGTGCTGATCTTGGATAATCTGTATTTGTTTTTCTTTATCAGCCAAGCTTTTTTGATGTCATATTTGCATTTCTTGAAGTTGTTGTTGTAACTCTTCAAGTTTCAATTGTGCTTCATTATTGGCCTGTACCTGTTGCAATTGTTGTTGTAAAACTTTAATTTGTTCTTCTTTTTCATTCAATAAGAGTTGTATCTCGAATGCTTTATCAATAGTTGCAGAAGCATAAGCCCCTATCATTTGAGATAACTTAGCAAGATTCTCAGTAGGCTCTGTGGAAGGATCCTTCCACAAGACATCTAGTTGTTCTGCTTCAGTAGCAATTGCACCTTCTAACTTTCTCTTTTTTCTCTGTTTCTTCACTACTGCTTTATATTTTGGGCTGTAGAATGCATCTAGAGGATGAATGTCCTCTACATTAAGTACAATTTCAGAGGAGGGTGTGATAGGTATGTGCTCAGTTACTGTGGCTGTGCTACTTATTCCTGTGCTCAAAACTTTGGTTGTTTGTACAGGGGTATGTACATTCTGTCCTTCTACATTAATCAATTGGTTAAAGCTTTCCCATTCTTTGTCTAATTCAATGGTGACTGACTGTTGCTGTACATTGGTAGGAGGAGGATTTGTTTGTTGAGAAGTCAAAATTTGTTGTTGAGGAAGTTCTTTCGATTGCGCAGAATCTTTCACTGATTCTTCAATTTTATCTTCCTTTTCATTAGACTTATTGGAATGTTCAGAAGTCTCTCTTTCAGATTTTGACTTAGATTTATCTGTACTCGAACTGTCGTTAAGACTAACACTAGGAGTTTGTTCCCTTGCGGGTTCCAAGCGTAGATTTTCCAAAGGAATAGCAGTTAGTCTTCTCTCTCTATAAAGTTTGAATTCCTGGAATTCTTCTGGAGATAACTGCATTTGAGCTGAACTCAAAACTTCTTTAAATGAACTTCTTGTTTGGAACATATCATCAAAAAGATCCTGTTCCCCGGAAAATTCCCTTACTCTGATTGCATTGGTAAAATTCTTAACAATATTATCTGGGTCAAATAACCTTCTCGAAAATTTGAACAGCTGTAAGCATGTAATGTTGCTTACTTCTTTGAATGCGTGACCAACATCAAACAGTGAAAATGTTCCACAGTTTACGGGAAATTGTGGCCAAATGCCTTTCTTCTTCTCTTTTAATTCCTTTGTTAATCCTCCTTGGCCAAAGGTCTGATAAGCAATTTCCCGAGCTACAAGTCTATCCGGAACATATAGGGGTAAAACATGGGGGGAAGCAGAACTTCCAAAAACCCTAACATAAGTGAACAATTCTTCTCCAAACCATCTCGCGACGGGGAGAATGTCGACCTCTGTTTCTGGGGATAACCTTGGGGCATCCTTATTATGCAATGTTTTGTACAATGGCAGCATTACACCATGGCAAATTTGGTAAAAATGGGGGACAAATTTAGACTCCCATAGTTCCTTATGGTACACATGAATTGCCAACCCATCACAGGGAATTTAGAGACAAAACAAATAGCGTCCATGACATAAGCAGATAAATAAAAAGGCGGATAAATCCGCTGAGAAACATTTCGTTTGGACCGGTAGTGAAAAATAGCAGTGGTCAAATTATCAGATAAGATTTTGGCCCAGTCTACAATTGTACAATTAACGGCAGTATTCAACAAAGGGAGCCATTCAGGCAAGATCATATTTATGTCAGGCTTTCCAAAAAGCCTGCATAACATGGCAGCAACAAAACAATAAGGAGAGGTAAGTGAACCAGTACTGTACATACCGTGTTTGTTTTTCTTCAACGGTTCATCTCTTTTGGTCCACTCTTGTGTGCATTCTGACAAATTTGCATGTTCTCTGGCAAAATCTTCCATGAATTTCTTATTATAAGTTGCCTGAGGTTCCGGAAACTGATACATCAACCTCAAATCTTCCATAGTGAACGATCCGATTAGCTCTTGAGTTGGAGTTCTAAATTGCCTGTCTGAAATATCGGTGCTATCTAGCACCCATTTCACCATGTCTGTATATGGAAGAATCCTCGGCCTTGCCGCTATTCTATGCAGAAATGAACAAGCCAGTTCTTTAAGGGTTGCCTCAGACGTATAACTGGAACCTGTTGTAGCCGCAACTTTCATCACCACAGGGTTTTCTTCTTCCAGCAAATTATACATTCCTTCCCATGTGGTTATACCGGCATCCTTATTGCAAGCGGTGTCTGCATACAGTGAAGCCATTTCTCTGTTTTCAGAATTCGAGCTCTTCTCTTTCTTACCCATAATGTTCTGTGAACGCTTTGTATAGACGTTTGCTCCTTCGTGCCTGCGTTTTACGAGTTAAATGAGAGTAATGGCATAAGAAATGTGATGAGATAGTTTTAAATGCAAAGGCGGATGAAATATATTATTATAACGTGAAACGACTTTCAATCAAAACAAAATCTCATTTACCATTAATTGACAATCCATTCATTTAATCCAATCATTAAAGCGCATAACAGATATTGATATATGGGAAGATTTTCTTTGAACAACGCGCTTTTATGAATCTGTGACATTGCGATCTGCACAATATCGCAATATCGCAAAATGTAACCATCGCAATTTTGCAAATAGCACAAAAGCGCAAATTGCAAAATAGCGCAAAAGGCACATCGCAAATATCGCAAAAGCGCAAAATTGTAAATAGCGCAAAAAGTATTCGTTTAACATTTCTTTTTTTTGCGCTATGCGATCTGCGACCAATATGTTATTGTATAGGATTTTTAGGATCACGTTATCGCAAAATCGCAAAATCGCAATTTCAGTTTTACAAAAGATATCTACCATTTTGCGATGGATGCGTTATTTTGTTTAAAGAACAATTTTATTGTAATCTATCATAAAGTTAAGTGTTTCTTAAGGTTCTTTCTAAGGGATTTCTCTAAGTTTATGATAGAAAGTTTTATTTGAAAAGGAAAACAAATCCTAATTGATTTTTTTGGATTTTTTAACTAAGGGTCCCCATTTATTTAGTATTATTACTAATATTAAATAAAAAGGGGGGTTGTTGCTAGTCACAAAAATTGGCGATTCACTGAAAGAAACAGTTATCTCTAAAAAAAAAAAATGAACACTATATTTCTAGTAAATAAAGATTTTTAAAGATAATGAAAACTATCTTAGGATATTTTAAATAAAATCTAACTATGAAAAAGAAATAAAAATCATTCACAATTTCTTTCTAATTCCTTAAAAATAAAAACATTTTTGGGTTATCTCAAGCTTTGATTGGTGTTAATAATGAAGTAAGTGGATTTCTCCAAGTTTTGGTTTTATAATATACTATATTGCCATAGGTATTGCCTCTGCTGCCTGCAAACGTTCATAGTCTCGACAGGGTTACCTTTAAACCATTAACCATTCATTGTCCCATCCAACTAAAATTGTGACTTTTTAAAAGATAAATTCATAAGACCTATTATTTCATGTTTTTGTCTTTTACTTATTTTTTATTTTTAAGAGCCATTGTTCTGGTTTGGTAGCCAGTTAATAACAATGCCATTCACTAGTTATAATTAAAATGAACAAGTTGGCTCGTGATGAGACCCCTTGTCTTATATTTATAAGCCATTACCCTATTTTGGTATGAAGTATTGGTAATGTCAGTTTTATTATTCCTTATGAACATGGTAAGTCGGCTCATAATGAGACCTCTTATCTCTTAAATTTTCATATAATTTCTTAGAATTACATTCTAAAAAATCACAACTTAAATGGATGGGGTGAAATAGTTTTATCCTTAAGAATCAATGGATGACAATTTTCAGAGTTTCTTGAGTACCAAGACTTAGAAAAATCTTTACTTTTATAGATAACCTTTCTCTGCTCAATAAACTTATAATGATTTACATTATCCTCAAGTTTTCAAAAGATCATGCAAATGATTGAAATAATCTTTCAAAGTTTAACATCTTATTTTAATCTATCCAAAAATTGTGATCATCTCTTTAAAAAAAATTATTTACACAAAATAAATATTTATAATATTTTTCCTAAGAAATTTTCCTAAAATAGTAAACAGTCAATTATAGACTTATTAACAACCTTTATTTGCAAAAAACAATCAAAAAAACTTTGCAGAAAGGAATATGTACAGTTTAAGAAGGGGTTACCTCCTTATGAAAAGAATTTCTTCAAGATAAGCCCATTTACAGGAAGAGATTCTCTCTTACATGTTAGATCTTGAAGTATGAATGTATTTGAGCCTATCTTTTCAACGATCTGAAATGGTCCAAGCCACATTTTCTGAAACTTGGTATGTTTACCTTTTTCTTCGTGTGCTTTATCCCATTTCAGAACAAGATCACCAATTGACAAAAATTTTGAGCCTGTAGAACTTGCATCAAAAGAAGATTTTACAAGCTGTTGATGTTTTTCATGAATAATTTTTGCTTTATCTCTATCTTCTTCTAGTTTAAGGATTTGATCATATCTCAATTGAATGGATGAAGAAGGATTTTGTTCAATAAATTGCACTAGGGCTAATGATGGAAGAGCTAAATTTGATGGTATCACAGCTTCTTTTCCATAAACTAAATTGAAAGGTGAAGTTCCTATTGAAGCTTTTTCAGTGATACGATCAGCCCATAATGCAAATATTAAAGACTTGTGCCAATTCTTTTGATTTTGATCAATGGTCCTTTTAATGATTTTGATAAGATTTTTGTTAGTGGATTCAGCCAAACCATTACCTTGTGGATAATAATTTGTTGAATATTTTAATTTAAAACCTCTTTTGACTGCAAATTCTATTAAACTATTTCCAGAGAAGTAAGATGCATTATCAAAGACAAGAGCGTTAGGTACACCAAACCTGGTTATGATGAATTGACCTATGAAATCAATAATTGCATCAGAATTGGCTACCTTCAACGGGATTGCTTCTACCCATTTTGTAAAGTAATCAGTTGCCGTAAGGATGTACTTATGCTGTTTGGAAGAATGAGGTACTATCTCACCAATAATTTCAAGCCCCCATTGTTCGAATGGTTGCTCAATACTCACTGGTTGCAAAGGAAAAGCTGGTTTCCTTTGTCTTCCACTTGCAGTTTGACAAATTCTGCACTTCCTTACGTAGTCATGTGTATCTTTAAAAAGGGTAGGCCAGTAATAACCAGCACGAATTATTTTGTGAGTTGTGGTATCACCTCCAAAATGACCTCCTGCTGGTCCATCATGCAATTCCTGCAAAACCTTTTCAACTTCAGTCTTTTCAAGACATCTTAATAAGATTGAATCATAATTTTTTCTGAATAACACATTATCAATGATCTCATATTTAATAGCCTTTAACCTTAAAGCACGTTTACTCTTATAGCTGAGATTAGAAGGAGCATACCCATTTTTCAAGTAATAGATAAGATCAACATACTGAGATTCAAAATCTGTAACACTTATCTGACTTACTTGAATATCTTGATTTGAATCTTGATTTTCTGGTATGTTATGAGCTCCTGCCAATAATCTGCAAAAACCTTGTCCTCTAACAATCTTAGCCGGTTTAATATCAATATCATATTCTTGCAAGGTTGTTACCCAGTTAGCTCTCTTTTCTCCTACTTCTTTTTGAATTAATAATTGCCTCACTGCAGAGAATGGGACAATGATTTTTGTATGTGTTTTCAAGAGAAAAGGTCTAAAATGTTTGATTGATTTAAACATGGCAAAGGCTTGTTTTTCAACATCGGAATAATTAAGCTCAGCTCCTTGCAGATTTGAGCTAAAAAAAGAAATTGGTGCCTCAATTTTCTGATCATTGAGCTGTGTTAAAAACGTTGCATAAGATGTTTCGGTGGCTAGAGTATACAAAATAAAATCTTTAGAAAAATCTAAAGTATTCAATGTTGTTGCATTAATGATCGCTTGTTTGATTGCCTCAAAGGCTTTTTTCTCTTTATGCCCCCATTTGAATACTGAATTCTTCTTGATCATATTTTGCATAGGTAAAACAATTAAAGAAAAATCAGGAATGAATCTTTTTACAAAATTGATCTGTCCAAAAAATGATTGCATGGATTTTTTGTTATGAGGTAAAGAAATATCAGAAATTTCTTTCACTCTATCTAGATCAATATATATACCATCTTTTGACACAACAAATCCTAAGATTTTTCCTTCATCCAAAGCAAAGAAAGATTTCTTTGGATTTAAGGAAATACCAAACCTTCTACATCTTTCAAATATTTGCTTTAAATCATGTAGATGATTGGCTCTCTTTTTTGAAAATATTGTTATGTCATCAAGATAAACAACAACTGATTTATTGATCATACCTTTAAATGCTATGTCCATGGCTCTTTGGAAAGTTGCTCCCGCATTTATTAGACCAAAAGGCATTTTATGATAAGCATAAGTTCCCCATTTTGTTATGAAAGTTTTTTTCAATCTGTCATCTGGATGAACTAAAACTTGATTATAGCCCGAAAATCCATCAAGAAAGGACATAAGTTCAGAACCAGCTACCTTTTGAAGTATCTGTTCCATGGTTGGCAATGGGAAATTGTCTTTTAAACATGCCTTGTTTAAATTTCTGAAATCAATACAGATTCTTATATCACCATTTTTCTTCCTTACAGGTACCATATTGGAAACCCAATTGGAGTGCCTTACAGGAAAAATGATTTTGGATTTTAAGAGTTTATTAAGTTCTAATTTGATTTGTCCTTCGAGATTTGGATGAACCTTCCTTAACTTTTGTTGAACAGGTTTAATATCAGGAAGCATTGGAATTGTGTGTTGAATAACCGAAGTATCATACGTTTTTAAATCATCATAATTCCAAGAAAAAACGTTTTTATATTTGTTCAAGAGTTTAATGAAAGCATTCATTTCCTCTGGTGTTAAATTGAGTCCTAAATTAACGTTTTGAGGTTTAGAATCAGAACCAAGATTTACTAATTCAAACTTCAAAGTGGAACTTTGAAGTTTAGTATTAGTGACTTTCTTGAATCTGTCTTTAATATCATATAAGTCCTCTAATTTAACAACAGATTTTGGAATGGGATTTTCATTACCTTTTGAAGCAATTTGTAAATCATGATCATTCTCATCAATAATTTGCTCATCATATGATTTCTCTGAAGTCATGAAATTTAAAATATCTTGATCATGATAGAAAACTCTCCAATTTGTGACATTATCTGGGACAGATGGGCGAAAATCAATTCTACAGAAAACCTATCAGGACTGAAATCTTCAGCAGGAAGGAGTTTAGATGCAACATTAGCTAACAAGTCAGCTGATGTATTTTGATTCCTAGGAATAGGAGAAATATTGAATGCTAAAAAATGAGTGGTAAGATCTTGTACTAGGTTTTGATAGTGTTTAAGATGTCCTGAAAGGCAATGAATAGTATTCCTAACTTGTTTTATGACAATTTCGGAATCACCAAAGACTTTCAAGTATTTAACGTCTAACCCTATAGCTTTATAAAGTCCTTATATCAAGGCTTCATATTCTGTGGTATTGTTCGTACACTCAAATTCTAACATACATGACAGCATGGTTTTCTCTCTATCTGGATCAATTAAGATGCACCCTGCTCCAGCTCCATCACTAGACTTTGATCCATCAAAATATAACGACCAAAATAATGATTTATCTATTGGCTTATCTACAATTACATCAGAAATATTTACAATTCTGGAAGAATCAGATTGTGAAAAATTTTCTATTTGAGAAACAAAAGTATTTACAGAAAAAGGTGATTGAGGTGCTTTGAAGTTTCCAAGAAATGATTCAGCAGAATAACCTCCAAGAATATTTTTGTTGAATGCCACAGGCTCATTAGGTTGTTCAAATTCAGTGACAGTGTGTGTCATATGTTTTTCTCGTTCAACTTTGATTTGATTTGGTTTCCCTTTATAGGGAAGCCACATATGTGAATAATCAGTTGAGATATAACCATTAAGTTTCGCAGACCAGTCCCTGCTTAAGATTAATCCATAGAATTCAGGAATATCTGCAATCAAAATATAAATTCTTTGGACAATCCTAGGATCAGAAGCTAATCTGATAGTAACTGAATTAATTTCTCCTACAACTTGAACTTTAGAGCGATCCAATTGAAGAATATGAACTGCCAATTTCTGTGGTTCGATATTCAATTGGGCACAAACAGAAGTAGGCATTATATTAGAGGATGCTCCAGAATCAATTAAACAATTATGCAGATTCTTATTGTACATTTCATAAGTTAAAAGAAAAGGAGGAGTCTGAGAATTTTATTTTTCTCCAATGAGCACTGTATCAGTAGCATCTACCTTGTCTGGTGGCTTACCAGCTCCTTTAGCTGCTTTTGCAACTACACCACTTGGAAAAGGAGCAATTGGTGTAGCGTTTAATTATTTTAATAGCAACTTTTGCTGGTGTTTTAGTTTGCTGAGTTCATGTAAGGAAATGTTGGCTTTAATCTTTTTCATGTCTTCAACAATGTTATACTCCATAGGATCTGACACCACTAAAGTCTTTGTTGTCGATGAAGGAGGATTAGAAGAAGATGGCTGATTTTGAGTAGGTAATGGAGAAGCTTTCTTTGCAGGGGATTTGTCTTTGGTACTTGGAGTTGTAATTTTCTTTTTAGGAGCTGTTTGTACAGGCTCCGATGTAGATTTACTCCTAGTACTTACAGGCATAGCTTCTTGTTCTACCTCACTATCAGAATTAGGGAGAATAAAATCCCACATTCCATGCAATTCAGTTATTTCTTCATTCTCATCTTCCTCATCTGATACTAAAGATGTATCTTCTTCTTCTTCCTCTTCTTCTGATTCTACATTAGAGATTGCATTAGGAGGTTTAGATTCAACTTGGTTTCTTCTGAAATTTCGGAATGGTTTTTTGGTAGAAGTTTCAACTACTTGTTTTTTAATTTCAACCATTTCATTTAACATGGTTTTAATAACTTTCTGTAAACCTTCCATGTCGTATGGGTCTTTGGCCTTTTTCTTTGAATCATCTTTGAAGCTGACTTTCTTTGATTTCCTTTCCTCAATAGCATTTTTCTTTTCTAGAGAAATAATTCGTTTTTCTACTGCAATAGCCTCTTTCATAATTTCGGCTAATGTAGGTTTTGCAGCTCTATCTACAAAAATTGCTATGTTTGAGGGTAAGGCAGTTATGTACCATTCACTTCTGACTTGTTCACTAGGCCTTGAATCTGTGTGAATTTTGTTCAAGAGTTTGTTGAATCTAGCGTTGAAATCTTTAATGGGTTCCTTGGGTTCTTCTTTCAAATTTGAGAGATCGTTGATTAAAGTAGCTATTGATCTGTCATCTCCAAATTTGGTTAAAAAATGATCTGCAAAAATGGCCCAACTTGTTATGGATCCTGAAGGTAACGAAAAGTACCAGGATCCTACTGCCCCTTGAAGAGTATAAAGGAATAGTCTGACTACAACATCTTCATGTACGACTCCATTCAAATTTACAACCAGCATAAATTTATCGATATGTTCTTCAGCTTGAATGTTAAGATCTGGACTGAACTTTGGAATCCATTTTCCAGGATTTTCAGGTAAATCATGTAAAGGTGCAGGCATGTTGACAGCCCCTGGAGTAGCCCATGGTCTAGCCATTATTCGAACAACTATTGGAGGAGTAGTAGAGGCTGGTGGTGTTTGAATAGAAGTTGTTGGAATAAATGATGTTGAGATTGATGATGATTGAGCAGATGATGTGAAAACAACTATACTTTGTTGAGTTGGGATTTATGAAACAGGTAATTGAATATGAGATGAAGAACTTATATCACTTACTGATTCCGATTGAATTTTTCTTGTCTTAACTCTACTAGGTAAAGGGAATTCTTTTGGAGAAATACCAAGTTTTTCACTTTAAAGCCTAGTAAGAGGTTTTGAAGAAACAAATTTTGAAGTTACACTACCTTCAGATATTTCAGACTCATCTAGAGATAATGAGAATCCTTTCAATTTATGGATTAAATCTTGAACTTCAGGAGACTCAGGATTTTGATTGTTTGAATGTTTTGAGATTTTGGTAGTGGGTGTATGAATATTCTTCTCAATTCCTTCTATAGGATTTTGTATTTCAGAAGAAATTGAAGAAGTTGATGAGGGTGTTTTGCTCTCAGAATGGCTTGTGGGTAAATATTTACTTGCCATTCATAGCTCAGGCCCTCCTTCTAGCACCAAAAATGTTGAAGCCTAGAAAATCTCTGCTTCAAACATTGGGGAAAACCACCCGGTCGGGACCTTAGGACAGCTCCTTTTCCGTTTGGTATGGTGGCTCCGACTGGATTTAAAGGACCAGTTTCCTTGTAACTAAATGGGTTGGTGATGGGTTGATTTGGATGAGTGGAAATGGGACTAAATTGACTGAAATAAAACTATCTAATTAAACTAAATGCTGATAAATAAATTCTAACACTAACTCGGGTAATTATATGTGAATACAACTTAAGATTGTTCCAATTTAACAATAACCATGAAAATGTATTATTATTTAAATTGAAATGTGCAGAAACAAATAAAGATAACTCTGTTTAAGAAATTAAACAGAGCTGTATTAGCATATTGCATTCATCATTGTATACCATCTATATATACTTATGAAAGATAACGTTTCAATTATACTCAGAAATGATATATAAAAAGAAACGTTGTGAAAACCAAATATATATAAATGATAGAAAATTTTAAAGCGAATATCATAAGACAAAAGAAATCAACAGTGAACAGATAGAAATACCTTATTCATCTTGAAAGCTTTCAAATGAAATCTGATACTCTAATCCAGTAATTCTGATGCAAAATCAAATCCAAGGTACAGAAATGCAACACTTTAAAGATAATTCCACATAAAATCACCAGATGTGATCCTTTTTAAAATATATATATATAAGTCAGTGGAGTACAGAAATTTAATCTCCAAGTCAAAAATATTAAAATCTAGGACCCTTCTCTAAATGCATGAGAAGGGTTTAAATACTACTTAGCTAAATCTAAAAATAGTCTATTACAAACAATTAAGGATTCGGTTTAATGACCGTCCATTTCCTAGGAAAAAATACAGTAAAATTAAAACTAAATCTAAAAATAAATACTATTAACTAACTATTTATGAACTTGATCTTTAAACTTGCAGGCATCTAGCATAGTTTTGAGAAGATGTGGTTGACCGACTTCAGAATTCAACTGTCTTGAAAAGACAGAGTCGGCAAGTGTAGGCGCAATCTTCTCAGTAGAATTGATGATACAATTAAGCGCACTGTGCTGACTGTGTGGCTTCACTAAGTATGTCCAGTAAGAGTCCCAGTTTAATCTTGTCAGCCCTTGGATTGATTTTTCTCTTTATTCTGCCTTTTGCCTCCATTCTGTTTGCAGTTGATGTGCCTATGGGCGATATCCCGGAACAGTTTCTGAAATAAAATTAGCTTTGTGCAAATTATCATTTACACAATCAGTAAGAGTGTTTGCTGCTGTAGCCGCCTCCTCTACTGCCTTATCTGCCCTTCTGATTTGTGCATCCCAGTTATTGAAAAGTATTTCTTTATGGTTTTCATTAATAATTGGTGCACCAGCTTTTCTTCCTTCTTCTGTTTTCTGCCATACCAAATAATCATTGATCTTTTCATTGATTAAATCATAATCACTTCGTAAATCTACGACATGATTTGTGATTTTATCACTCTCTTGGCAAAAAGAATTCCATTGCAAGATCTTTTGGCATAACACTTCTTCTTGTTGCAGTAGTTGATTGTTTAAAGAGATAGTTTCTGAAATAAACTCAGGAAGCTTAGGATCATCTTTGTGCTGATCTTGGATAATCTATATTTGTTTTTCTTTATCAGCCAAGCTTTTTTTATGTCATATTTGCATTTCTTGAAGTTGTTGTTGTAACTCTTCAAGTTTCAATTGTGCTTCATTATTGGCCTGTACCTGTTGCAATTGTTGTTGTAAAACTTTAATTTGTTCTTCTTTTTCATTCAATAAGAGTTGTATCTCGAATTCTTTATCAATAGTTACAGAAGCATAAGCCCCTATCATTTGAGATAACTTAGCAAGATTCTCAGTAGGCTCTGTGGAAGGATCCTTCCACAAGACATCTAGTTGTTCTGCTTCAGTAGCAATTTCACCTTCTAACTTTCTCTTTTTTCTCTGTTTTTTCACTACTGCTTTGTATTTTGGGCTGTAGAATACATCTAGAGGAGGAATGCCCTCTACATTAAGTAAAATTTCAGAGGAGGGTGTGATAGGTATGTGCTCAGTTACTATGGTTGTGCTACTTATTCCTGTGCTCAAAACTTTGGTTGTTTGTACAGGGGTCTGTACATTCTGTCCTTCTACATTAATCAATTGGTTAAAGCTTTCCCATTCTTTGTCTAATTCAATGGTGACTGACTGTTGCTGTACATTGGTAGGAGGAGGATTTGTCTGTTGAGAAGTCAAAATTTGTTGTTGAGGAAGTTCTTTCGATTGCGCAGAATCTTTCACTGATTCTTCAATTTTATCTTCCTTTTCATTAGACTTATTGGAATGTTCAGAAGTCTCTCTGTCAGATTTTGACTTAGATTTATCTGTACTTGAACTGTCGTTAAGACTAACACTAGGAGTTTGTTCCCTTACGGGTTCCAAGCATAGATTTTCCAAAGGAATAGCAGTTAGTCTTCTCTCTCTGTAAAGTTTGAATTCCTGGAATTCCTCTGGAGATAACTGCATTTGAGCTGAACTCAAAACTTCTTTAAATGAACTTCTTGTTTGGAACATATCATCAAAAAGATCCTGTTCCCCGGAAAATTCCCTTACTCTAATTGCATTGGTAAAATTATTAACAATATTATTTGGGTCAAATAACCTTCTCGAAAATTTGAACAGCTGTAAGCATGTAATGTTGCTTACTTCTTTGAATGCGTGACCAACATCAAACAGTGAAAATGTTCCACAGTTTACGGGAAATTGTGGCCAAATGCCTTTCTTCTTCTCTTTTAATTCCTTTGTTAAACCTCCTTGGCCACAGGTCTGATAAGCAATCTCCCGAGCTACAAGTCTATCCGGAACATATAGGGGTAAAACATGGGGGGAAGCAGAACTTCCAAAAACCCTAACATAAGTGAACAATTCTTCTCCAAACCATCTCGCGACGGGGAGAATGTCGACCTCTGTTTCTGGGGATAACCTTGGGGCATCCTTATTATGCAATGTTTTGTACAATGGCAGCATTACACCATGGCAAATTTGGTAAAAATGGGGGACAAATTTAGACTCCCATAGTTCCTTATGGTACACATGAATAGGCAAAGGATCGTGGATAGTCCATTTCCAACCCATCACAGGGAATTTAGAGACAAAACAGATAGCGTCCATGACATAAGCAGATAAATAAAAAGGCGGATAAATCCGCTGAGAAACATTTCGTTTGGACCGGTAGTGAAAAATAGCAGTGGTCAAATTATCAGATAAGATTTTGGCCCAGTCTACAATTTTAGAATTAACGGCAGCATTCAACAAAGGGAGCCATTCAGGAAAGATCATATTTATGTCAGGCTTTCCAAAAAGCCTGCATAACATGGCAGCAGCAAAACAATAAGGAGAGGTAAGTGAACCAGTACTGTACATACCGTGTTTGTTTTTCTTCAACGGTTCATCTCTTTTGGTCCACTCTTGTGTGCATTCTGACAAATTTGCATGTTCTCTGGCAAAATCTTCCATGAATTGCTTATTATAGTTGCCTGAGGTTCCGGCAACTGATACATCAGCCTCAAATCTTCCGTAGTGAACGATCCGATTAGCTCTTGAGTTGGAGTTCTAAATTGCCTGTCTGAAATATCGGTGCTATCTAGCACCCATTTCACCATGTCTGTATATGGAAGAATCCTCGGCCTTGCCGCTATTCTATGCAGAAATGAACAAGCCAGTTCTTTAAGGGTTGCCTCAGACGTATAACTGGAACCTGTTGTAGCCGCAACTTTCATCACCACAGGGTTTTCTTCTTCCAGCAAATTATACATTCCTTCCCATGTGGTTATACCGGCATCCTTATTGCAAGCGGTGTCTGCATACAGTGAAGCCATTTCTCTGTTTTCAGAATTCGAGCTCTTCTCTTTCTTACCCATAATGTTCTGTGAACGCTTGGTATAGACGTTTGCTCCTTCGTGCCTGCGTTTTACGAGTTAAATGAGAGTAATGCCATAATAAAGGTGATGAGATAGTTTTAAATGCAAAGGCGGATGAAATATATTATTATAACGTGAAACGACTTTCAATCAAAACAAAATATCATTTACCATTAATTGACAATCCATTCATTTAATCCAATCATTAAAGCGCATAACAGATATTGATATATGGGAAGATTTTCTTTGAACAACACACTTTTATGAATCTGCGACATTGCGATCTGCGCAATATCACAATATCGCAAAACGTAACCATCGCAATTTTGCAAATAGCGTAAAAGTGCAAATTGCAAAATAGCGCAAAAGCGCACATCGCAAATATCGCAAAAGCGCAAAATTGTAAATAGCACAAAAAGTATTCGTTTAACATTTCTTTTTTCTGCGCTATGCGAACTGCGACCAATATGTTATTGTATAGGCTTTTTGGGATCGCGTTATCGCAAAATCGCAAAATCGCAATTTCAGTTTTACAAAAGATATCTACCATTTTGCGATGGATGCGCTATTTTGTTTAAAGAACAATTTTATTGTAATCTATCATAAACTTAAGTGTTTCTTAAGGTTCTTTCTAAGGGATTTCTCTAAGTTTATGATAGAAAGTTTTATTTGAAAAGGAAAACAAATCCTGATTGATTTTTTTGGATTTTTTAACTAAGGGTCCCCATTTATTTAGTATTATTACTAATATTAAATAAAAAGGGGGGTTGTTGCTGGTCACAACAGGTCCGCAAGGACAACCCTTACAGGGACAACCTTTATTCCAACAAGGACAACCCTACGGTCTTGTCGTCCAACCTCATGTTCAACAGGGTGAATCTTATGTTGCCAGGGGGAAAATCTATCCTCAACAGAGACAAACTTTTGTGCAACAGCACCAACCTTACGTTCAACAAGGCAAAACTTCTGTACAACAAGGAAAACCCTACGGTCATGCGCCAGTTCAACCTGGTCTTCAGGGGAAACCTAGCCCATCCCAACCATCGGGCCAACCTCTTCCGCAAGGGAAACCTAGTGGTTGTCGGCATCCAGGCCAACTTGCTCAGCAGGGACAGCCTATCCAAACACAGTATCCAGGTCAACCTGCACCCTAGGGGCAACCTGTTCAACCTCAAGGCACCACTTACATTCCCCAAGGTCAATCTCAGGTGGTATATAGTGTGCACCAAGGCATTACTTACATTCCTCAAGTTCAATCCCAGATGGTATACAGTGCACCTCAGGGCATTGCATACATTCCTCAACGTCAAACTCAAGTGTTGTGTAATACACCTCGAGATATTGCTTACATTCTGCAAAAAAATCCATATGTTGCTTAGATAGGACCTCAGTGGTATGCTCAAAATAAATATCCTGGTACTCAACCCATGTATGGGCAGAACTATCAGGCTTATAACCCCTATGGACAGAATCCTCCGGGACAAAACATATGGGGGAAAAATTTCTCTCAACCCCGATGGAATCCTAATACTAGTCTTTATCAACGACCTACAATGCCTTTCAATCCTCAATTATTGTTCCTTGCTACATTGGAACTGCATGATGTGTCGAAGTTGACAAACGATACGATCCTTCATAATCCATATTGGCCTCCAGTTTCGACTAAAATTCCTAGCAATTGTCCCAAATTTGAGGGAAAGTCCGAAGAAGACCCCTAAGCGCATGTTATGACGTACCATATTTGGTGCTCCTCTAACTCTTGGGTTGACGATTTCATTCGACTTCATCTTTTCCAACGGACTCTCACTGGTGTCGCTGCCTAGTGGTACATTGAACTCTCCCATGGTGTCTTCCAATATTTCAACTCTTTAGCCATGGCATTTCTCACGCACTTTCAATTACCAGTTCGGTATTAAACTGGGACACACCTCCTCACATCCTTGAAGAAAGATCGAGCTACTCATATCTCTGATCATATTCATGAATGGAGGCGTCATTGTCGTTTGATCAAGTTTGAGATTCCTGATCAGCTTCTAACTGATTGGTTCACTACCTCCTTTGTTGCTCCAATTTCTAAGTACATTTCTATGGGGACATGTTTTACTAAGGAACAAGCCATCGCTTGTGCCCAGTACCTTGATCTCATGTACTCTTAGTCTAGCACATTATATGAACTCTTGCCTAATGCCCCTCGACCTGGAACTTCCAAAGCACCAGTGATGCCATTCGTCAACGGTATCATCGTTTTTGTGTCTCGGACTTCTCGGAAGTCTTCTCCAAACCCTGCGAAGCAAAAATTTACTCCTTCCAACGATACTGCTTCTCATCCACCTTTGAATTCTGGTAAACTACGGAATTGAATGACGTCCAATCCATTCCGACAGATAAAAATTCCAAAGGTAAAAAGAAGGGTAAAGGTAAGGCCAAAGTCAATACCCCGAAACAGGATTCTCAGAAATCTCGTGTTGATGATGGTTCGCAACGAAAACCGAAGTACCCTTGTTTGATTTGTGACAAAGAGAATTACACCAAGGACTGTCCACGACGGGCCGAAGTGATTCGATTGCTCAAAGGCACCCAAGGCACTCTGGTTGTTCTTAAATAACCTTTCCCATCATAGCAAACTCAGTTGGTGGAGCAACCTCAGTCCTTCGCCCCATTTGCTTCTCAGGTTTTCATGATGAACGGTCCTGCATCTGTTTCTATTGCTACCTGATCAAAATATTATACTGAACCATGTCAGGAAATTGGGAAGGAAATCGTTAATGGTCCTCCTCCTCTGCCTGCTTCTAACCCTATTCAAATTGAAAGGACTAGTAATGATCCCGTTGTACGACCACCTTCCAAAGGTGTACTCCGTAAGTCTTCCTACAATCCTAACGCCCGTGTTTCTCATCATTACAGTATTGTTGAGGATTTCGATCAGGCGCCATTTATTATGTCTGCATTAGAAGTACTTCAGATTTGTTCGTCTCAACAGAAGGCTTTGTTATCTGCCATCGGTGGGGTTGATCCCGCCGATTCGAGCCTTATCACTTTCGATTTGGAAAATTTTGTCCCACGTCTCCCTCACTAGCTTGCGTTGATCATCCAAGTTGGGATTAATGGAAATAATATCCATCGAGCGGTCATGGATGATGGTGCATCTACGTGTGTCATGTCATCTGCCTGTTGGAAATCCATCGGCTCTCCAGCCCTCACTTCATCTCCAAACGCTTTAGAAGCTTTTGATGGAAGGGAATCTCGCCCTCTCAGTGTTCTCGCTAGTTTACCTACTACGTTAGAAGGGAAAACAGTTAACTTTGAGGTTGAATTCATTGATGCCAAGCTCAATTACAATCTTCTCCTCGGTCATAGTTGGACTCACGCCATGTTGTGCGCTCCGTCCGCTCTCTTTCGTGTTCTTATATTTTCGCATGAGGGAAAGATCATCACTGTCAATCAGTTGACCTTTTTCACTTCTTCGTCTTCTGAGAGCAACGTCCCATATGTAGATGGTATTCCTACGCCTTATGAGAGCATTGGGTCGGTTCTTTTCAAAGATGTTGCCTTCATGGGTAGTTTTCATTTGGTGACTTGATGTCGTTAAGCTCAATATAAATTGATTATTGTGAACTTATTTCAGTTTCGGCTCCTCCGCCCTCTTATCATGCTCCTTTGAGTATGTCTCTTGACACTTATTCTCAATCCCCTTGGCTTGGAGCTTCGGATTCGTCTGATCCCTTAAACAAGATATTTCCCAATGATGAGGCCATCATGGAATCTATGTCTCTTGAGGATCCTCCTTGGGAAAATAGTCATCATCATTCATCTTTCATGCCTGGCCTTAGGTTCATGTCTACTTTTCTCGAGAAGTTTTCTTCTCAATTTCCTTCTCATCCACTTCAGATGCTCATCCTGACAAACGAAGTCTTTGCGGAAGGTAACTTGGGAAACATCACGCAAACGATGCCTATCGACATCTCCATAATGTTATTGCCTAAATCTACCTCAAGCTTAAGGAAGGCAGAATTTAGGGTAACATCAAACCAGGCTCAGTCTGGTAGCTAGCCCTACCAGATCAGGAGAGGGCTCTCTCCGGGTCAATCTCAGCAAAAATAATCAATAGGGCTTGAGATGACTTGAAATAAAAGCTAATTTTAGGCTAGGTATATAAGTAAAGGGGTTTGATTTTGATTTTGGGGGTTTTGTTGGAATCAAAGGGAAAGGCAGTTTTGGGTGCGGGGATGAGGCCTAGTTTTTTGCACAGTTCTGATTGGGGCAAGGAAGGCAATTTTTTTTATGCTTTAGATTGAATTAATGGATGTTTCAGAATGGTGAGGAGCTGAAGAGGGCAAGAGGCTTTCAAATATTCTCTTCAAACAAATGAAAACATGGAAAATTAAACAAAACTGAAGGCAGAGCAAAGCAAGCTAATGAATTCCACCTTTATCACTCATTTGTTTAATTTAAGAAGAAAGGAGAAGGGAAATGATACACATAAACATCAGTGAACTTACAATTACATAGAGAAACACAACATCAAAACACGAAGCCACAAGGATCCCAAAGAGTGCTGCAAACCCTGGTCTATTCCTTTGCCAAAATTGTAGAGATGAAATGTACAATGAAGCGCCAAGCAATCCTAAATGTCCAACCCTGAAAATTACTGATAAAATACATGATATAGACAATCCTAACTCATTCCCATGCCTCTAGGGGTCTATATCATCATTCTAGGAGTTGTTTCAACCATATCTAAACTAGGAACTGGAAAATAGGCAATGAAACAACTTGCCTCTATATGATAGGAAACTGATTCATTCACTTACATTTCACCTTTTGGTGAATGAATATAATATGATGAGTAAAAATGTGACAAAATTACATCAAATTCATGAAGTTACATCAAGTTACATCAAGAGTTACATGAAAAATTCAAACTAGCCAAAACTAGGCGAAATTCTGAGCTGCTGAGTGAAAAATAGGCCAAATTTCCCTATGCACCGCGCCTGAAATCTCTATGCATAGCACAAGTTTGAGGCTGATTTGGAGGGCCTTCCCGAAATCCAAATTGAGCGCAGGATAGCACGTTGGAAAGCCCTACCTGTCTACTTTCCAACCCAAGTTGAATTTCTAGATTGGGTTGCCATTTTCCCTTCCAAAAATCAAATCTCCCAACACTGCTTCCTATTTGTGCAAAAGGTGGCAGAAAGGCCATTTTTAGGGTGTTTTTGACCCTTTAGGCAATCCAAAACTTGATGAAATCCTTAGGTAATCCATAGGCATGCATAAATTTTGATGAAAAATCCATAAATGTGAAGTTTTTTTCCAGAAGAGCTGCCAATTATAAGCACGCGCCAAGTGGCGCTATGCGTTGGGCAGGAAAATCTGTTTTGAGACCAAAACAATTCAAAATTGACAAAAAAATTCCCAAATTTCTTGAAATTTGGGTTGAAGGTCCCTCATCAAGCACTATGCTGGGCCAAAGAAGCTTCGGCCAAAATTTGGAGTCTATCATGCCTTTTGTGACGCTTTAGTGCCCTCCATAGCCTTGCCTTCAGGATCTTGATCCTCGCTTTGCAAACGTGATTTCGTGCCCAATAGTGGTTCTTCATGTGCCTAAACATGTTCTTTTCCTTTTTTTCCTTCTCCAACAGCTTCTCAAGATGAACATTGACCCTCTCAAGCCAAGTCTCTCTATCAGCCTCAATCTCCTGCTCAATGGGTGTCATCTCTGTTGGGCTTCTTCGGGCAGCTTGCCGGTTCTCACGGATGGTTTGCAACTCCATGATCATCTGCTGATCCTCCAACTGTTTGTTCCACTGCTCCAGGTAGTTTATGATCCATTGAGCTCTATGCAACTTGACGGTCAAGGTATTGATCTCAGCCTTCTTCTCCTGAATGGTCTCTCTCAGCTTTGAGCTTGGAGAGCTCAAATCCTCATCAATCAATATGAAATCAGTATCCTGGCCTCCTGAAGGGCCCTCATCCTACATAGGCCTCTTACCTCTATCCTGTACCTGTACCTATGTTTTTGATGATGGCAACGATACCCCTTCCACCCCAGGCGGAGATAGTACTCGCCGGGCTGCTGCAAATAATACTCTGGTGCCTCTCTGATAAGTAACAAACACTGGCACACTGATAGGCTCTGTCTCGTGACCTCCAAGCTGATGTGAAGGTTCACCTGCATCATGGACAACCTTCTGAGGAACCTGAGGAGTTGTGAAAAATTCATAGGAAATGAAATCCTCCCATGCAATACCCTGCAATCCAAGCTAATGTACAACAACAATCTTGATGAGTGCATAGTGATAAATACTGTTGTATTGCTGCTCGGGAGTCTTCTTCTGCACAAGAGTGTTCATTCTCTCGATGTTCCGACACATGAAATAAGGAGTTTTCATCATCCTCACTCTTGTGAAATGCATCAATAACTTGATGTGGTAGGCATAGAGGCGTGAGAATCAGCCCTCACAACTGAAGTATCTGATAATGAGTTTCATCAAAGGCGCATAGGATTCCTTTAGGAACCGGAATGGGAACACCCTACTGAGCTGTCTCACATAGCTAGGCCTGATGTATGGTTCATAATGCACTCTGTCCACCTGCTTTCTCTTGTTCCACTTTTCACCCACATTCGGTATCCCGGTTGCTTGAGATATGGTTTCCGGTGTCAAAGTGAAATTTACACCAGCAAGAGTTACCTGACCATCATGCAAATGTAACACAAACAATCGAGCCAACTCCTGATGATGCTGAATATGAGCAATCATCTCACAATACTGATAGCATGACTGCTCTCGAAAACATTCCATGGCAAGTGAGCAAGCCTACAATTGAGTCAATGAGGTGGGCTCTTCTCTCACATGTTTGCCACCTTTACGAGGCCTTCTCGGTGCATGTAGCTCAGTGGTAGAATCACTATCTCTGTCATATGATGTATCGGTGTCTGTCTCCATGGTACTCAAGGTTAATGCAAGGTGTATGTTGGCTTGAATGAGATGAGGAATGAGAATTTGGTTGTTTTTTGTTTTAATGCCAAATATGTGTCAAAGGGAAGGGACTGTGGAGAAAAGTAGGACAGTGGGGACAATGAAATTCAATCAAGTGATATCAGAGGTGTAGAGACAGCCACTGACTATTTGGGAATTCTTGGGGTTTGGAAATTTTTATAAGTGAAATGGGAAAGGGGGAATGAAGGTGAAATGAAATGGCTTGGGATGGGGAAATAGGGCCTTAGGAGTGAATGACTCTTAGATATGTAAGAGGATAGTGTATTGATGAAATAACAATGATGGGAGAGAAACAACAAGGAGGGAATGGAATATGTGGCACAAAACTATTTTAAAACACCAATTTCAAACCCTAAGAGAGCAATTTTTAACAAAAGGATAGGGTTTATAAGTTAACATTCAAATTCTCATATTCCTTCTTTCAAACAATACTAAACATTGTTTAATGGCAATTACAAGATCACTCGAACTTACACGGAGCAAATGAGACCGAGAAATTTGGAATTTGTTGGAGGCAATGACAAAATTTGGATGTCGGCCCTGTGCGTCGCGACAGAGGCCCAGTGCGCACAGATATGTGCACCGCGCTGGTTCATAATTGCATAGTGAGAAACTGCCCTATGCGCCGCGACCGTTATGTGCGCCGCGACCTCCACCCAACACACCGCGACTGTCAATATCACCCACAGTCCGCCTTTCAAACACTATTTTTCTCTTCCACGTTTTGACTCGGCTCAATGATGTCTCTTGGTGTTCAAATGAATTGTTTGAAGCACAAAAATGTCTTTTATGCCATATACTTTGATTTTTTATTTGAAACAACCCACTTTTGCAATGTTTGAACTTTGACATTTTTACATAACTCTGTTTTTGCTTCCACTTTGATTTTTTGAACTGATGATGAATCTCTTGTCTATTTTTTGCAGGGATAGTGTTACACATTAATTTTTCACCGTCCCTGCAATCCCCATCCTGCACATTGGAGGGCTCATTTTGTGACCTGTGAGCAGTGACATGGCTTGAAACCACTTTCATGGCATCCCTCTGAACAAGAGCTTTCATTGCCCTGAAGACATCTCCTTGTGAAAAACCCTAAAAATGGCCCTTTTAGCATTGGCTGTACTAGTGGGCCAAGCATCTGCCATCGGGGAAAATACTAAAGAGGCCGCTACTTGCGTCTGGCCCCGGCACGGACTTGCGCCAAATGCCTAATTTTTAGAGGTGTTTTTTTAAAAATAAATGTATAAGTTTCATCCCTAACCGATCCAGAACCGATATCTATCTTGAGTTGGGAGTACGGATTTCCATAGAGAGGAAGTGGTTTGCCACCTCTCATGGAAGCTTCCTCATGATAGGGCCAATCCCATGATTATAGGGATCCCAACTCTCCTTCCTCCATCTATAAAAGCTTGTCCATCTCCCTCTGCAAGCTAGTCTCTGCTCCTCTAAATTTCCAAGAGCCTTATGCTGCAAGAGCCTCCATAATTCCCTTAAGGCCAATTTCAAGCAAGGAGACTATCGTCAAGATCCGAAGAGATAGGTTTGTCCCATCCTTGACAGGCTTTTCAAGATGTGTTCTACTGGCGACCCCTCCGAAGGAGAATTCAGCGTCAGAACTATGGTTGTAATTTTCCTTTGATTGATTATTAATGAACGACTATTAGTTATGGTCCCACTCTTGTTGTTATTTACGACGATGAGTTATGTCCTTTCTGACTGACATATAGTTGCATCTACTGGATTTTACGCTTGCGTTTTTTTTGTTTCTCGCATGTGCAGGTGTCCCATCATAGATATCATGGGGATCGTGATCTGCCAGGGTTGAGGAACGGGAGCGCCACCTCTTCTACAATGACTGCGTTGGATTCCAGGTAAGCCTTCGTTGCTAGTTGGTTTATTTGCAATTAGGAACCTTCACTATAGCGTGATTGATTGTTGCTAGACCCGGTCTGGGCTAGTAGGGATCGCCTCTATCTGCAAAGGGATTCCTTTTGTCAAGTTAACATGATCTCCAAGTCTGATGACCCCTAGCTCATCCCTACACCTGAGCAGGTGCTTGAGTTTGGAGAATCAATGCCCTTAACTCCAGTAGAGATTAGCCACTGTGAAATTGTTGCTGCATCTGATCCTCCCCCTCCTCAGCATGCTCCTTCGAGCATGGCTCTCGACATCTATTCTCAATCCCCTTGGCTTGGCGAGGCCGACTCGTCAGATCCTCTTAAAGAGACTTTTCCTTGCGATGAAGCCATTTTTGAAACAATGTCTCTTGAGGAGCTGCCTTGGAGCGTTGGAAATCATCGTTCCTCCTTTATGCCCCACCTGGGGGCAATGTCAGATTGTCTAGAGTGTTATGCATCTCAGGTTCCTACTCCTCCTCTCCAAACACCCATTTTGACGCATGAGGTTCTTTCGGAAGGAAACCTGAGTAATATCACTCAAACCATCCCGATCAACATCTCTGTTAAACCAGGGATCGTTGAGAATATACACGTGGGAGTGACTTGTTCTCCTGATGAGATACAGGTCTATATTGATCTTTTTAAAGAATTCAGAGATGTGTTCGCCTAGTCCTACAAGGAAATGTCTGGGATCGATCCCAGTATCGTAGTGCATGAGATTCCAACCTACCCTGGTGCAAAGCCCATGCGCCAACGTTTACGCCCAGTGCATCCTCGCAAAGCCGCTACAATTAAGGCAGAAGTTGAAAAATTTCTGAACGCGGGCTTTATTTATCCCATCCCCCTTACAGAATGGGTTTCCAACATTGTCCCTGTCTATAAGAAGCAGGGTACTATTAGGGTCTGTGTTGATTACCGCAATATTAATCGCGTCTGTCTGAAGGATAACTATCCCACTCCGTTCATAGACCAAATTATCGACGAATGTGCCGGAAGTGAGATTTATTCCTTTATGGATGGCTTCTCGGGGTATAATCAGATCAATATTTTACCTGAGGATCAACACAAGATTGCATTCATCTATCCGTGGGGTACTTTCGCGTATAAAAATATCCCGTTCGGCTTGAAGAATGCTGGAGCCACTTTTCAGTGTGCGATGTCTTACGCTTTCCATGACATTCGCCATATCGTTCAGCCTTATCTGGATGACTTGCCAGCTCATTCAGCTAGGCGAGAGGACCACCCTGAACACCTCCACCATATTTTCCTTCATTGTAGGCGCTACAATATTAGGCTTAATCCTCATAAGTGCATCTTTTGCGTGGATTCTGGCCGTCTTTTGGGATTCATAGTCTCCAAAGACGCAATTCGCCTTGACCCTTTAAAGGTCGAGGCTATCATCAATCTCCCATCACCCTCCTCGTTATATCAGTTACAGAGTCTGCGGGGAAAAGAAAACTTCCTTCGACACTTTATCCCGAACTACGCGGAGGTAGCCAAAGGATTCATGCACCTATTAAAGCAGAACGTTCCCTTCCATTGGGACGAAATTGCTCAAAAATCCTTTGAGAAGCTGAAGACGTTACTTGTTAATGCTCCCTTGCTTCAGCCTCCTAACTATCACCGTGATTTCACTTTGTATCTCGTCGTCGCGTTTAGCACCATAGAGATGGTTCTGGTACAGGATGACGATGATGGAAATGAACATGTCGTTTATTATCTGTCACGGAACCTTCTCGACACAGAAACACGCTATGCTCATGTCGAGAAGTTAGCATTAGCTGCAGTACATGTTGTGCAGTGCTTTCGCCACTACATCCTGTTGCGCACAACAACCGTGGTTTCGGATTGCAACCGCATGACATATATTCTTTCTCGATAATTACTGGGGGGAAAATAATCCAAATGGATTGTTATCCTGCAGGAGTTTGACTTAGAGTTCACTACTGCTAAGTCAACCAAATCACTTGTTTTCGCGTATTTTAGATGCTCACTCCCAACAGACTCCACTCCTTCATACTCCGAGGATCATATCCCGGACGAAACTCTTTTCCTTATCAGTACTCACGACCCTTGGTATGGTGACATAATTGTGTATCTTCAGACCTCCACTTTTCGGTCTAAGTTGACTAAAGATGCCTGACGTCGGATTCGGCATCATTCTCAACCCTACCGCATCGTAGGAGATACCTTATACCGCGTTGGAGTAGATTCGGTGCTCCGTCGGTGCCTAACCTTGGAAGAGGCTGAAAGGGTCCTAAATGACTGCCAAAGTGGCGCCTGTGGTGGACATATGTCTGGATATGCCACTACTCAGAAAATTCTGTGAGCAGGTTACTTCTAGCCGTCCATATTCAAAAACTATATCGTTGCAGACCGTAAATGCCATGTGTGCCAGGTGTTTCAGCGCAATATGCGTGTGCCACCTCTCCCTTTGCATCCTATTATTACCGTCGGCCATTTTGCAAAATGGGGCGTAGATTTTATGATGTGTAACCCTCATTCGGCCGGGGGGCATGCGTATATAATCGTCGCTGTCGACTACTTCACTAAGTGGGCCGAAGCGATGCCTACACTAGTTGCCGACGATAAGACAGCTGCCCAATTTATCTTCAACCACATCATTGCACGTTTCGGGGTCCCTCAGGCCATCGTCACCAACCATGGTACTCATTTCTGAGATTATATGATGGCCGAGCTGACTTCAAGATTGGGCTTACGCCACGATAGCTCAACGCCATATTACCCTCAGGCAAATGGCCAAGTTGAAGCAGTGAACAAGGTTCTGGTCACTATGATTCAACGAAAAGTTGGTATTCACAAATCCAATTGGCACCTCCAACTGTTCTCAGCTCTATGGGCCTACCGGACGTCTGCAAAGAGTGCAACTGGATTCACACCATTTCAATTGGTGTATGGTCTGGAAGCAACTCTTCTGGTTGAATGCAAGATTCCTTCTTTGAAATTAGTTGTGGAACTTCTACCCGACACTTCTGCCTAGGAAGAGCGTCTTTTGTATCTGGAACGGTTAGATGAAACCCGCCATCTGGCTGCTTTAGTCATTGAAGCTCAAAAGAAGCGGGTCAAAGCTCACTTTGATCAATTAGTTTCTCCACATTCCTTTGTCGAAGGGGACCTCGTCCTCCTATACGATCAAGCGCATGACAAGCTTGGGGCCGATAAGCTCCAACCCATGTGGCATGGGCCCTATATAGTTAAACGAGTATTGAAGAATGGGGCTTATGAGCTTATAGATTATGAAGGAGTACCGCAGGCACAGCCCAGAAATAGGCTGTACCTGAAAAATACTACGCCTGAAGTGATTTTTGGTGTGGTGTGTGTACATAGGTGTGTGTTTTTCATTTGTGTGCATGTGTGGTGTGGTGTGCGATGTAAACATCTTTCTGCTGATCGGGTCTTCCTAATTGTGAAGATGTCTGTCAATCCGTTTGTTGGTTTCGCGGATGGTGCCTCCCGCTATACCAAGAATCTGTCTTCGACAGCCTGGGTAATCTACGATCCTGCTGGTGAGTTGGTCAACCTGCAAGGTGTGTGTCTAGGACCTGCTACAAATAACATCATGGAATATAGTGTTGTATTAGAATTATTAACTAAGGTTGTAAACCTTGGTATCCGTGAATTACTTGTGTATCTAGACTCACAACTTGTAGTATTACAGCTTAACGGTCATTATTCAGTCAGAAACCCATCCATTTTACGTCTGTATCTGCGTATTCATTTACTGGAAAGAAATTTTGACTATATCAGATATCAACATATACCCAGGCATATGAATACATTAACAGATGCAGTGGCTAATTTGGTTTTAGATAGACATTTGCGCAATTTGTAAAACAACATTACATGTAAAAAGAAAGATCCATGTAGAAATAGATATGTATATAGATATCGAAATGTTTACATAGTGTGCGTCGCATAAAATCAAAAAATATACATGTTCGTCTTAATACATCCGGAGACGACATGTCTCTCAAAAAATATGCATGAAATAAACCCTAGGTGTCTAATCTGCGTGGTGCTCATGATAACAAGTCACCGCATGCACTAGCCATCTCAGGATGCGGTGGAGGCGACTAGGCACTCCCACCGTATGTCTTTGGTATGCTAGTGGGACATCTGCTAGCCGAGCGTAGTCTGGAATCCCTCGGGCAATCCCATCGAGGTTCTGGATCAACGCTTCCCCCTCGACACCCTCCGCCTGAGGGTCAGCTGTGGGCTGAGTTCTCCGTGAGATAGAAGACATACCGGCAGGTCGCTCTGGGCCGACATCTGCATACACATAACAACTGTCTTTAGAGCGAACATGTATTACAAAAAATCATAAATGCATAAAAATCAAAAAGATGATCTTACCCAACTCCTCATCCCAATCATCTCCCTCCGGGAGTGGAAGATCTGGATCACCAGTGAAATCGGTTCCTGCATATGGCCAGTCTTCGACTACGATCAATTGACGCCGTAGCCACCCAAAAAACTCCGGCCTCTAGGACATCTGTTGGCCTCCTCCCGCTCTGGGCATCAGTGCTGCCCAACGAGCCATTCTCAGCTCTCGTGATATCGGCTTAGCTACTATGGCCCTTTGGCCCTGGAAGATTGGTAGTCGTTCCAGAATGAATGATACCAGGATAGAACCGTAGCCAAACTTTTTCAGTTTGGCTTGCTTGCATTTTGTCAGTTGCCTCTTCATGTTGATTGTCATTGTTGTGGCCCAATCAAACAGTGTGGGACTCATACACTTAGAGGCGAGTATGAGTTGGGCTTTGGTGGCTTCATGCGGGGCCTGCGCTCCTGCAGCCTGCATAATGGTGTGTAGCACTACTCTGAGTGCTAGATCCTCGATAGTTTGAATGTCTACTTTTCCGCTTCCAGATCCGGTTTGTGCCCCTGGGCACACCCTCACCATTACCTACTCCATCTTTTCACTAGATGGTCTGCTCCCTGTCAATATGGGTACCAGACCTCTGCGCGACAGTCTGGTTATGAAGTATACGTCAGAAACCTCCAGTTCCAATACTTGATCCCACAGCTTGAACACTTGTTCATCTACATCCCAAATATTGATCAGATACTGTAGAAGCTCAGGTTGAGCTCATAAGAAAGGTGTCAGGAAGAATTTCTTTAGCCCACAATTTCTAAGGGCATTCATACAAGTTTCATTCTCCATGGCTAATTAATCCTCTTCCCCATGCTCCCGCTCTCTCCATTCAATCACCATTTTTCTCGGTTGCCTGCATGAACATGATCAAAACCCTTGATTAGATCTCTGTCATGCTTAAAAATTCACTTAAATTACTCATAATTCAGAAATTTTGGGCGAAAAATTTGGTTCCGCCGTTGACGCGGTCCCTGTGTATATAAAATCCCATTGGCGCGAGTCCGTGCCCGATACCCGCGCCAATGGGCGAAGCCCTAAATTTTTAAAATCCTTTCACAGAAATCTAATGAGCAATGGAAAACTATTAAAAAGTGGATTAAAATGGAGTACAGGGAAGCACCTCTTACCTGGAACAAACGGGAATCCGAATAGTAGCCCGGATCAGTCGCAATCGCCGTCAGAAGTTTGCACACCAAACAGACCACTGTTGTTCTCTAATGAGGTAAATAGTAAAAGTAATTTTGTTTTTACCATTTGAGACTTATTTATAAATTTTTGAACTCTAATTAGGTTTTTAAAAGTCATTTTTTATCAATATTTTAATATATTTTGTCGAAAATGGATTTTACGCTTACCTCTGTGTGCAGCAATAGGTTTGTACGCGACTTAAACGGTGAAACGAGTTGCATTTTATACTTTTTCGGACTCGGTAAAAACACAAAAAAGTCACTTTGGAGTCAGCTTTCAGCTCTTTTCTGACTCTCTAAACATGAAAAGATTGTCTAGGCCCTTGTCGTTCCGATCTCGTTAAAGTGGACACAAAACGACATCTACCCAGTATACGTTTACCCCTTTTTCGCGCTGGGATAGATTATTTACGAAAAAGGAATACCCTAGCCTATCGCGACTAGGAGGTTTTCTCAGACATAGTTTTCTACCTTTTCGGATCTGAGGAACTATTTATGAAAAGGGACCATTGGAGTTTACTTTTCACCTGTCTTTTCAAACTCTCTAAACATGAAAAGACGTCGAGTTCTTCCTTTGTTAGACTCGTTAAACCCTGATGACATCGGATTCAGTCGAAATGACGTTATTCGAGTCTCTCCTTCCTAGGGCTCGTTAAATGTACTAGGATGGACTTATATCACAAGCATATGCTATCCCCTTCAAGTTTGTCATCAAAAATAATTGGGGTACTCGCCAGAAATGGCGGGGAAAAATGGAACTAGCATCATTGTCGTGTCGGCAGTATGTCGCTCTTGAACATGGCACTTGTCTGCATTCGTGTCGAGTTGGGGACATCTCATCTCATTTTTCACTTGCCTCTGTGGGTTTGGGTAATCCCTTTTGACCTCTCATCTGCTCTTTACCTCGTCACTATGACCTCTGATCTTTTGATGTCAAATACTGCCAAGTCCACTGTCGTGCCGTTCATATGTTCAAGAGAAGTTGACCTCTGCAAATATCAACCTCCCTCTGATTCTCATCTAATCGTGATTCACAAAAAACATTATGTTTCTCTGTCTCGTGTCGATGATGTGGGAAACACTATGGCCCACCTTCGATCAAGGTCACTTCCTGTCGACTCCAGCTCATTATCCGGGAAGCCGATCGGAGTCACCGTTGCCTTGGGCTGTACCTCAGCCGGCGAGTTCTTCGCATTCGACGTGAGGTTTTCCCTATCAGTGACCTTGATGATCGTTCTCTAGATGTTGGCATGATATGTTGATTCATGTAAATTGGAATTGTAGTACCTTGAGGGCAATCGTCATTATTGGTGGTACCTCTCGCGTTTGTTAACAACTTTCATCATTGGCTGGTAATCAGACGATGTTCTTGCATGTTCGATTTTAGCTCATTTATTCACATGCTTGAACTTGTACTGTGTTCGGGTCGAGATGGAGCACAAGACCCTGGATTGTGTCTGTTGTAATCGAGGCTGTGATTTTGTGGATTAATATGATTGGTTACATGACTCACTTGTTGGTTGTAATGCTAGCTAAGTCTATTTGTGATCCTCCTTTGGATGCATTTGCATCCACACCTTGAATCTGGATGTGTATATACACCCATGGATGGTGTAGCCCATACCGCATGTATATAGCATGTATTTGAGATATCAGTTGTAGCTCTCTGCAGTTTTCAATGTGTTTGGGTTTCGTTGGACAGTTCTGTTAAGCATTTCACCCTCTCTCGGGCCTCATGCTTTAGGGGCATACGGTACACGGTAATTTTCCACCCGAGTCTGCAATCCCGTCCCGCGACTTTGAGGGCTCATTTTGTGACACAGCGAAAAGGCGGTGACATGGCTTGACACTTTTCATGGCGCATCCTACGAGCAAAGGCTTTCTGTTATGAAGACATCTCCTTGTGGAAAACCCTAAAAATGGCCCTTTTAGCGTTGGCGCGAGTAGGCAGTTCAGTACCCGCGCCAATGGGGAAAATACTTCAAAGAAGCCGCGCCAGTTGGCGCTCTGTCCCAGAGTCGCACTCGCGCCATCCAATTTAAGAGGTGTTTTTTAAAAATAAATGGCGGAAGTTTCGTCCTAACTGATCCAGGAACTGATATCTATCTTGAGTTGGGAGGTTTGGCTACGGATTTCCATAGAGAGGAAGTGGTTTGCCACCTCTCATGGAAGCTTCCTTGATGATAGGGCCAATCCCATGATTATAGGGATCCCAACTCTCCTTCCTCCATCTATAAAAGCTTGCCCATCTCCATTGCAAGCTAGTCTTCAAGTTCCCAAATTTCCAAGAGCCTTATGCTGCAAGAGCCTCCATAATTCCCTTAAGGCCAATTTCAAGCAAGGAGACTATCGTCAAGATCCGAAGAGATAGGTTTTTCCCATCTTTGACAGGCTTTTCGAGACGTGTTCTGCTGGCGACCCCACCAAAGGAGAATTCAGCGTCAAAACTATGGTTGTAATTTTCCTTTGATTGATTATTAATGAACGACTATTGGTTATGGTCCACTCTTGTTTTTATTTACGACGATGAGTTATGTCCTTTCTGACTGACATATAGTTGCATCTACTGGATTTTACGCTTGCGTTTGTTTTGTTTCTCGCATGTGCAGGTGTCCCATCACGGAGATCGTGGGGATCGTGATCTGCTAGGGCTGAGGAACGGGAGCGCCACCTCTTCTACAATGACTGCGTTGGATTCCAGGTAAGCCTTCGTTGCTAGTTGGTTTATTTTCAATTAGGAACCTGCACTATAGTGTGATTGATTGTTGCTAGACACGGTCTGCGCTAGTAGGGATCGCCTCTGTCCGTAGAGGGGATTTACCTCCATAATAGATAGCTGGCATGCGATTTCGGCAAAGGCAACCAGGGCTGCGCTTGAAGGACTTCACAACTGAAACAACTTTGAAAATTACATTACATTTATTACAAAGGATGAAATTGACGATTTTTCTTCAAAACAGAGTTTTGAAGAAGAATCATTATCAAGCATTATGACGATGAAATTTTTGCAATGAAAACTTATTTTGAGCCTCCCTCATGTGCCTACTGACATTATTAGACATTCTGAAGACTAAATTAACGAAACCCTAGACCTAATGAGACTAAAATCCCTAAAATGACTCTTTGTTGACCAAGAGACCAAACATGACTGTAAATGACTGTAAATGATTTTGATGAACAGACCTAGGCCAGCAGGTACAAGACATGAGGGATATGAGTGAAAAGACCCTACCGTCAGATGATCCATGCTACTAATGGAATGCAGCTGACTGAACTGAATGAGACACCTAAAATGAAATGCAACAAAAGATATTTTGATCTCTGATGGAGGGATGAACATACTGACTCTAACATTGGCTCCAATGGGGATGGTAGCTCCTTGGAGGTGCCAAGAACTACAGACTTATGGGAGAGTAGGCAGTGCCTTTGTCCATTGGGTTATGGAGTCCATAACTTCAACAATTCAACACAAGACTCTTGACTCAATTTATTTACTGAAACTTGACTCAAACCGACTCAATTTTGAAACCAAAATGACTAAAAGACCTGACTTAACAAACCAAACCAAAATTACTCATGATTGACTTAACTGAAACAAGTACTTACAAATCTTTTTGAATGGCAGCAGACCATCGATATTTGAGGGTTTCAAATCATGATGACAACCAACTTCCTACTAATGAAATATGTACAATCATGTGTAGTGAGCCTTCCAATGTAACCAATCCAGCAGATGGCTACATACCGAAATTCGGCTCTCACTTTTCTCAAGCAGGTAGAAGGATGTACATGTAGGAAACTCAAAATAACCACTGAAACCAAGGCTTATGATAATGAAATAGGCAACATTTATCTTTTCTAATGCTTGCAAAATAATTTCGAAGGGATCTTGAAAATCCTGAAGCAATAGTTGGTCATGAGATCCAGCAGCAAAAATACAACTACTTGCTTCATTCTGATCTAAAAGAACAATTGATTGCCGAGTGATAGGAAGGCACAGAGAGGTATAAGCTTCTGCCATCTGAGTGTTAGTTGTAAGTTCCTTGACCATGATAAATTCTGGCATATTTTCTTTCTCAAGCTCATATTTCCAAACTTCATGGTCTAGGTCATTCTTAAACAGAAAACAATCTTCAAGATTATCAAACATGACAGCCTTATCATCTTCATGAAAGGAAATATTATCTGTTTGCTGATCTATAAAACTAATTACAATACCATCATCATTTTCAAAAGAGGAAGAAGTTTCACCAACACTTTCTTGACCATGTGGGCACTGCAAATCTGCGTTAGCTTGGGATGTAACATGACCTTTCAGGAGTTGATCTATCTCATCTTCAGGCAAAGGAGATAATGCTTTTTATTTTCTTTGGCTCAAACAGTGATTGTCTTCATGAAATAACATTTTAAAACATGAAAAACCTGAATGACAGTCCTTAATTATATGATCTTCTGAAATTTGAAAACATTGTTGACCATCTTCATATGACATGGCAATCAAATTATCATTTATCACTGAGTTATTGAAAGAAGATTTTTCACTTACTTGAAAAAAGATCTCATATTGTTTTTCATGAACTGACTAGATTACCTCTTCTTGAAGGCTTTGTTCTAATGAAATGAGAACATTTGGATCAATAACTTTGTCTTCTTCATTCCAGATGATCTCAACAGCAGAGTTCTCCTTCATGGGATTCAGCACAAGGTATTCTTGATCATCACGATCTGAATCTAGATCTGAAATAGCTGAATTGACTTTATCACCTTCTGAAATTGAAACTTGAATTTCCTGCATATTGTCTTCTTCTATGGACAGATCTGAAACAAAACCTTCTCTCTCATCATTTTCCATTGTACTAAGATCTTGATCCTGCTGCAAAGTTTCCTGAGCATCTTGATGGGTATCCTCTAAGTTCACTTTATGCTGCTAAAATGGATTTTCGTACAATGCTTCCATGATTTCTCCATCCATAAATTCATTATCTCCATAGAAACTCTCAAGATCTTCAATGAAACTATTAACGTGTTCACAACAATTCTGCACTAATATTAAGGATGGACAAGATTCTTTATACCTTTCAAAAAATATTGATTGAAAATATTTTAAACAATAAATAGAAGCAGGTGGAAAAATTTCATACCAAGATCGGGCTTCATCTTCCAAAGTAGCCATAAACATCTTCATCAAACAGTCTTCAGAAAATTCGATATTTAATTTATGCACATGGATGTGAAATTTCAGCAAATGAAGAGCAGCGTCATTATCTTCCACATTTCTGAACATAGGCAAACTCCGAAGCCAGTCCACCTTAGGAATTTTATTTGGAAAACCTGGAATGTGATCTCGACTCATGGGAGTGTATCTTCTTGCAACCCTTGCCATCTTGAAAATCTTAAAGCTACTGATCTTCCTGCAGTGGAGTCACCATGAAGCATTGATTTCTATATTTTTTCAGTGAATGGAGTCGCCAGGTGAATGATTTCAGCCTTCCGATGTCTAATAGTTGTCCACCATCAACGATCAGATCTGAACTTGATTAGATCTTACTGAGGAAACCAGATGTTCAGTTCATAAACTAGACCGGAGATTGACTAAAGCAGCATTCATCTACTTTCGCTAATGCAAAGCAAGAGCGTTTCGAAGGCTACCTAGCTAACTTTAGGCTCCGTCTATAGTTTATAAAGCAAACAACAAAATTTTATTCCCTAGTATGGTTGCCACTATGTTATTGCCTAAATCTACCTCAGGCTAAAGGAAGGCAGAATTCAAGGTAACATCAAACCACGCTCAGTCTGGTAGCTAGCCCTACCAAATCAAGAGAGGGCTCTCTCCGGGTCAATCTCAGCAAAAATAATCAATAGGGCTTGATATGACTTGAAATAAAAGCTAATTTTAGGCTAGGTATATAAGTAAAGGGGTTTGATTTTGATTTTGGGGGTTTTGTTGGAATCAAAGGGAAAGGCAGTTTTGGGTGTGGGGATGAGGCCTAGTTTTTTGCAGAGTTATGATTGGGGCAAGGAAGGCAATTATTTTGATGCTTTAGATTGAATGAATAGATGTTTCAGACTGGTGAGGAGCTGAAGAGGGCAAGAGGATTTCAAGAATCCTCTTCAAACAGATGAAAACATGGAAAATTAAACAAAACTGAAGGCAGAGCAAAGCAAGCTAATGAATTCCACCTTTATCACTCATTTGTTTAATTTAAGAAGAAAGGAGAAGGGAAATGATACACATAAACATCAGTGAACTTAAAATTACATAGATAAACACAACATCAAAACACAGAGCCACAAGGATCCCAAAGAGTGCTGCAAACCCTGGTCTATTCCTTTGCCAAAATTGCAGAGATGAAATGTACAATGAAGTGCCAAGCAATCCCAAATGTCCAACCCTGAAAATGACTGAGAAAATACATAATATAGACAAGCCTAACTCATTCCCATGCCTCTAGGGGTCGAACTCATCATTCTAGGAGCTATTTCAACCATATCTAAACTAGGAACTAGAAAATAGGCAATGAAACAACTTGCCTCTATATGATAGGAAACTGATTCATTCACTTACATTTCACCTTTTAGCGAATGAATCTACTATGATGAGTAAAAATGTGCCAAAATTACATCAAATTCATGAAGTTACATCAAGTTACATCAAGATTTACATGAAAAAGTCAAACTAGCCAAAACTAGGCGAAATTCTGAGCTGCTGAGTGAAAAATAGGCCAAATTTCCCTATGCACCGCGCCTGAAATCTCTATGCATAGCACAAGTTTGAGGCTGATTTGGAGGGCCTTCCCGAAATCCAAATTGAGCGCAGGATAGCACGTTGGAAAGCCCTACCTGTCTACTTTCCAACCCAAGTTGAATTTCTAGATTGGGTTGCCATTTTCCCTTCCAAAAATCAAATCTCCCAACACTGCTTCCTATTTGTGCAAAAGGTGGCAGAAAGGCCATTTTTAGGGTGTTTTTGACCCTTTAGGCAATCCAAAACTTGATGAAATCCTTAGGTAATACATAGGCATGCATAAATTTTGATGAAAAATCCAGAAATGTGAAGTTTTCCTCCAGAAGAGCTGCCAATTATAATCGCGCGCCAAGGGTGCTACGCGTCGGGCAGGAAAATTTGTTTTGAGACCAAAAAATTCAAAATTGACAAAAAATTTCCCAAATTTCTTGAAATTTGGGTTTAAGGTCTCTCATCAAGCACTATGTTGGGCCAAAGAAGCTTCGGCCAAAATTTGGAGTCTATCATGCCTTTTGCGACGCTTTAGTGCCCTCCTTAGCCTTGCCTTCAGGATCTTGATCCTCGCTTTGCAAACGTGATTTCGTGCCCAATAGTGGTTCTTCATGTGCCTGAGCATGTTCTTTTCCTTTTTTTCCTTCTCCAACAGCTTCTCAAGATGAATTTTGACCCTCTCAAGCCAAGTCTCTCTATCAGCCTCAATCTCCCGCTCAATGGGTGTCATCTCTGTTGGGCTTCTTCGGGCAGCTTACCAGTTCTCACAGATGTTTTGCAACTCCATGATTGTTTGTTGATCCTCCAACTGTTTGTTTCACTACTCCAGGTAGTTTATGATCCATTGAGCTCTCTGCAACTGGACGGTAAAGGTATCAATCTCAACCTTCTGCTCCCGAGTGGTCTCTCTCAGCTTTGAGCTTAGAGATGTCAAATCCTCATCAATCAATATGAAATCAGTATCCTAACCTCCTGAAGGGCCCTCATCCTGCATAGGCATCTTACCTCTGTCCTGTACCTGGATCTATGCTGCTGATGACGGCAATGAGACCCCTTCCACCCCAGGTGGAGATAGTACTCGCTGGGCTGTTGCAAATAATACTCTGGTGCCTCTCTGATAAGTAACAAACACTAGCACACTGATAGGCTCTATCTCATGACCTCCAGGCTGATGTGAAGGTTCACCTGCGTCATGGAAAAGCTCCAGAGGAACCTGAGGAGCTGTGAAAATGTCATGGGAAATGAAATCCTCCCATGCAATACCCTGCAATCCAAGCTGATGTACAACAACAATCTTGATGAGTGCATAGTGATAAATATTGTTGTACTGCTGCTTGGGAGTCTTCTTCTGCACAAGAGTGGTCATTCTCTCGATGTTCCGGCACATGAAATAAGGAATGTTCATCATCCTCACTCTTGTTAAATGCATCAATAACCTGATGTGGTAGGCATAGAGGCGTGAGAATCGGCCCTCACAACTGAAGTATCTGATAATGAGTTTCATCAAAGGTGAATAGGATTCCTTTAGGAACCGGAATGGGAACACCCTGCTGAGCTGTCTCACATAGCTAGGCCTGATGTATGGTTCATAATGCACTCTGTCCACCTGATGTCTCTTGTTCCACTGTTCACCCACATTCGGTATCCCGATTTCTTGAGATATGGTTTCCGGTGTCAAAGTGAAATTTACACCAGCAAGAGTTACCTGACCATCATGAAAATGTAACACAAACAACCGAGCCAACTCCTGATGATGCTGAATCCGAGCAATCATCTCACAATACTAATAGCATGACTGCTCTCGAAAACATGCCATGGCAAGTGGGCAAGCCTGCAATTGAGTCAATGAGGTGGGCTCTTCTCTCACATGTTTGCCACCTTTACGAGGCCTTCTCGGTGCTTGTAGCTCAGTGGTAGAATCACTATCTCTGTCATATGATGTATTAGTGTATGTCTCCATGGTACTCAAGGTTAATGCAAGGTGTATGTTGGCTTGAATGAGATGAGGAATGAGAATTTGGTTGTTTTTTGTTTTAATGCCAAATATGTGTCAAAGGGAAGGGACTGTGGAGAAAAGTAGGACAATGGGGACAATGAACTTCAATCAAGTGATATCAGAGGTGTAGGGACAGCCACTAACTATTTGGGAATTCTTGGGGTTTGGGAATTTTTATAAGTGAAATGGGAAAGGGGGAATGAAGGTGAAATGAAATGGCTTGGGATGGGGAAATAGGGCCTTAGGAGTGAATGACTCTTAGATATGTAAGAGGATAGTGTATTGATGAAATAACAATGATGGGAGAGAAACAACAAGGAGGGAATGGAATATGTGGCACAAAATTGTTTTAAAACACCTATTTCAAACCCTAAGAGAGCAATTTTTAACAAAAGGATAGGGTTTATAAGTTAACATTCAAATTCTCATATTCCTTCTTTCAAACAATACTAAACATTGTTTAATGGCAATTACAAGATCACTCGAACTTACACGGAGCAAATGAGACCGAGAAATTTGGAATTTGTTGGAGGCAATGACAAAATTTGGATGTCGGCCCTGTGCACCGCGACGGATATGTGCACCGCGCCGGTTCATAATTGCACAGTGAGAAACTGCCCTATGCGCTGCGACCGTTATGTGTGCCGCGACCTCCACCCAACGCGCCACGACTGTCAATCTCACCCATAGTCCGCCTTTCAAACACTATTTTTCTCTTCCACGTTTTGAATCGGCTCAATGATGTATCTTGGTGTGCAAATGAATTGTTTGAAGCAAAAAAATATATTTTATGCCATAGACTTTGATTTTTGATTTGAAGCAACCCACTTTTGCAATGTTTGAACTTTGACATTTTTACATAACTCTGTTTTTGCTTCCACTTTGATTTTTTGAACTGATGATGAATCTCTTGTCTATTTTTCGCAGGGATAGTTGGCATGGGATTTCAACAAAGGCGACCAGGGCTGTGCCTGAAGAACTTCACAACTGAAACAACTTTGAAAATTACATTACATTTATTACAAAGGATGAAATTGACGATTTTCTTCAAAACAGAGTTTTGAAGAAGAATCATTATCAAGCATTATGACGATGAAATTTTTGCAATGAAAACTTATTTCGAGCCTCCCTCATGTGCCTGCTGACATTATTAGACATTCTGAAGACTAAATTAACGAAACCCTAGACCTAATGAGACTAAAATCCCTAAAATGACTCTTTGTTTACCAAGATACCAAACATGACTGTAAATGACTGTAAATGATTTTGATGAACAGACCTAGGCCTGCAGGTACAAGACATGAGGGATATGAGTGAAAATACCCTACCGTCAGATGATCCATGCTACTAATGGAATGCAGCTAACTAAACTGAATGAGACATCTAAAATTAAATGCAACAAAAGATATTTTGATCTCTGACGGAGGGATGAAGATACCAACTCTAACACGTCAAAACAGGGGTTGTGGAGAACATCCATATTGGGGTGACCTGTTCTCCCGATGAGATCAAGGTCTATAAAAGTATCTTCCGTGATTTTTGCGACGTTTTCGCTTGGTCTTACGAAGAAATGCCCAGCATTGACCCGAGTATAGTGGTGCATGAAATTCATACTTATCCTGGTGCAAAGCCTACTCACCAAGGTCTTCGTCCTATGCACCCTAGAAAGGCAGCTGTTATTAAAGGAGAAGTTGAAAAAAAATTTAGTGTTGGTTTTATTTATCCAATTCCCTTGACATAATGGGTTTCTAATATTGTTCCTGTGGATAAGAAGCAAGGTATTATTCGTGTCTGTGTCGATTACCATGATATCAACCGTCCTTTCCCTAAGGACAAATATCCCACTCTTTTTATTGACCAAATCATTGATGAATGTGCTGGGAGTGATATTTTTTCCCTTATGGATGGGTTTTCTGGGTACAACTAGATTAACATTCTTTCAGTCTATCAACACAAGACCACCTTTGTCTGTCCTTGGGGTAATTTTTCCTATAAGAAGCTCCCTTTTGGTCTTAAAAATGTTGGGGCTACATTTCAACGAGAAATGTCATATGCTTTCCATGATATCAATCACATTTTTCAACCTTACCTGGATGACCTTCCGACTCATTCCGCTAAGTGTAAAGACCACCCAGATCATCTCCTTCAAATATTTCTTTGTTGTTGACGTTATAAAATTCGGCTCAATCTGCATAAGTGCATCTTCTGCGTTGATTCTGATAGGATCTTAGGGTTTATCATCTCTAAAGATGAAACTCGTCTCGATCCCCTCAAAGTTGAAGTTATTGTTAATCTCCCCTCCCCTTCCTCCTTACATCAACTACAGAGTCTGCAAGGGAAAGCTAATTTCTTGCGATGTTTTATACCGAATTATGTTGAAGTGGCCAAAGGCTTTACGTGATTACTTAAGCAAGGTGTCTCATTCCTCTGGGATGATATTTCCCAAAAATCCTTCGATGCACTGAAGACGTTGCTTATCAATGCTCCTCTATTGCGTCCTCCCAATTATCATCGCAATTACCACCTCTATTTGGCTGTCGCGTTTAGCACTATTACCATGGTTCTGGTACAAGACGATGATGATGGTGATGAGCACGTCATTTACTATTTGTCTCGTAATCTTCTCGATACTGAAACACATTACGCACATGTCGAGGAGTTGGAGTTGGTTGTTGTTCAAGCTATTCAACGTTTTCGTCACTATATTATGTTGCGCACAGTGACCGTGATTTATGATTGCAACCCCATGACTTACATATTAACTCATCAATTACTGGAAAGCAAATAATCGAAGTGGATTGTTATCGTCCTAGAGTTCGATTTGGAGTTTACTACCGCCAAATCGAAGAATTTTTTGGTTTTAGACGATTTTATTTGCTCTCTCCCTTCTGATTCTACTCCATCTGGTTCCGAGGAATGCATTCTGGGTGACACACTTTTTCTCATTAGCACCCTCGATGCTTGGTACAGTGATATCATCATATATCTTCAGACTTCCACCTTTCAATCTAAGCTGATGAAGGATGCTCGTCGACGCATCCACCATCATTCGTAACCTTATCTCATAGTCGAAGATACTCTCTACTGCATCAGAGCTGATTCTATTCTCTGCCAGTGTTTGACTCTCGAGGAGGCTGAAAAGTTCCTCAATGATTGCCACTCTGGCGCCAGTGGCGGTCACATGTCTGGATATGCTACTGCACAGAATATTCTTCATGTTGGCTATTTCTGGCCCGCCATCTTTAAATATTGCATTGTTGTTGTCCGTATGTGTCATGATTGCCATATTTATCAGCGCAAGATGTGTGTGCTACCCACACATCTTCATCTTGTCATTACCGTTGGTCCCTTTGCGAAGTGGGGCATCGATTTTATGATGTGTAACCCTCATTCGGCCAGGGGGCATGCTTATATTATCGTAGCTGTTAACTACTTCACAAAATGGGTTGAAGCAATGCCAACACTTACAGCTGACGGTAAGACAACCGCACAATTTATATTCAATCATGTCATTACTAGGTTTGGTGTCCCTCAAGCCATTGTTACCGATCATGGTTCTCATTTTCGTCATTACATGATGGTTGAGTTGACTTCTAAGTTGGGTCTGTGTCACAACAGCTCAACGTCGTACTACCCTCAAGCCAATGGCCAGGTTTAATCTGTGATCCTCAAGCCATTTTTACCAATCATGGTTCTCATTTTCGTCATTGCATGATGGCTGAGTTGACTTTTAAGTTGGGTCTGCATCATGACAGCTCAACGTCGTACTACCCTCAAGCCAATGACTAGGTTGAAGTCGTGAACAAGGTTCTCGTCAGTATGCTTCAACGTACGATTGGGATGCACAAGTCAAACTAGCATCTCATGTTGTTTTTATCTCTCTAGGCTTACCGAATCTCAGTGAAGGATGCGACCGGATTCACTCCATTCCAACTTGTTTATGGTCTGGAATCTACCCTTCTGATTGAATGTGAAATCCCTTCTCTCAAGATAGTTGTTGAATTGTTGCCTAAAACTTCACCAGAAGAAGAGTGTCTTCTATATTTAGAGAGGCTTGATGAAACTCGCCACTTTGATGCTCTTGTCATAGAAGCACAGAAAATTCGGGTCAAAGCTCATTTTGACCAGTCAGTTTCCCCTCATTCCTTTGTAGAAGGAGACCTCGTCCTCCTGTATGACCAAGCTCACGATAAGATGGAGGCAGGAAAATTTCAACCCATATGGCATGGGCCCTATATTATTAAGCGCGAGGCTTATGAGCTAATTGATTATGAAGGTTATCCTCTGGATCAGCCCAGAAATGGGTTGTATCTCAAAAAGTACTATGCATGAGTTTCTTGTGCATGTTTCTTTTGTACATAGGTGTTTTTTTATTTTTGTACATTTTTGGCTTGGTGTGCTTTGTGAGCAGTTTTCCTGCTTATTGTGTCTTTTCTTATTGTGTAGATGTCTGTTACTCCTTATATTGGTTTCGTGGATGGTGCTTCCCATAGTACCCGGAATTTTTCTTCTGCAGCCTGGGTGATTTATCATCCTAATGGTGAGTTGATAGACCTTCAAGGTATTTGTCTAGGACGAACCACAAACAATGTCGTTGAATATAGTGTTGTCATTGAATTCTTAACCAAGGCCATTTCTCTCTACATTCGTGCATTGATTGTTAACCTAGACTCTTAGCTTGTTGTTCTTCAACTTAATGGGCATTATTCTGTTATAAATGCTCAAATATTAAGGTTGTACTTGCCTGTTTGTTTACTAGAAATAAATTTTGATTACATCACATATCAACATATTCCTAGACGAATGAATTCCTTAACTGATACAGTAGCCAATATTATATTAGATAGACATTTGCGTAATTTGTAAAACATCATCATCACATGATAAGATTCATACAGGGAAATATATATATATATATAAAATGTTTTCATCCATGTGCATCATAAGTTCAAAAAATATGTATGTTTTGGTTACATCCTGAGACATCATGTCTCTCAAAAAAAAAAGCAGAAATAAAAGTGTAGGTGTCTAGTCGACATGATGATCATGTTAGCATGTCACTGCCTGCACAAGCCACCTCAATAAGCAGTGAACATGGTTTGACACCCCCACAGTGTGTCTCTGGTACGCGCGAGGAACATCATCAAATCTCGCATAGTCTAGGATTCTACTGGTGAGTCCCTCTAAGTTGCATACAATTTCCTCCTCCTCGCTTCCCTCACCATGAGGGGCCACATCAAAATCACGAGGAATCCTCTGTGCTATTGGAGACATTCCTTCAAGTCTTTCTGGGCCGAAGTCTGCAAATACATGGATTAATGTCATAACATATATAATCAAAAAAATCATAATACTCATCAAAATAAAAAAATGAATCTTGTCGAATGCTTCATCCCAATCCTCTCATCCTAGGAGTGGGAGATCTGCATCACCCATAAATCCGGTGCAAGAATAAGGCCATTCCTCCACGACAATCAGTTTTCGACGGAGCCACTCAAAGAAATCTGGTCTCCAAGACATCTGTTGACTACCTCCTGATCTTGGCATCAAAGCCACCCAACAAACCATCTATGGCTATTGGGCTAGTGGTGTAGGAACTATCACTTCTTGACTTTGAAAAAAAAGTAATCGTTCCAAGATGAATGGTACCAGGATGGACCCATAGCCAAACTGTTTTAGCTTACCATTCTTTCATTTTGTCAATTGGCGTTTCATATTGATCATTACCGCTTCTACCCAGTTGTAGAGAGTTGGTGCCATACAATCTACTACAATAAGTAGCTGTGTTTTGTGGCCTCATGCAGAGCCTGAGATCCAGCAGCTCACATGATGGTGTGTAGCACTACTTTTAGTTCCAAATCAGGAATGGTTTGGATATCCACCTTCCTGCTTTTGGATCCTTTCCTTGCCCCTCGGCACACTCTGTCGATGACCATTCTCATTTTTTCCATTGTGGCCCGGGTACCTGTTGAGATTGGTACTGCCCCCCTCCGTGACAATCTAGTTATGAAGTAAACATTCGAGACCTCAATCTCTAGCTCCTGATTGTGAATTATGAATCTTTCCTAATCAATGTCCCATACACTGATCAGGTATTGTAATAGCTTTGATTGATCTCGGAGACATGGTGCCATGAAGAATTTTTTAATCCTGCAGTCCCTGAGAACATCCATGCATATTACATTGCCCAAGGCTTGCTCATCTTCTTCACTATGTTCTCTTTCCTTCCATTCGATCACCATCTTGCTTTTTCACACCTGCAAAAACATCAATGTGGTTGTCATTAGTCAAATTATTTTCTATTTAAGTGTTTAAAACGGCCTGATGAGTTGAATTCTAAGCTAAAATTCGCGGCCACAGTTGGCATGACTGTTTTAAAAATAGTCGCTCCAAGTGGCGCACCCCTGTTTGGATTTAAGGCGGGTTGGCACGAGTCTGTGCTCGGAACCCACGCCGACCGTCGCACCCTAATTTGAACAAAAACCCCTCCACATATCTAAAAAATGGATTGCATGAAATGAAAATTACATCAAAATGAAGGCGAGGATATGAGCTCTTACCTGGAAAATACGAATTCATGATTGGCCTTCTGGATTGTCTGTTGTCGGCTCTGCAAAATCACAGTGAAAAAAAATTAAAAAGTGCTCACAAGAGGTAAAAGTGAAAATTAATTTGTTTTTACTATTTTTGTCATTTTATAAACTTTTCGGAACCCTAATTAGGTTTTTGAGCATAATTTTCGATTATTTTGTTATTTTATCTCAAAAAATGGGTTTTACGTGCGTTTCTTGCGCAGAAAAAGGTCCTCCACATGACGGTGATGAAGTAACAAGTTGTATTTTATACTTTTTCGGACTCGGTAAAAACATAAAAAAAAGTCACCCCTGGAGTCATCTTTCAGCTCTTTTCTGACTCTCAAAAATTGAAAATATTGCTGAGACTCTTGTCATTTTGAACTTGTTAAATGTTGTGAAGTACCCAGTATAAATTTACCCCTTTTTCAGGTTGGGATAGATTATTTATGAAAAAGGAATACCTTAGCCTATCGTGACTAAGAGGTTCTCTCAGACATAGTTTTCTACCTATTCAGATCTATGAGACTACCTACGAAAAGGGACTGGATGGAGTTTTTTTTTCGAATTCTTTTCAAACTCTCTAAACATGAAAATATGTCGAGTTCTTCCTTTGTCTGACTCATTAAAACCTAAATGACATCGGAAATTGTCACCATGACGTAACCGAGTTCCTCCTTCCTATGGCTTGTAAAATGTACTAGGATGGATTTTTCTGAACGAAAAACTTATATGAAAAGCACATGCTATCCCCTTCAAGCTTGTTTCCAAAAATAATTGGGGTACTCGTCAGCAATGGTGGGATAAAATGGAACCAATTCTCAGTCTTGTCGGCAGTATGTCGCTCTTGAACATGACACTCATCTGCATTTGTTTTGGGTTGGGGACATCTCCTTTCGTCATTTTTGCCTCCATGGGTTTGGGTAATCTATTTTGACCTCTCATCTACTCTTTTCCACATCATCATGACCTCAAATCCCCTGATGTCAAATACTTCCAAATTTCGGAGTCGTGTCGCCAATATGTTCAAGAGAATTTTCCTTCTGCAATTTTCAACCTCTTATCATCTTTTGGTCCTAATTCACTATCATCTTATTCCTCTGTCTCATGTCGATGATGTGGGAAACATTATGGCCCTCCTTCGACCAGGTTACTTCCTGTCGAATTCGGCTCATTATCCAGGAATTTGATCTAGAGACTCCCTCCCGGTACGGTGTAGCTTGCATGCCTCAATGGAAAGTTCTTCGCGTTCGACAGCAGGTCCTCATCATTGGCCTTCAATCGAGTGATTCTGTAGGTGTTCGATGCCATCTCATTGTTCACATTTCGTGGATTATATTGGTTTTACCTTGAGAGCCATTATCATTATTGGTGGTTACTCTCACAGCCTGTTAACAACTTTCATTATTGGCTGGTAATCAGGTGACTTTCTTTCATGTTCAAATTTAGCTCACACATTCGCATGCTTGAATTTTTATTTGTTCGAGTCGAGATGGAGCGCAAGACCCTGGGTTTTGTCTGATAAAATCTAGGCTGCGAGTCGATTTGGTTTATCATGACTATATGCATGACTCTTCTGATTGGATGGCTTCACCCATGCCACATATTCATGTATAAAAGATATCAGTTGTACTTATACTTGTAGGTATTCTGACAGCGGTGTTTGGTTTGAACACGTTCTCATAAATAATTTCACTCCTCCCTCTCTCTCGAACCTCATGCTTTAGGGGGCATATGTTACACAGTATTTAGTCACCATCCCTGCAATCCCCATCCCTAATATTGGAGGACCATTTTAGTGACTTATGTATATTTTCATACCTTGCAAAAAGTGTCCTTGCATCCCTTGGCATGTGAAGAGCATTTCCTTTGTTGACTATTCTTGGAGCAGGCTCTCAAAAACATATGATTTTGGGTCAGTGTTAGTAGGCAGTTATGGCCTTGCGCCCATAGAGAAATCAACACTAGGCCTCGCGCCCATTAGCACTCTATCTCAGTGGACTGTCCGCGCCGAGTTGTTTTTGGAAATTTTTTTAAAATAGAAACAAAGTTTCCATACCCAAACACTTCGTGAGCGGAGTCATCATGGTTTTTTCGACTGAATAGCGTCGAAGTCCTTCCTTTGGCTTCTTGTTTCCTACATTTGAGAAACTCCCCAAAGGATAAGACCTCCCTTCCACCTTATGAGGGATCCCAAACCACCTCCTTTTCTCCTATAAATACATCCTTCTCACATAGTTGCAACTAGCTAAACAATCCTTACTATAACTGGTATGAGAATAAAGAAGAGAGGAATCCATTGTCGAGAGAGATTTTAGGCCCATTGCCTCGCCAAGTCCGATCCCCAACGAATTCTTGAGACGCGTTTGACTGGACCCGTCGAAGGAGGCTGCAGCGTCAAGGCTTTTTGGTTGTAAACTTCTTCTCTCTATCTTTAATACAAGACTGGTTTTTTGGTTCCAATTTTTTGTTCGATAATATGCAAAGTGTTTTGATTCTCCTTGACCAATCGAATAGATATGAATGAGAATATGTTTTCATATGCTTTCACCGTTAACTTGATCCTTTTGCAGGTACACAGACATTGCCACTTAAAGACCGCAACGTGTGAAGACAAAGATCAGCGGATCGCTGCTGCAAACGACAACAAAAGCGTTGGACCAAGGTATGTCATCTATCCTAACTCGTTTTCATTTATTATCTAGGAGTCAAAAATTCCATCTTGTTCCCTTGTTGCTAGACCCACTCCAGGGCTAGAGGGATTGCCCCTGTCTGCAGAGGGGATTTACCTGCACAACAGGATCTAAGGGAACAAAATCCAGTAATTTTGATATTTTGGAGGGAATCAGTCCTCCTTTCAAGGGAGTTTCCCCTCAGTCATCTTATGTATAAATAAACATACCTAAGGGGTCATTAATATTCAAACTTTTGAAGCTAGGAAGAGATATTGAGGTCCAAGTACTTGAGACTATTATTTCCATCTTGATATGATGTATTTGAACTCCACTTTTTTTTAATGAAAGGTTCATTTTTGGTCTATAAATGAGTTAACTTTGGAGTACTGAAACCCTTGGGTTAGGGCCCAACCCAGAGGCTTTAGTACCTCTAATGTATTTTCTTTTGTGCTTGTTCAAGTAGTGGCATTTCTTTCCTTTTTTAGGAATAAGTTAGACTGCAAAAATTGTGGTTGTAGGTGTGATTACCACCTCTCTTATGGGAAGTGTGGTTGAAGAGTCTACAAAAAAAAGCTAAAAACATGTGTTTGTTTTCCTTTGAAAGTTGCTAGGATTTGGTTTAGAATTATCTTGCATACTTCTTTTTTTCACCCTAAAATTTAATATCATGTATTTGTAAAATAATTATATGCATGTTGTATGATATAATAGCTCTTGATGAAATAAAATTCAACTCATCTTTTCCATCTTGATTTATTTTGTTACAGTTTGATCATTAGATGTATGTTCTTCCCAAGAGTAAAAGAGATTGATTGTTACTCTGTAATTACTACCAATGAATTTCATGGATTAGCACACTCATCCTACATCCATTTTTTCATCACCATCATCCTCCTTGACACCTCATATTGCTCTCAAATTATGCCATTGAGATCATCTTTTCAGGTTCATTAAAGGACATTGTGAGCATGTATTTTTATGAAATATGGACCTATGAGGGGTGATAATCTTGGAAAACGGTGTCACATATCCATAATACACCCTCATCTACCTTTCCCCACCTTTAGAACACATTTATTGCCCTCAGTCATCTTGTAGCATCCTATAGCAGTCTTGTAGCACTATTTAAACTTGGAAAAAAATTCTCTAAGATCTTGATTTTTAAATTTTGGGATTTAATAATGACCTCCAGGCTTTGAATTAATGATTGGTGAGACCCAATGACCACTCTAGACCCGTCCTTCCTTCACTGCAATAATAAAAGAACAATTAGAATTAGGAGGAAAAATTCCACATTTGAATCACAATTAGTATTATTTTATGAAATGTGTAAGGAACCTACTACTAAAGATAAAATCATATTACACTCAATGATAGGAATGGAAACTCTTCAATCCAAATAGATTATACCTAATTTTTTAAGTTACATTCTTAGATTTCTTGTTCATGTGTTGTAGATAAAATTACTCTTTCAAAGCAATTTTTAATTAGAGTAATGATTTACATTCTACAAGTAGAACATTGACTTAATTGTTTTGCAAGTAAAATATAATGGTTCATTTATGCAATTAGTACAATATTTTCCTTCCTTCAATTACAATTAGTCCTTACATTTGATGAATGGAACTTCCACTTCTGCAATTAGGATAATGTTCACCCTCCTACAATTAAGGTATGATTTTGTCTTTTCATACAAATTTTCTTTGTAGTTAGATGAATGAGTTGTCCCTACATAGATTGATATGATTCAGTGACTGAAGGTGACATGGGTAGGGATTGACATACTATGCATATAGCACTTCCACCTCAAATTTTTTACAAACCTAGGTTTATAATTTAAGTTGGTAGCCTTGGGAGTTGCAGCATTCTTGTTGTAATACTAGGGCACATCACTTTTTGGCATCGTTTCTTGGGAGGTGTCCAAGTAGGCATTGTTTCTACTTAGAATTTTCTTATATTTTTTTATGTTTTGCATCAGTACTATTGATTTGAAAACTTCAAACAAAAAAAATACAGAGCTATCCATTTCATTCCTTGTAGGAGTAAATATAATCAAGAGAAATTCCTACCAAAAATCCCCGCTCCTTCAAGCATTAAACCATCCTTCTTCTTTGGTGACTATTAACTTCCCTCTCTGGCCATAGGGGAGTTAGAAAATCCTTTAGGTGAGAAACCTGAAATACCTCTAGGGGAGGGAGATCCTATATCACTTATCCAAGACATGGATGAAAATAGAAAAAATAATTTCTTTCCCATCCAATATACTAATGGGTAGGTGATGATGAATAATATCATCCCTACTTCCCTTCCACACTTCCATGGCCTGACCTCTCAGGACCCTGACATGTTCATGTCTAAATTTTTTGTTGTTTTTAGTACCTATACCTATACCTATGATGAATAGAAGCTTAAATTTTTTTTATCGACCCTAAAATATGAATCCTTGTGCTAGTTTATGAGCTTACCTAGAGATGACATCACTACCTAGGAACAAATGCATCAATCCTTTAATGATAACTACAGGGATTGTTGTTGGTCTAAAGAGACAAAAGAAGAAATATTTAGGATTACCTTAGGGCCAAATGAATCCTTAGAGGACAATGACTAAATATTACAACTCAAATATAGGGGGGTAATTTTACCCTTGACCCTCAGTCATTCAAGCTAGTACTTCTCCAAGGGATCATGGAGGATGTAATGGAGACCCTCAATATGTTATCTATAGGAGACATTTACCATCATACCTATGGTGACATCAAGTCAATATTCAAGAACCACTCTAGGGTTTTTAGGAAAAGAGGAAGGTCTAGCCAAGGCCTGACTAACGCTTCTCCCTCAACCTCAACCATCAAACGTGAGATATGGATCATGTTGGATGATTTCAAGAGTAAAATTTTTCATACATTTTCCCTAGAGATGGACACTATGTAGACAAAAGAAAGCAAGAGGAAGCAGAAAGGGAACTAGTTATATTTTGTCCTAGATGCACTAAGAGACGTCCTAGAAATGAATTCCCATTGAACACCATATACATATGCTCTTTCTATGAGGAAAACCATGAAACAAATGAATTTACCTCTCTGTCAGGCCTGAAAAATGTATACTAAGGGGAAAAAATGGTTTAGAGAAACTCTGCTTCATCAACCAGAGGATTCCCCAAGTCCCTTGGCCATATCAACAGGCATGTAAGGTGCACATTTTCCTCCTTATAATCCAAATCAGAATGCACCTTTCCAACCTTTCTACCCTTCAACTCATCCATCATGTTCCATTCCCTCTCCTTAATATTATACTCCTCAATATCCTTTTCAGCCTATCAACACTCCTTTCCAGCCATATTCACCTCAACCTCCTAAATGGGGTGACCCTTCATAAGGATGGAGGCCTCATAAAACCCAACATCTTTCCCAAGTTCTTCCTCCTCAACCTCAACGAAGGCTCCCTCACCACAACCCACTTAAGAAATCTAAAAATTTTTCCCACCCAATATGACCCTAAATAATAAGCAGGTGCAATAAGTTTATAGTGGGGAAATATCCTATCTTTCTTATGCTTTAGAGAATCAGGAGATCAACCTTCAGTTTGGGAAGGTACTCCCAAATGCTCACTCACTTTCTTCAATTGAAGAACTTGAAGAAGAGAATAAATATAGTACCCGTCAAGCCAATTCACCTCCCTATCCTAAAAGGTTGGTCCAACCTAAACATAACACCCCGGAAGAGGTTGAACTTCTGGGAGAATTGAAGAAATTATGTGTCAAAATTTCCCTTCTCCAGGCCATCAAATATGTCTCCATTTACAACAATATTATCAAGGAAGAAAGTTTTAAAAGGCCTGGGAGAAAGAGAGGAGATACCCCCACTATCAATGTTGTTGGGAAATTGTATTATCTACTGCTTACGATGGTGATCTCCCCAAATTATTTGGATCCTAGCATCCCAGTAGTGTATGTACACATTGATAGAATTATGGTACCTAATACCTTGATTTACCTTGGGGTTGCGATCAATGTTCTGACCAAGGAAACCATGCTCAAGATCAACCTTCAAAGGACCTTGAGGAATACCATTACAATGTTGTAGCTCGTAGATAGATCCATGATGTCCCCTGAAGGAGTTATTAAGGATGTGAGGGTCTCCATCAATCAATGGGAGTACCCCACATATTTCCTTATCCTCCAGCCCAAAACAAATTTTAATGGTTACCCTCTCATCTTAGGAAGACCTTGGTTTCCCACTGATGATTCCTACATTAGTTGTAGGGTTGGGAACATGACCATAAAGAATGGGAATCTATCAAAACAGCTTGTGTTATACCCTCTTGCTCAACCTTCTATTGAGCATGACTTGCACTTGTGGATAGAGGATGTAATGTCCCCTAATAATAATAAAGATCAAAAGTAATAAATAAATAATATAATATAATATTAAATAAATAGTACATAAATAATACATAATAAATAATAAAGAGAACAATAACAATAAATAAATCAAAATAGTAAATAATAAAAGAGTTCTAAATAAATATATATATATAAATAAACTAAATAAGTGAAGTTAACAAAAGTAAAAATGAATAAAATAAGAAAGAGTTACACTAAGAGAACCATAAAAATAGTAAAAATAAGTAAAGTTAACCAAAATTAAAATAAAATAAAATAAGAAAGAGTTAAATTAAGAGAAACATTAAATTAAGTAAAACTTAAAATAAAGAAATAAAAGTTGCATGTTGACACATGGAATGTGTGCATGCGGTTCCCTCTCCATTGTTTGGTCTATTTAATAGACATTGAGGAAGATGGGATTCAATAATCATTACATCATCCAGTCTCTTGAGGGAAAGGTATTGTGAGGCAAAGGCTTCCCTGGCAGTAGTATGTTGATTGAGGGCTCGGGGGTGGCCAGTTGTGGAAAGATTATGTGCATCTGATCCTATGGTTGGGTGGAGAGGTTTCCCCAAGACTTTTTGCGGTTAGAACGATTCAAAGAGTTCAAATTTGGAGTCTCAAGTAAGGAATATCACCATTAAGTAATTCTTCTTTGCTCGTGTTTCTGAAATTTCTATGATGATTAGTTAAATAGTTTTGTGTTGATTATAAATTGCATATTTGATATATTTAATTGCATGTTAAATTTGGGGTTGTTACAGAGGATGAGGAAGAATAAGAATTTTATTATACATACCTATAACTAGTATTTACATTAGAAACTATTGTAAGAGGTAGGCATCTTGATGAAGATAACCTTATTGACCATACCTTACAGATTCAACCACCCACTGCCATGCTAGTTTGTGAACTGGTGAAAGAATCCTTGGAACAGTCTTAGGGAAATCCATGGATTGTTCTATGCTCTTTTGACCCCGATCTATATCATGCCAATTTTGTGGAAATTATCCCATCCAAAACTCTAAATATCAACTCCTCTCTCTTAGTCGAAAAAGAAGAGTAATTATGCATTGTGTTGAGGAAACACCTTGATGCTTTTGCTTAGGAATATAAGGAAATAAAGGGTGTACACCCCATTAGTTTTTACTCATCATATCTACATCAAAGAGGGCTGCAAGCCTATGTTCCAACCTTATAGGACAATGAATCCATCTCTTAAGGATATTGTGAAAGTGGAATTACAAAAGCTACTAGAAGTAGGGTTCATATACCCAATTTCAGATAGTGAGTGGGTGTACCTCTTGTCATAGTCTCTAAGAAAAATGGGAAGTGGAGGATATGTGTTGATTACCAAGAGCTTAACAAGGCTACAAATAAGAACCATTTACCCTTGCCTTTCATTGACCAAGTCCTAGATGGCCTTGTAGGGAAGAAATTATTTTCCTTCTTAAATGAATCTAGTAGGTACAACCAAATATAGATCAGCCTTGAGGACCAAGACAAGGCCACATTCACATGTCCTTGGGTTACCTTTTCCTATGTATTCCTTCCATTCAATTTTTTTAATTCTCCTACTACATTCTAGAGGTTATTTCTAAGTATCTTTGTTGACGGTGGCAACCTGGAAATGGGTTCCACATCTTCTGCGTCAATATCCTATAGCCTACCTGCCATAACTTCTTCTCTAGAGTCTTGAAACTCCATTGGTTTCTTCTTATTATACATTCTCTACTCAATTTTTTGTTCCTTAGTGATATTCTTCTGAGACGATTGTCTGATAGTGGGCTTCTTTGGTTTCTTTGTCTACGCTTCTCCTACAGCAGATTGCTTCCTAGGTGACCTCAGCCCAGTAATAACCGACAGCGTACCATTCATGAATATCTGAGCCCTCTCCTAATAAATTTTTCTTCATTCTCTTCAAAATTCTTTCCAAACATGCAATGAATTGCTCGTCTCTCACTTAGGCAAAAAAACACAAATCTACTTCTCAGTGAGAAAAGTGTCTAAATGAGGAGCGAGATGCAATATTTATAACTAATTTGAATTTTGAACTCCATGATCATTTTTATATTCACTTCATTAATGCATATTTGGTGGCATATTTTCCAAGCTATGCTCATTAAATGCATTTTCCCTGCTTCTTTCAACGGAAATTTTCCTGTAAAATCAGTTTTTGCACCTCCAAGGGTCATATTTCTAGTGGGCTATGACGTACCTTTCTTCATGTCACAGTCATTTCTCCCTCATCGCAGATTCTTCGAACTCTGCCATATTCATGAAAATCGCACAATACTTCCACTTCATTGAAGCCCTTCTGTCGTAGAGTAGTTTATAGTCCCGTGCTCCCTTAAAAATTATTGTAGCACTAAGACTTTTTCCCCTTCATATAGTCAGTGTGACATTCCAAGGACAGATTTGTCCATGTATAGATTCAATCTACTTCCATTTACTCGTCCTGGCATCATCTGACCATCCAACTTCACAAGTTGAACTGCCCTCGCTCCGAGACGTGTCTGATAATATATGGTCCCAACCAATGCGTTTGGAACTTTACGAGAAAATTCATGAACTTACTATCATACAACGGCACCAAGTTTCCTTCCTGGAATATTTTCTGCTTGATATGCCTATCATGCCAAGATTTTTCCCTTGCTTTCTATACTTCCTGATGATATCCTACAATGAATTTTTTTCCCTCAAGAGCAAGCAATTGTTCCAACCTTTCTTCCATGATATCATTGTCTACCATATCTTTTACTATTGCAATTATTAGACTAGGCACAATATATTCCATAGGCATAACTGCTTCATGTCCATAAACCAACCTAAAAGGTGTCTTTCCTATCAAATTCTTGCAGGTTGTTATATGTGCCCAAAATATAGTTGGAATTCTCAAATCCGAATCATCTATGTTAACATTGCATACTTTGGTTAGGGAATTCTCCAAAATTTTGTTAAAAGCTTCAACTGCTCCATTAGCCTGAGGGTGATATGGTGCGCTCTTCTGATGATACACTTAGAATTATTCAATCAATACCTCAATGGTGCTATTCACGAAGTGTGACCCTCTGTCACTCATCAAAATATTTGGGCACCCAAATCTGGATAGAATGTACTCAAATATGAACTTTGTAGCAGTATCTACACTGAAATCCTTTACTAGGTTAGCTTCAGCCCATCTGGTCAAATAATCTATGGTAGTGATGATATACCTCGCGCCATTATTATTCCCTAGTGGATTAATCATTCCAACAAATTCTATTTCCCACTTATAAAATGCTTGCAAGGTCATCTATGGATTCAAGGGAATTTCATCTCTCCTATATGGTCTTCCTATTATTTGACAAGCATCGCAGGATCTACAATATTATTTTGCATCCTTATGCAATATATGCCACCATAACCCAGCTCTCAAAATATTTTGTGTAGTGTATTTTCCTGCATAATTTCCTCCTGCAACTCCACCATGAGCCTCTTCTAAAATTCTCTATCTTTCATGCTCAGAGACAGATCTATGCAGTACTTCATCTAGCCCCATTTTATAAAAATGTCATGCAATCAAATAAAAATCAGTTGCCTTGACTACCAACTCCTTATTTTGTTGCACGGTATACTTCGCAGGTGCCATCCCTGTATTTAAAAACTGAATAATGTATACAAAGTGATCATATGAAACCTTGTTGACTATATCTACATCCCAATAATCCCTAATCAGTGTGAATTTTTCCTCCTCTTTTGTCCCTATATTCACCTTCTGCGTCTTCACCGATTTTGTTATGTCAAGGATCTCAAGTTTTGGTCCCGCAACCTCTCATTGTCCTTCTTACTATGGAATATTAATATTGCGTAGATATTCCTCGTCCTCTTCTGATGTCACATTATATAATTCTACTACCTGCTCCAAATCCACGTTCCAATCAGGCGGTGTCCACATTATCGCAGTTGTAGTCTTGAAAACCTTTTATTTGATTGCTTGAAGGTTTGTGTCTATGTACTGAGAGTCATCTTAAAAACTAAAATTCATTAAAATTCCTTCAACCATATCTTCCCAATTTGTTTTTCCATGTCGTAGTTCAGTTTCAAGATACTAATTCATAGGTACCACATCTAATGTGTGAAAGAACGTATGTACCCATTCTGGTGATGGATCTTCACCCCACATCATATTCCAGCAAAAAATATGTTGAGATTGCAACAAGATGATGAGATTAGTGAAAAGAGTCGCCTTCACTAAGTGGGCCTGCAGGCTATTTTTGGTGCAAGTCTATTTTTAGACTATGTCTATTTTTAGACATGTCAATCATATTCTATGAGTTGCAGGATGCTATTTGTGGATGGTTGGTCAAGTTGGAAAAATATATGGACTTCTATTTTTAGACATATTGGGCGGAATCTATTTTTAGATTTCCAGTCTAAAAATAGATATGTCGAATATTATTAGCTCTTAATAATATTTGGACTATAAACATTATCTTATTCTCTTGGAGAACTTCAGTTAAGTGCATAGATGTGGCACGGGAGCTGACAGAAGGAATTACGCTATTCCTGAGGGTTAAGTGGAGCTATTTCATGGATACTTCAGTTAGAACTCATGTGACAGAGTTTGGTGGATTTATTGAGGTAGTTGGTGGAGTTGTGTTCAGTTTAACTGAGTTAAACATAGTTGAGCTAGTTGTATCTAGTCTAGCTGGTTGATACACTAGTGAGAGTGGTGTGAATTAATTATTAATTAATTCACTAATTATTAACTCATTAATCAACTAAAGAATACATCAGTTAACTACAGTGCATGGACAGTTTCAGTGGAGACCAGTGAAGAGGTAGGCGAAAGAGCAGTGTGACTATCAGTTGTGACTATAGTGTTGCATGAGTTTGCACCACACATGGTTGGAGATGCCAATGAGGATTGCGTGAGAAAGGCTCGACCAATTCAAGTTAATTTAGAGCCATTCTTTAGCAGTGATTGCGCAGTAGAGGCAGGCTAGCAGGTGGAAGAGATTGGAGCATGTGTTTTGCTAGATCGGACCTGATTAGTGTGTAGCAATTGGAGATTGTACTGAGAGCTTGTGAGGAGCTTTATATAATGATTGTTACATGATCTCTATGATATATAATATACAGATATTTTGGGGTTTTCAGCTTTAATCTTTCCCATAAAATATTGTGTTCATATGTGTGAATGTTTATGGTTTTAATGTGTGCATGCGATTGTTTTTATTTCCGCAATTAATGATCAATGGTAGAAGAGATTTTGTATTGTGCATGAAGTCAAATAGTGTGTGATCAGGAGAATCTCGGATGTATAACATATCAGTTATATAAATTTCTACATGGTATCAGAGCTATATTGATCATTGGAGCAATTGCAAAGCATTGAAGCGGTTGAGTTTTGTGCTGGTGGAATTCGAATTTGCAGCAGTGTTTTCTTGTTGTCAAAGTTGAGATGTCTTTCAACAGATTGAGATTGGAGTATGCCCTTGAGGGAAGCTCAAATTATATTGCATGGAAGGACAGGATGGAGGTGGTGCTGGATGACAATGGGTTGAAGGAGTTCATAGATGCAGAAATTCCAAAACCTGCTTCTAGCGATGTTGCCGCACTTGACGCATGGCAAAAGAAGACAGCAAAATGTTGAAGGATTCTATTGGAGGGTGTGAAGGATCACATAGTGTCAAACCTTCATGGTAAATCTTCTCCATTCTTGATGTGGAAAGATTTGATAGATTTATTCCAAAGCAAGAGCGACCAGAGGAAGTTGGTGCTCAAGGATAAACTAAGGAACATAAAAATGGAGAAAGGCGACAATATACCCAAGTACCTCACAAAGTTTGTCCAGTGCAGGGATGAGCTGGGAAGTGTGGGGGTTACTGTAGATGACGAGGACTTGGTGAGCTTGGCTCTCCTTGGGCTTCCGAAGAGTTGGCATTCCTATCAGGACTCTGTCAATGGTCTGGAGAAATTTCCAGGATGGGAGAGACTTTGGTCAGATCTTGTGCAAGAGGAGATAAGGCGAAGTACCAGGGACAGATCTTCATCAAAGAATTCATATGAAGAAAATTGTGCTTTGGCTGCCAAAGCAAGGAAGGGGAAGAGAAAGAAGAATGCTTCTCAATCTGGTGCGAAAGGCAAGAAGTAGGACATGTCCAAGGTGAAGTGCTTTCACTGACACCAACACGGACATTATGCTACTAATTGTCCACAGAAGAAGAAAAATAAGAAAGTTGTTGGATCTGCAGCTGGAGAGGCCTTAGCCTTGCATTTTGAGCTGGATTTTTCACTGATCGCATGCTTGGTCTCAAGTATGATGGGTTCAGTGTGGTTTCTTGACAATGGTGCATCTTTTCACATGACCGGAGACAAATATTTGTTTACTGATCTGGATGAGAAAGATCTTGGAGTGCACGTCGAGATGGGCGATGATGGTAGATACAGTGTGACCGGTATCGGTACCATTTCCTTTGAGAGGGATTCTGGTAAACCCTTCGTATTGAAGGAAGTCATGCATGTTCCAGGATTGAAGAAGAATCTTATCTTTGTGGCTATGTTGGAAGACAAGGGATATGATGTTGTCTTTAGCGAGGCAAAGGCTTTCCTGCGCAGTAAGGCAACTGGTGGAGGATAGGGGTTCGAGTTAAGAACCTTTATCAATTGCAGGTAGATGGTTGCGCAACAATGGCAGGCAAGGAAGAAGGAGTGGTGAGCTGGGATGAGGGCGAGCTACGGCACAATATATTGGGCCATCTTCACCATGGTGCTTTGAAAATTTTGCAGCAAATTTCTACCAAGCTTCCCAAAGGTACACTTGCGCAGGCAGATCAGTGCAAGGGATGTACTTTGGGAAAATTTGTGAAAGCCACCTTTCACGAGAAGGATAGTCTCACCACGACGATCCTTGAGAGAATTCATACAGATGTGTGTGGACCTTTCTCAGTAGCTTCGACAGCAAAGCACAGGTACTATGTGATATTTGTTGATGATTTTTCTCAGAAGTGTTGGATCTTCTTCATGTAGAAGAAGAGAGAGACATACTCAAAGTTCTATGAGTTCAAGGCACTGGTTGAGAAAGAATTGGGGAAGCAGGTGAAGGCTCTTAGGACCGACAATGGTGGTGAATTCATCTCTGGCGAATTCAAGGACTTTTGCAGCGCAGAAGGAATTCAAAGAGAGCTCATAGTGCCTCATAACCCACAGCAGAATGGGGTCACGGAGCGAAAGAACAGAACAATCGGGGGTGCTGCACAGGCGATGTTACATGATCAGGGCCTTCCCATACACTTGTGGACTGAGGCATGCAATAATGCGGTTTGTGTGCAAAACCGTTGTCCTCACAGGATACTTGGCATGAGTACACCCAAGGAGGCGTTTTCTGGTAAGAGGCCTGATATTTCCTATTTGAGGATTTTTGGTTCACCTGTTTACATTCATGTGACTAAGGATGCCAGGAAGAAGCTGGATCCGACTGCAGAGGTTGGGATATTTTTGGGGTACACTGATACACCCCACAACTATTGTGTGTATTTTCCAGACAATCGCAAGACTTTTGTGCGACGGGATTTCAAATTTCATGAGGAGAAAGCCATGAAGTGCTCGCTTGAGAGGGAGCCACACTTGCATGCAGATGAGGAGCTATTAGTTCCTAAGGATGAGCCTTAGGATGTGGATCAGCCACAGGAGGATGTTCATGGAGTGGAAGAGACCACTCATACAGTGCCAACCATCAGAGGGTGGAAGCGCACTACAAAAGCTGAGCGACTGATTCAAGATGCAGAGAAGATTGTAGGAGCACCTACATCACAGTGTAGACAGAGACAGTCACCTGACTGGTATACTGGATACATGGCTCTTATGAGCAAGTGTATCGTGACAGAGCCATCCTCTTTCGAGGAAGCCGTGGAGGACCCCACATGGGTAGATGCCATGGTGGAAGAGTATGATTCGATTATCAAAAACAGTGCATGGGAGATCGTCCCAAGGCCGAAAGGGCAATAAATGGTAGGTTCAAGATGGATCTACAAAGTGAAGCAAGCAGCTGACGAGAGTGTGGAGAAGTAAAAGGCAAGATTTGTTGCCAGAGGCTTCTCACAGATTGAGGGGATCGATTATGAGGAAACCTTTGCACCTGTCACAAGGTATTCTTCCATACGGACTGTTGTACATGTCAGCCCATACATACAAGTTCTTGGCCTGCTGTCATTTTTGAATCCTCTTAAAACCCCTGTCGTGGCCTTAGACCCTCATATATTGTCTATCGTTATCCTATCCGCCCACAAAATACATTGTACAAAGGCCAAAAATCTGTGATTAAAGTCATATCGGGCCTAACCCCGCACCTCCTTTAATCCATGTATCCAAGCGCTGCCCCTTAGGGCGTTTATCGCAAATCGCATTTTCATCGGTTATGACTGTTTGATCCATCGCAATTATTTGCGACGCGATCGATCGCGCCATCGCACTTTCCCCTCATCGCATATTCCCCCGTCGCACTCCAGCTAGTCGCAATTTTGCGCGTCACGTGACTCCCCCATCGCAAAGCGCAGAGCGCAGTTTCCTGTTGCACCACTGTCTCTCCATCGCACTTTCTCTATTTTTGATTTTGCGAAACGCTTCCCGGGCCCCACCTCCCACGATCGCTCCCACCGCGTTCCATTGCAATTCATCGTATTTCTTTGCATTTCCGTGCATAGTCAAACCTTTGCATTTTTCAATGAATCACCCTCTGCTGTGACCAGGTCCCACATCCACGTCACTGCTCTACGTGTCAAATACGTTCCCCCCCTACCATTTATACATTCCGTTCATATGTCATGTTTCAGTGTTCACGTTATCGACCTCCACCCAGCCAATTCATTATCGCTCCCCTATGTTTTTCACTGCTGTCCTTCATGCTTCCGTCATCTTATCACACCGCCTTGTCACCTAGGTCACCTCCACTACATTCACTCTCTTGTACATCTGTTTTCTTAATAAGGTTTGTGTATTTTGCAGTGTGCGGGAGGAAGAAAATCGCCATTAATTACCGCCTCCATTACAGAAGCCGAGGCCTCTTCCAAAGATAATATTTCAGAGAAAAATTTATGAAGGGAAGCCCCGGGGAGCTGTCGTGACATGACACTCATTAAAACAGCAAGGTTCAAAATCCGTCCAAACCTCCAGAGCCATTCCAAACCAAGACTTTACGGATGAAAACATTAATGCAGCAGCAAAATATTAATGAAGGAGCAATGAATTCAATGTCCGGCATGAAAAGTTTCAAATTCAAATTTAGGCATTTAAAGGCAGAGAATATAATGTACAGGAAGCAATACTCTCAAGGCGTTACTTCAACCGAGTTTTCTTCAGGAAAGTATAGAATGTTCGTGAAGATTTACCCCTATGTTGCATTCCTGAAGAGATTTGTTCCTGTGCATTTATTTCAGCAGGCAGATCTCAAAGTACAAGATAACATCACCTAGTCATTTAACAGTATGGGCGCGAAGGTTTCCGCCACTTTGTTTCAAATCAAATCATTAAATGTGCATCACCTACCTCGTTCTCTATAGTTTTCTACCTCTCCTATAAAACCCCAGATGAAAAACATTGTAAGGGTTCCAGATTTCTATCAGAAAATGGTGCAGCGAAAAGGCTTCTGTATAAATTTTGTAACACTTCTGTATGAAAGCTCAGAGCCCGTAGGGTCTCAGTGAGGAGGAGTTATAGCTGTAATGAGGATTCTGGTCTTTGGTATCTCACAGTATGTAATTTTCTCTTGTGTTAATATAAAATCTCATTTCATGCTATTCATCTTCTTGTATCATGTTCTAGAATGCGAGTGGCTCACTGGTCTTAAGTAAGGATTCATCCTAGTTGGTGCCCATACTTTGATTAGTCAAGCGCTTTAAATAGGCCTAGTCATGATATACTGTTCCATGTTCATTTCATCCATATTTTCTGCTATATTAGTTACTTGAGGAGGGTGCTTTTAAAACGCCATTTTCATGTATGGATTCTTAGTTGGATAAGCCCATATGTGGTTTTTTTGTGTATCTGGGTATCAGCCTCATGCTAACTAATATCTTCTTCATGTTTCTTCACTGCATCCACTTTCTGATATTTGATTTCTGTGGCATATTATTTGAACTGGCCCTCTTTACAGTAAGTTGTCTCTTAACTGTCTGATGCCTTTGTATTGGAGTTTTGCATGATGTTCCTACACTATTCTTATCTTTGTATCAGCTTCTGAGAGAGATTGGTCCCATTTAAACTAATTTCCTTGTTTAACAAGAGATAGTAAGAGAGCTTTTGGACTGACAACCCAAGCTATATAATGAGCTCCTTGCTATATTAAGATGTCCTAGGCACTGGTCTATGGCAACTCTAGACTGTCTCTAGGGGGTGACAAAATTGTCCACAACATCTTTCTGGCGCCGTTGCCGGGGACCGAATTCAAGAATATCAGTTTCCCTGGGCCTCGACAAATTGTTTTCACTCTCTAATCAGGTGAGCACAGAGAGTTGAAGAGTTGCGTATCTCTCACCTTGGCGACTCCACTGTTCTTTATTTGATAAATTTATTGGTAGTCCTGGCTCCTTGTAAGCCACATTTGAGGTCAGATACATCTCAGTCAAAGACACCTTACGTGTCTGACCCAGAGAAGATCATTCATAAAAGAGTTTGGAAGGAGAGGAAATCAGTTCGTGCTGAAAACCCTGAATATTCCATTGAAGATTATCCACCCTCTTCTTCTCAAGAGATCAGAACAGAACATCCCGATTCTACCAAGGAAAATCCCGAATATTACTCAGAAACTCCACGTAGAGGAAGTGCCTGGATTGAAGAGGATTTCCATCCTACTCCCGAGGCTGAGGAAATTAAAGAAGTCACAGAAGTAACTGCTGTCAACCGTGAATTATTCCCATCTACACCTCAGGCTTCTGTACAATTTATTCCCATTGTTATACATACTCCACTTCCTCCTCCTCCTCTTCCTTCATTTGTACCTCAGATTGTTGCACAACCCCCACTTCCTCCAATGGCTAATGTTCCTGCTTTTCTATTGAACAAATATGCTCCACTGGCCTTACCCCAAGTGCTAAATGATATGCCACAGGATTATTTGAATATTCTGCCGAGATTTAATGGAGAAAATGAAATTGATGCTCAGAAACATCTTGAGACTTTCTGCTCTTTTGCAGAAAACTTAAATGTAGAACATTTGGATGTGGTCTTGAGGTTGTTTGTACAATCTTTGGAGGGTGAAGCCAGAAAATGGTTCAAGACATTGGGAAACCGTTCAATGACCACCTGGGATGATATGGAGAATAATTTTCTCAGAAAGTGGGGAGAAAAGAAAGATCATGGACAATTTCTTACTAAATTCAATACTCTTAAGAAGAAACATAATGAAGGAGTGCCAGAGTTTATTAAGAGATTTAATAAGTTATATCTAAATCTTCCTGCATATATGAAGCCACATCAGAATGCTGCCAAAGTTGTTTTCATAGCAGCATTTGACTCAGATTTTGGATTCTCTCTAAGGGAAAGAAAACCTGCCACTTTAGATGATGCTCAGTCAGATGCTCTGGAGTTGGAAGCAAACTTTGCCTCCACCAGGAAATTAAAGGGAAAAGTTGAACAAGATACTAGGAGGAGAGGCAAAGAATAGGTTTCCACCTCTAATCAAGATAAGGATTCAGATAAAATGGATGAAATAAGCAAAATGATAAAGAAGATGGTTAAGCTTGAACTGGAGGCAAAGAACCCAGCTCCCAAGAATTTCTATAATGCTCCAAACAGAGGATACAATCCTCAGTACAAAAGACCACCACTGCAGATATTGCCAAGGGAAGCCAAGGAGCAGCAAGATCAGGTACCACATCCATTGTACCTAGAAGGTCCAGCAGATGACTCCACTGAAGAGGCTACTTATCAATTAGAAGATTCAAATCTTGCTTTTTCAAATAATGATGATATAGAATGCCCATTGCAAGAAGAAGAAGAAGGAGCAGAGATTGATCATTATTGTAAACAATTTGTTGATTTCATGCAAGCACAATTCAATGTAAAATATGATCTCAGGTCTTCAAGGAAGAGGACCCGAACTCAAGATCAAGAAGAGGAGCCACCTCAGAAAGAAGCACCTGCTTAGAAGGGATCAGCAACAAAGAGAAACGTAGAAAAAGGTAAGAGTCTTCTAAATGCTCCCTTGCAGCCTAATGATCAGACTCCTTCTTCTTCAAAAATAGTCAGTCCTCCTAATGCTGAGTCAGTGTCAAAAGAAATTAAATCTTCAGCTGAAAATAAAGAGTCAAAAGAAGTTGTGATAGAAAATCCCCCTCCTGCTTGTAGTTTGCAAAAATAACTTGAGAAAATTAAAATTCCAGTCCCCTTGACCGAGCTGCTAAAACAACCTGCATATCAGTATCAAGTTACTTCTTTTATGCTCCCTCCTGAAATATCAATTGTGCCTGATAGTTTAAACCTTCAAGAAGAAAGACCCATGGTAGTCTTTGGCCCATATGTTGAGGAAGTAGATCCTTCTACTCCTCCTTTTTATGTGTCTCTAGTTATTCATGACCTGTTGTTACACAATTGTATGTTAGATTCTGGGGCTTCCCATAATCTCATGCCTCTATCTGTCATGGAACAAATAGGACTGCAAATCACACGCCCATATAAAGACCTTTATTCATTTGATTCCAAAAGAGTCAAATGCTTGGGGATGATTAAAGATTTAGTGGTCAATTTGGCCCAAATTCCAGCAAAGAGTGTGGTCATGGACATTGTGGTGGCTGATATCCCAGCCCGCTTTGGCATGCTACTGTCAAGGTCCTGGGGTACAAAAATTGGTGGGTCAATCAAATTGGATTTAACATATGCTACTGTCCCAGTCTTTGGAGGCCAGGAGAGGAGGTTATACAGGGAGACTAGATTTTTTAAAATGGTAACTAAGGCTAACTGCTTAGAGAATTCCCCAGTTTATAACAAAGAGGGATATTTCTCATGTTTGATGCTAGAAGAAAATCAAAATTATGCCCATGAGCCCCTATTTGGTCAAATTCAAGCTGAGCAGCCTAAAGAAGATCAGGAATCAGAAATTTGGACTTTACATTTTGATGGAGCAAATTCAAGAGAAGGCAATGGAGCTGGGGTGTTATTAATCTCTCCTACAGGAAAATGGGTCCCACTGTCCTTTAAATTGGACTATGAAGCTACCAATAATGTAGCTGAATATGAAGCACTTTTATTGGGACTGCAGACAGCTAGAAACATGGGCATTCAAAGTCTAAAATTCATGGGAGACTCTAAGCTGGTGGTAAGGCAGATCAGAAATCAATGTCAAACCAAGCATCCACGGCTGAGGGCATATAGAAATGAAGTTTGGGACATGGTGGAAAATTTCCTCTTGGCTTTTAATATACAGTTCATGCCCCGGGAGCAGAATAGAATGGCAAACTCTCTTGCTATGGCTGCAAGTACATTTCATCCTCCACAGAATCCTCTTCTGAGATATGAAGTCGAGGTACGATATAGACCATCAATCCCATATAATGTTAAATATTGGCAGGTATTTGAAGATGATGAACAAATGAAAAGATTTTTGGAGACAGTGGGAGAATTCTCCAATATGGAGATTGATGATTATGAGGAAGAAGAGGAAACTGAAAATATTGCAGAAAACAGATGGGAGGAGAAGATAGCAGCTAATAAAGTGTTGCAGCTGAAAGGAAATGTTATACCTAGAGGTCTGGTGCCTCTAGAAAGATTATTTAACAAATATGATATTCCATTGCAACCAAACAAAGTGATAGAAGAAGATCAAGTTGAAGATTTAAATCTGGGTACTTATGCTGATCCCAAAATTGTAAAACTATCTAAAAGGGTCCCAGAAGAATATAAAGAAAAATATTTGAAGTTGTTTCAATCCTATAAAGATGTATTTGCATGGTCCTATCGGGACCTAAAAACTTTTGATGTTAATATAATTCAACATAAAATTCCTTTGAGGGAAGATGCAAAGCCTTATAAACAGAAGCTCAGACAGATAAATCCTCTGCTGCTTCCCTCTATTGAAAAAGAAATCAAGAAGCTACTGAAGGCCAAAATAATTGTGCCATTGAGATATTCTGAATGGGTAGCAAACCTTGTTCTTGTTCGAAAGAAAAATGGAGAAATAAGGCTGTGTGTGGATTTCAGAAATTTAAATAGAGCATCATTAAAGGACAATTATCCACTGCCTAAGATGGACCACATCCTGCAGAAAGTGGTGGGAGCATCCAGAATGTCAATGATGGATGGTTTTTCCGGCTATAATCAGGTGGCTGTGTCCCGAGAAGATCAAAAGAAGATTGCTTTCACCACACCATGGGGAACATTTATGTACGCCCGGATGCCATTCGGGCTAATTAATGCAGGAGCTACTTTTCAGAGGGAAATGGACATTGCTTTTGTTGGAGAGCAGGACAAGTTCCTGGTGGTATACCTGGATGATATTACGATATTTTCCAAGAATGATGATAAGCATATTGAGCATTTAAGGAGAACTTTTGAAAAGTGCAGAAGGTATGGTCTTTCCCTCAATCCTCAAAAATTTTTATTTGCATTAGATGAGGGAAAAATCTTAGGGCACATTGTAACTAAAGATGGTGTGAAAATAGACCCTAAGAGAGTTGAAGTTATAAATGGTATTCCTTTACCCCGGAATAACAAGGAAGTGCAGGTGTTTCTAGGCCGAATCAATTTTCTAAGAAGGTTTATTCCTAACTATGCTGAGATAGTTAGGCATATCATTGATATGTTGAAAAAGGATAATGAAGTAAAGTGGTCCCAAGAACCTAGAGATGCATTTACAAGGATAAAACAGGCATTTGCTGAAGCTCCTGTGCTGGCTGGGCCTGATTATACAAAGCCATTTATGATATTTTAGTTTGCTTCACCACATACAGTAGCAGGAGTGTTATTGCAGAAGAACGAAGATGGATATGAGCAGCCTATTGCCTTTTTCAGTCAAGTATTACATGATGCAGAACTAAAGTATAACATACTAGAAAAGAAGGCATATGCCTTGGTGAAGTCTCTCAAAGCTTTCAGAACGTATATTTTACAATCTCGCATTACTGCATATGTTCCTATAGCAGCTGTCAAGGACATCCTTGTTCAAGGAGACAGTGAAGGCAAAAGAGGAAGGTGGATTGCAAAAATACAGGAATATGATCTGGACATAAGACCTACTAAGTTGGTCAAAGGCCAAGGTCTAGCCAAAATCTTGTCTGAATCAAACCATCAGGCTCTAGGCATAAATTTATCCATGATAGCAAATGAAGAATCTGAGAAAGGAGAAGAACAGCAAGGACTAGAGATGGCCTCTCAAAAGATACACGTAAAATATCTTACTAGTCCTTGGTACAAATAAATAGTTGAATATCTTTTAACACTCAATTGTCCTCCAAATTGTGATAAGATAAAATACAGAGCTGTAAGAATGAAATCCCAGAAATACATAATTGCTAATGGGCGGCTATACTGGAGAGATCCTTCAGGTATATTACTACTATGCCTCACAAAAAATGAAGTGGAGAATATAATGGCGGGATTTCATGAGGGAATATGTGGAGGGCATTACAGCTGGAGGGCTACAGCTCATAAAATCCTGAAGGCTGGCTTCTATTGGCCAAAATTATTTACAGATGCTTTTTCTTGGGTCAGAACATGTGACAAGTGCCAAAGATTTGCAAAAAGACAAAAATTAGCAGCTTTGCCCTTGATTCCTATTCATGTAAAGGAACCATTTCAGAAATGGGGATTAGATTTTGTTGGAGAAATACATCCCCCTTCAAGTGGCCAACACAAATGGATACTAACAGCCACAGATTATTTTACAAAATGGGTGGAAGCCATACCTGCAAGAAATGCTACAGATGCTGTGATAATCAAGTTTATGGAGGAAAATATCATATCCAGGTTTGGCTGTCCTGCTAGAATTGTAACTGATAATGCACAGGCCTTCAAGTCTGCCAGGTTCGTAAATTTCTGCCAGCAGTATAACATTATATTGAATCATTCAACAGCCTATTATCCACAGGGGAATGGCTTGGCAGAGTCTTCTAATAAAACCCTGGTGAAGGCCTTGAAGAAAACAATAAATGAGAATCAGAAGAATTGGGATTCCCAATTAAAATTTTCTCTATGGGCGAATATGATAACCAGCAAGAGAGCAATAGGGAAATCCCCATATGAATTAGTATATGGGCGAGCAGCCGTGTTTCCTGTGCAGTTGGCTTTGCCAGTGGCACGTTTCATGCAGGAAAGTCAGGAAGAACCAGATGACATGGTCAGAAGAATCGATCAATTGATCGAATTAGAGGAAACACGGAACCAAGTGAATCAGAGATTAACAGAATATCAGGAGAAAATGAAAAATTTATTTGATCGGCATGGGAAAGATAGAAAATTTCAAATTGGAGACCTAGTTCTTAGATGGGATATCCGGAGAGCTGAAAAGGGCAAGCATGCCAAATTCGATCCACTGTGGTTTGGCCCATTCAAAATTGTGAATCAAGGGGGAAATAATACTTTTATGTTAGAGAACCTACACGGTGATCTGTTGGACGCCCCTGTAAATGGCCAATTTCTCAAGCCCTACTTTCAATTTTGATTCGGGCAGAGTATGCCTATTGTATTATATTGTATATAGACTTTGCTTCAGTTTTTATTTTAATAAGGAATGTGTGCTAATGAGTTTTGAAGAAAAAGCAAAGGGCTAAAGAGCGGAATCTACATATAGGATGATCAAAGGTTTGCAGGTTCTCGACATGTCCAAGGATGAACATGTCGTCCCCAGATGGAGCCGATGTTGTACATGTCAGCCCATACATACAAGTTCTTGGCCTGCTATCATTTTTGAATCCTCTTAAAACCCCTGTCGTGGCCTTAGACCCTCATATACTGTCTATCGTTATCCTATCCGCCCACAAAATACATTGTACAAAGGCCAAAAATCTGTGATTAAAGTCATATCGGGCCTAACCCCGCACCTCCTTTCATCCATGTATCCAAGCGCTGCCCCTTAGGGCGTTTATCACAAATCGCATTTTCATCGGTTATGACTGTTTGATCCGTCGCAATTATTTGCGACGCGATCGATCGTGCCATCGCACTTTCCCCTCATCGCATATTCCCCCGTTGCACTCCCGCTAGTCGCAATTTTGCGCGTCACGTGACTCCCCCATCGCAAAGCACAGAGCGCAGTTTCCTGTTGCACCACCGTCTCTCCATTGCACTTTCTCTATTTGCGATTTTGCGAAACACTTCCCGGGCCCCACCTCGCACGATCGCTCCCACCGCATTCCATTGCAATTCATCGTATTTCTTTGCATTTCCGTGCATAGTCAAACCTTTGCATTTTTCAATGAATCACCCTCCGCTGTGACCAGGTCCCACATCCACGTCACCGCTCTACATGTCAAATACGTTCCCCCCCTACCATTTATACATTCCGTTCATATGTCATGTTTCAGTGTTCACGTTATCGACCTCCACCCAGCCAATTCATTATTGCTCCCCTATGTTTTTCACTGTTTTCCTTCATGCTTCCGTCATCTTATCACACCGCCTTGTCACCTAGGTCACCTCCACTGCATTCACTCTCATGTGCATCTGTTTTCTTAATAAGGTTTGTGTATTTTGCAGTGTGCGGGAGGAAGAAAATCACCATTAATTACCGCCTCCATTACAGAAGCCGAGGCCTCTTCCAAAGATAATATTTCAGAGACAAATTTATGAAGGGAAGCCCCGGGGAGCTGCCGTGACATGACACTCATTAAAACAGCAAGGTTCAAAATCCGTCCAAACCTCCAGAGCCATTCCAAACCAAGACTTTACGGATGAAAACATTAATGCAGCAGAAAAATATTAATGAAGGAGCAATGAATTCAATGTCCGGCATGAAAATTTTCAAATTCAAATTCAGGCATTTAAAGGTAGAGAATATAATGTACAGGAAGCAATACTCTCAAGGCGTTACTTCAACCGAGTTTTCTTCAGGAAAGTACAGAATGTTCGTGAAGATTTACCCCTATGTTGCGTTCCTGAAGAGATTTGTTCCTGTGCATTTATTTCAGCAGGCAGATCTCAAAGTACAAGATAACATCACCTAGTCATTTAACAGTATGGGCGCGAAGGTTTCCGCCACTTTGTTTCAAATCAAATCATTAAATGTGCATCACCTACCTCGTTCTCTAGAGTTTTCTACCTCTCCTATAAAACCCCAGATGAAAAACATTGTAAGGGTTCCAGATTTCTATCAGAAAACGGTGCAGCGAAAAGGCTTCTGTATACATTTTGTAACACTTCTGTATGAAAGCTCAGAGCCCGTAGGGTCTCAGTGAGGAGGAGTTATAGCTGTAATGAGGATTCTGGTCTTTGGTATCTCACAGTATGTAATTTTCTCTTATGTGTTAATATAAAATCTCATTTCATGCTATTCATATTCTTGTATCATGTTCTAGAATGCGAGTGGCTCACTGGTCTTAAGTAAGGATTCATCCTAGTTGGTGCCCATACTTTGATTAGTCAAGCGCTTTAAATAGGCCTAGTCATGATATATTGTTCCATGTTCATTTCATCCATATTTTCTGCTATATTAGTTACTTGAGGAGGGTGCTTTTAAAACGCCATTGTCATGTATGGATTCTTAGTTGGATAAGCCCATATGTGGTTTTGTTGTGTATCTGGGTATCAGCCTCATGCTAACTAGTATCTTCTTCATGTTTCTTCACTGCATCCACTTTCTGATATTTGATTTTTGTGGCATATTATTTGAACTGCCTCTTTGGCAAAGTAGAAGTTGTCTTTAATCGTCGATGTTTGTATTGGATTTTTAAGATTGTCTCTACATTATTCTTATCTTTATGTAAGCTTTCCGAGAGATTGGTCCTATTTAAACCACTCCCTGCTTAAGAAGAGAGGTAAGAGATGGACTTCATACCCAACTATGACAGAGCTCTTGCTATATTAAGATGTCCTAGGCACTGGTCTATGGCAACTCTAGGTTGTCTCTAGGGGTGACAAAATTGTCCACAACACGGACGATTCTTGCTCTCTCAGCGCAGATGGGGTGGCACATTCATCAGATGGATGTGAAGACTGCGTTCCTCAATGGAGTGATTGAGGAAAAGGTGTACATCGAGCAACCCGAAGGTTTTGAGATCTTCAGCAGCGAGTCGCATGTGTGCAGGCTCAAAAGAGCGTTGTATGGGTTGAAACAAGCACCTCGTGCTTGGTACACACTGATAGACAGTTATTTCACCGGACTTGGATTCTCCAAAAGTGAGGCGGATCCGAACCTATACCAGATTGTGGTGAAGGGTAAGTTGCTGATCATTGTACTTTATGCAGATGATTTGATTCTGACAGGTGATGAACTGTTGATACACTCATGCAAGGCTGATCTTGCAAAGGAGTTTGAGATGAAGGACTTGGGCCTCCTTCATTATTTCCTGGGATTGGAAATTTGGCAGCGCAGTGATGGATAGTTTGTGTCTCATGTGCTAAAGGTTAGGAGATACTGAGGTGAATTTCAACACGCACACGTAAGCTTCACCACCTCTTCCTGGTGGTTGGAGGAAAGAGGATGCTACATCGGCAGAGGTAGTGGATGCCACTGTTTACCGATAGTTGGTTGGTTCGCTCATGTATCTAGTCAATACACGACCGAACATATGCTACAGCACCAATGCCATTAAGCTAAGTGTTGCTCTACCAAGTTCTTGAAGGCAGGTGAGGCTATTATCAGATATCCTGTATATAACATCGGACAGATTATGTGCTTATTATCTGATGAGGTGAAGTTGTGTGGCTTCACGGATGCAGATTGGGAAGGGAGCCCAACAGACAGAAAGAGAACATCTAGAGGGATTTTCAGTATTGGGTCAACAACAGTTTCTTGGTACAACAGGAAGCAAAGATCCGTGGCACTCAGTTCAGCAGAGGCCGAGTATATGGCAGCGAGTTTGGCTGCATGCGAGGCTATATGGATGAGGAAGATCCTGGTCGGGTTGTTCGATTCACACTTAGATCCTACTATGATTTATTGTGATAATCAGAAAGCTGGGTAATCAAAACTGTTAATCCAAAGATTTCATGATACATCTAAACTTGATATCCAAAGATCATCATACTGAAGAGATTGTGGAGGCCGGGAGATCATGTCATTTTCAGACATTCCACGGAGAATGTGATGCCTGTATCTTTGACTGGCGCGCTTTCACCAGGAGAAAATCGAATACCAATATGCAAGATCGGTGTAAAAAGGTATAACTTTGACATTTTTGAGAGGAGTGTTGAGATTGCAACAAGATGACAGAACCCAAAGTGAAAAGATCTTATTAAGGCCTGCAGTTACTTTTTGGCTAAGTCTATTTTTAATTATGTCTATTTTTAGACATGTCGATCATATTCTATGAGTTGCCGGATGCTATTTGTGGATGGTTGGTCAAGTTGGAAAAATAGATGGACTTCTATTTTTAGACATATTGGGCGGAATCTATTTTTAGATTGCCAGTCTAAAAATAGATATGCCGAATATTATTAGCTCTTAATAATATTTGGACTCTAAACATTATCTTATTCTCTTGGAGCACTTCAGTTAAGTGCACAGATGTGCCACAGGAGCTGACAAAAGGAATTATGCTATTCCTAAGGGTTAATTGGAGCTATTGCATGGATACTTCAGTTAGAACTCATGTGAGAGAGTTTGGTGGAGTTGATTGAGGAAGTTAATGGAGTTGTGTTCAGTTTAACTAATCTAAACATAGTTGAGCTAGTTGTATTTAGTCTAACTGATTAATACACTAGTGAAGAGTGGTGTGAATTAATTATTAATTAATTCACTAATTGTAAATCTATTAATCAACTAAAGAATACATTAGTTAACTACGTTGGCATGGACAAATTTCAAAGGACAATTATCAAGAGGTAGGGTGAAAGAGCAAAGCAGTGACTATCAGCTAGACGAGAATGGTATGAGTTTGTACCTACACATGGTTGAGATTCTAATGAGGGGATTGCGTGGAGCAAGGCTGACCAATTTTAGTTCGTTCAAGAGCCATTCTTTGAATAGTTGATTAAGGCAGAGAGGCAAAAAAAAAGTAAAGTGGTGAAAGAGATTAAGTATGTCGGTTGTATCGATCCATTAGTGTAGCAATTGGAGATTGTACTAAGAGCTTGTGAGGAGATTTGTATAATGATTGTTACATGATCTCTATGACATATAATATACAGATAGTTGGGGGTTTTCAGCTTTAATCTTTCCCATAAAATATTGTTTTCATATGTGTGAATGTTTATGGTTTTAATGTGCGCATGTGATTGTTTTTATTTCCGCAATTAATGATCAATGGTAGAAGAGATTATGTATTGTGCATGAAGTCAAATAGTGTGTGATCAGGATAATATCGAATGTATAACATATCAGTTATATAAATTTCTACAAAATAAGCCCTCGAGAGTCATCCTTTCCATCATATTTCACTTCAAGTATGTTTTTTACCTAACCAAATTTGATCTTCATCAATCTGCAGTATTCTTTCTAAATTCCAATATTTCCTTTATGAGTACCCCACCATATGGCAGGTGTAGATCTCAATGCTACATCCAAATCTTGAAACCTTTTTTCTTATGGTACTTCTCGTTCAAATTCATTGAGAAACAGATTGAAATTTCCTATCGAATCATAGTACGGTAAATTACATACCTCGGCAGTGATGCAGGGAAGTGATCTTGTAATGTTGTTACATTGCTTAGTAGAAACTTTGTGCAGCCTATTTTCCAGTTCTCCACTTCTTCATCAGAATCTGAAATACATGAGTTGTCCCTTTCCCAGCTTATCCTTCCATCTACAGTGGGATTAATCCATTGTTCCTCCTTAGCTGTGAGCTTGTAGATATTATCAATATCTGCATCGCAGTATTCATCGCGAACAGACTCTATATAACGCACTCCTTCTAATGGGTCTAGGGGAACAATGACCCTCATATCACCTTGTTCAAACACCATGTTTCTCTTCTTTAGATTTATTATTGCATCTATATCAAAAACCAAATCCAATCCAAGCAACGCTAGATATGGATTTTTGTCATTTATAATCTCGATTACCTCAAAATTTTCCATAGAGCGCACTCCTTCAATGTCTACTCTTATACCAGGCAATCTTCCCATTAAAATTATCTGTTTTTCATTATCCATCCTTAACTGGATCGGTGACCATTGCAGCTTTTGTTTTCCCATGCGCTCCCATGTCTACTTAGGAAATACATTGGCATCTCCCATATCAAAAATTATCTGATCTATCTCATATTCACTGATATGCGCGGTTAACCTCGTTTCTCTTCCATTTCTCTTTTTATGTCGATGCAACTTATTTACAGCACATGGCTCATCGCACAACTCTTCTCTTCTACAACAAGATTCTATCATTTCTTTAATATTCTCTAATGCCCTCTAATCTCACAACAACTTCATGCAGGTCTGTAACAATGAATTCAATATAGTTGGATCAAACTCCTTCGTCATAGTAATCGCCTGGGTGTTATCCTCCTGAGGCATTAGCTTTTGTTGAGTTTGTGGCGGCGTCCTAGATGTCGAAGCTCCAGCATCCATGAAACCCTTCTTCACCCCCAAAAATGTATATTTTCTCTCTGTATATTGAACCCAGTATTCTTATCTCCAACTTTTCTGACCCACATGTCCTCCATGGGATTTTGTCCTGATGTGTTATCTTCTCCCATATTTGCACCACTTCAGGTTACTATGTTAACACTAGGCCATTCTTTGTGCGGCTTCGTAGTCATCATCTATACGTTGTGCGGCTTTCTAACAATCCTTCATGAATTGTCCTGCCTCGCCGCAGTTGTAACATATGATTTAACCACGTCCTCGACCAGCACCTCCTCCTCGCCCTCGTCCTCAGACTTTGAACCCTCCACATCCTTCTGGTGGACCATGATCTTCATGCATCTGCCCTACAACTTTAATTTTGTATGAATACGCAGTATACATTAACTCATAACATCGAAAATTCTTCTCATCATGCCCTATGGAGCTATAGAAGTTACAAAACAAATTCTTTGGGGTTTACACATACTTCTACATCAAATACCATTCTTTTGTGTGATATCGTCCTGAAACTTTACGCATGTCGCACCATACACTTGGTCCTAGGTGCAATAGATTAGACCTTCCACCATTGATGTAATCTCTAAACATAAGGCACTGATTTTTATAATGGCTTTCTTCCTTACATTTGATACACCATACCTATGAGTAAATTATTTATCGGATTTCCTTACCATTATTCAGATCTTGAAACTCTAAATGCATTTCTACTAATTGGATTTGCATATTTTGTATCCCTAATTGGGTATCTGTGATGGGCGAAGCTTCCAACTTCATCGAAATTTATAGATCTTTGTCTTATGTTTCTATCTTTTGTTGTGTCAATCGTAGCCTAATATGTGGAAATATCGCAGCTATAAACCACTCCTTATGTTTCTCATCAGTAATTTGGAAGTTCACTTGTCCCAGTAACATCTTTTAACCTTTGATCTAATTCCCAAACAGATTTAGTTAACGCTTTTTTGATCTCTTTTATCTCTTAAATTAAACATTCAATGCAGTATTTGTATCATCCAATGTGGTAGCCTGGTGTATCACGAAGTACTTCATATACCATGCCAATTCTCTTTCCTGCAGTGTTGTAACAAGTTGTGCCTTCTTTATGTAATCATCTGTGACTTGTCGCACTTTCCATGCTGCTTCAGCGACAAGAAAAAATTGATCAGGATATTCTGATCCCTGACCTCTAAAAATAGGCATTATAACCTCATTAGTCATTTTTCCTGGGGGAGGTGGAGGTGGAGGTGGAGGAAATATATGGGGATACGGATGTGGGGTGAGGAAAGTTGCGGGATGGGGAATCCCATAGGCGCCCTGATGATCTACGAATTCTAACTGTGACGCACCTCTAGGGGTTGTCGGGTCACTTTCTCCTCCTTTGCTTTAATATCTACTCAACAATAGAATTTAATTAGTCTCAATGAATTTTTCACGATCTGACCTAATTCCTTTACCACTTCGAGTAGACCTCGACTTACTTCTTCCAAACATCAATCTGATTACATTCGCAGTACACCCTTTTCACATAAAATCATCTTAATCCACAACTTTAAAGAATTAAAGTACTTACCTCGCAGACCCTTGAAAAATATTCACTCGACTTCATTGTAGGGTACGTATGTGTCTATGGTGAAATCAGTTATAAATCCTCCCAAAATACTATGGTTCCAGAAATCAACAGCTTTGGAGATCTTATTGTCAGACTTCTAGAGTCTCTGCAAAAATTCAGGGCTCCGCGTAGTATGATCATCGTTCTTAAAATGGGTTTTATTCTCATCCAATCTTGAAAATCACTTGTGTAGCTCATTCACAAACGATGAAAATAAAATCTCATGTTGATATGTAAAAAGATATCTCTGCAACCAAGCTTTAGTTGACAGTTTCGGATTTCTGTTTTCTTGAACTGTGAACTCTCGTTCTTTCATATCTAGCCAATATTAGATATCTTTTCTTGTTGGATGCCACATGCACATGTCCCTCAATCACATCCTCGTCCTGACAATGGAACCATTTGTTGGCTTGAGGGGGTCTAGATCCAGGTTTGGAGTAGTTGTGCTACCAACAAAACCCTTTATTATTGGCCCTTTTGGCAAGATTTGTTGTGCAAACTGAAGTCTCACCCGAGGAAATATTGGGGGATGCTAGAACTGGGTTTCTACATCTAAAGGGATATTAGGACATGGATTTACTGCTATGCTTCTTCCTTGTGCCTTCCTGAATTGCACAAATTCAAATATATACTTTTACAGTTTATACCCTATTCATCAATTAGTACTACTACGGACTGCGCATTTATCAGTCTTATGCATACATAAACCCAATACAGCACATATAAATAGCATAAATTACCTTGATATGCATAAACAATCATACACAAGACTTCGCAGTATAGAACATAACTTTAAAGATAAATCATAAACAACTTGCGCAAATACATAGAACTACTTCAGAATTTTCCTTCTCTTTATTGATAATGTGTCTTTCCAATACAATCCTTCTTAGAACCATGCACACAGCTGTGAAGGACCCCACGCAAACAGCCCGCAGAGCCTTCTGAAGACCCAAAACAGACTAAAACACAAATAATTCAATTTGCGCTCATACAATAATTCTAATTCATCTATCTGTCTATCTATGACTTACTAAGTCATCTATTTATATATTTTTTAAATATTACAATACCATGGTCCACAAACCATGGGAGGAGCTCAAAATATTCAAAAACAACCCGATCCCTTTACAAAAAGAGGGGATTTGACCCGCCCAAAAGCCCCTAAGACTCCTAAAACTCCGCATGAAGCTTTTAACTCCGCGTGATTGAATTATTTCCTATGGATTGTGCATTCCACTTCCTCAAAATGTGGAGTATTTTACTCAAAATTATACCAAGTTGGGCATTGCCCAACATTTACATGTGCTACATGGGTGCTACAAGAGGTTGCTACAGGTGAAATAGAATTGCTACAGAAGGTCTTGTTTTGCTACAGGAGGATATAAATCACCAAATAACCAAGTAAATAAAATGAAAATGGGATGTGAATTTTTTTTTTATTAATTAGTATGTATTGGGACTCCATTACAAGTGGACTCACTCCAAAATACCCCTATTAACACATGCTAAAAAATAGCACAAAATTACTAGTCTAAAAAATGGAAATTCAAAAACTAGTGAGCTAGTTAACCTATCAAATTCCTAACCTAATCAATAAAAAATGTAATGGAGTAATTTTTTTTATTAAATTAAATTTTTTTTTACCTAATCCAACTTTAATCAACTCGAATCTCATTAACCCATTCTAAAAAATAATAGAACATAATTACGATTTCGCTACAAGGCATATCTAGAAATTCTAAATTTGTGAATTAGTAGACCAATCCAAGCAGCTCAATGATGAATATGACTTTTCAAATATTTTATAAGGATGCATCATGCTTCTAAATCTATAAATAACCTACCAAATAACTCACTTCAATATTTAACCCAACCCTACAGCAAAAGAAGCATCAATAATAAATGCATAAATATGAAAAACAAGAATAAAAGATGCATGTGAATAAGAAGTGAAAAGAAAGAAAAACAATTGTGAAAAAGGGCCCTGAGGCTCTTAGGATAGCCAAGCCCAAGGATACTCATATTCCTATGAAGGATACCAAGCTTTAGAAGCTAAAAATTGCACCAAACTTCATTGTTTGAATCAATCCAAGTACATCCCTGCTAGAAATGAAAGTGGAGTTGCTAAAACAAGTTTTCTCCACAAGAAGACTAAGAAATACATGCCTCTGGAGGAAATTCGAATTTGTACATATAAAAAATGATTAGGAAGCATTCTCCTTAAAAGGAGGAATCTTTCCCCTCCAAAATACCTCAAATAGTGGATATGGTTCCCAACACTAGGAATCTGCATTAAATGACATGGAACACATTCCTAGATTTTCTCAATCACTCGAGCTCCAAAATTTGTTAATAATTTCATGATATTTTGTTCATTTATTATCCAATATTGGTCCTCTTATATTAGGGATCAAGTCCCTATATTATCTCCTCCTCCAAATCTTCATAATATGCCCAATATTCTCACAACATTTTACAAAAATAAATAATATTAGGCTCATAATAAGAAAGGATCAACCAAATTCCTAAGGAACCATTAATACTACTAATTAACTCTATGATGTGCAATTAAGGGGGTCAAATATATGTTTTAAGTCACTATAAATAATAAAATGGACCTAATAAAATAGAAAATCCTAGGGCCCATCAGTAACGATAATCGTGGGGCCGACAAATGGTTTTAAATCCAAATGTATCGAGTTCGAAACACATCTGAGTCATGTTGTGGGGATATTTTTTGATGAATTAAATTCATCACTCCCTGCATGTTTCATGTCATGTTCCTAACAGCCTCCTGAGGATCCATTAACTTAGGCGATGCATCCATTTACCAACACCTACGGGTTTTTGTGTAACGAGAATCATGAGTCCAACATCTCTCTCTCTCTCAAAATTATATATATATGTGTGTGTGTGTGTGTGTGTGTGTGTGTGTGTGTGTGTGTGCGTGTGTGTGTGCATGTGTGTGTGTCCATGGGGTCTTGGATAGATGGTGAATGGGTGTGTTGTTAAGGCACTCCTTGATGTGAAGTCACTGATTCAATTCCCCGCCCTGATTGGGGTGATGTATTTGGACATGATGATGAATATGTAGTCCTACCCAGCTTACAATATATATATATATATATATATAAAGCATTGGTAGAGAATTCCATAATAGAATTTTGTATACGTGTGATCCATCCAACATTTTGGATGGTTACTCCATCCATCATCAGGGACCAAAGCGAGCCTTATGAGTGAATGAGTGTTGGAAAACCTATTAATAAGAAGATTTTGGGTGATCTATTCTATGGATAACGGTCAAAAAAACATAAATATTAATATTTCACCAATTGATTAATATTTGAAAAGGATAATTTAAAAGGGATTTTTTTATTGACTGTTAGAAATACCAGATTTTGGATTTAGATTTATATTTTTGACCAAGAAGAGGGAAAAAAATGAGATGAAAATGGATAAAATTAGTTAAAGTTGTTAGCTAGATTGTATTCAATTAATAAAGTAGATAAAAACTATAACACAACTTTAAGATAATTAGATGAAATTAGCTTGTAATAAATTAATGAAATTAATAACAAAGATAAATAAATGACAACAAATTCAAGATATATTAGTTGAAATTGACCAGAATAAATTAGTTGGAAATGAGAATAATTTTATAATATAAAAATGGAAAGGAATAAAAATTCCTCGAACAATGAATAGGATAAATTATATAGAGTATATAAAAGGCTAAAAGGGGGATAGGGATGAATTTGATTCATTATTGTGTAAAGATACGTAAACTTAGACATAAGAGATTTTAAATTTAAATGATTGAGTTTAAATTTAAAATCTTCTTATTAATAGGCTCTCCAGCACTCGTTTACTCATAAGGCTCGCTTTGGTCCCTGATGAAGGATGGAGTAACAATCCAAAACGTTGGACGAATCACATGTCTACACAGTTCTATTCTATAATTCTCTATCAATATGAATAATTGTGGAATTCTCCAATCACTCGTTATAAAGCATGTCAAATAAAAATTCCAAATAGGATTTTATTAAAAATAAATAGAAATAAAAATAAAAATAAATAAAATAAAAAAATGAAAAAATCCCCGATGGGGGTGATGTCAGAGGTGAATGGAGGACAGGGTGGGAATTGACTCCCCTACCCATGCATCATAGGGATTAATGAGGTGTGTCAAAAAATCCTCTTAGGTAAAAATATCAAGGATGTTTCTAGATGTTGCAAGAGTTATATTAGCAACCCGCAACCCTTCATCTTATTATTTGTTGTGCATTGTTATGGGAGTAAAGGTGGCAGACATAGCAGGTGTTGTGGATAATCAGGGAGGATTTCTTCCTTCGCCATCCCTAATATTGTAATCTGAGTTAAGGGGGAGTGGATTTTCATTGTGTTCAAAGGATATTGGATTAGCCATTGTGGGGTTGCAGAATTTATGGGTTTCGGACCCGACTTTGTGGACTTCTATACAACCATTAGGTTGGATCTGTGATCTTAAAAGGGAACAGTAGCGCTTGGGCATGAAAAATACGGCGTCATTGTTGGAACAATTTACAATCTCAAAACCTTGGGTAATCTTAATTCTCTAGTCTGCAAATTTCCTTCAAAATTTCTCCTTAAGCAGGTTGGCTAGTTTTTATTTATTGGTATTATTTTATTCTCTAGATTTTATTCTTGAAATTATTGTTGGGCCTAGTGGTAGATTGGATAATAGTGGGATAAACCTTGTCATCACACTATGTTTTGAGTTAGTGGTCTGAGCTTCTAGTTGGGGTGGTGACCCTCTTTGGGGCTCATCTCCTATAAGATTTTGTAATTTCTATGTTAGCATTATCTCAGTTTCTTTCAATTCTCTTTCAACTAGTGCCTTCTTCTTTTGGATGGGAATTATCCTGGTGGAAAATTGGGAGGATTGGGTAGGTATCCACCAAGGTTTTCCTTCCATCATCAATTTTTGTTGTTTTTTGGTTTCCATAGCTACAGGGAGTACGCGTGGCCTGTTATTACTTCTCAGGCTTGGAACAGAGGGTAGTTGTTCTAATTCTATAAAGTTGGTAATGGAGGGGTGGCTCCCATTCAGCAGTTCTCCTTCTAGCGTGTATTTCTACCTTTGTGTTGGACTGTGATACACTAGTGAGTCTCAGTACATTCAGAGGCATCGACACATTGTGTATTTGGATGAAGCTTGGAAAATTCAGGTCGAAACCATGGAGGTTATGAAATAGAAACGTGGTCGTGCACATAGGGGTGGTGGCCTATGAGGTTGTGGAGTGGAATATCGAGATAATATGCAATATTTAGGTGAATAATTAGGTCAACATGAGGACTAGTCTCCAGGAAGAATATAATTTCCTCCTCCAATTGACTCTCTGGAGAACCAGCTTCAACGGGTGATTCTGCAATTGGAACATCTTGTGAGAGACCATCATGATGACCAAAATGAAATCATTGGTTTCATGAAATATATCGAGCATAACTAGTGGCACATTATGGATAGATTGGTTTTTCTCCCGAGGTGTTTCTCTAATTTATCTATATGTCAATTTTCAATCCTCGATGAGCCTCTTTATCACTTTTATCAATTGAAGTTTGACGGTGAAGATGGAACATCCATATTCAAGCACATTTGTGATTTTCTTAATTTTGTGAATCTTACGAAATCAATGATGAATATTTTTCTTGTGTTCTTTTCTTCCTCACCCTTGAAGGTCATGCTAATTGATGGTGTCAAAATCTTACCATTTGCTTCCATCCATTATTTTCATTATTTCCTCCAGAAGCTTTATCAAGCCTTCGATAGGTATGATTATCAGGATGTTATTAAAATAATTAATCAATTAAGAATGAAGCCTAATGAATCAGTTGCTTATTTCTCTTATCGATTCCTTCACCTTTGTTTTAAATTTATTGAAGAGATACGGATTGGGATTTCTTGAAAATAAAGTTTGAGCATTTGGTTCATATGTCTTTGCACGATGAACCTGTACCCCCTGATGTTTATAATTTCCAAACTCTTGTAAATCATGAGATGCCTCTAATTTCAAAGGATGAATCTAGTAGTCCTTTTGTTCCTTGTCCTCCTCCTTTTTCAGTCCTGATACAGGTGCCTCCTTGCGATTATAATAAAGGTGTGAAACCTTAAAATAAAATTCCTAATCCATCTTCTCATCCTCATTCCATTTTTCATGATTCAAATTTCATGGAGTAAATCTCAGAATGGTTCATGAAGCCTAAGGTGAAGACTAACTTCTTCGTTCTACAAGATGATATTACTACTCTAACTTAAGTCTTGAATCTGATTCAGATACTTGTCATCCTTTACCATATCTTTTTCATGACCCCTTGTCCCCTGATTTTCCTAATAGATCTGTTTCAAATCTAAGCAGTGATCAGGTGCAGGGTAGTCACATTTCATAGGTAGAGGAGCAGAAAGGTGAAGATTATTTCAATATTTCTTCTCTTTTTTAAAATCCTTTGTGTGAAGATGGTTTTTCCTCATTCTTGGTTGATATTGAATCAGGTTATATTGGTAGTCAATCAAATGAGATATGTTTTCCTAATCAATCTCAAGTCTTGGGAAACAATCATTTTGATGAGTACAAATTCATTGATACATATGGTGATGAATGCCCAACTGCACCAACTGATCTTTCGGTTTCTCAGTAAGATTTTATTTCGAAATATTTAGATCTTAAATCTATTTCGGTCAAATAATATTCACTTATGAACGCTTCTTCATCTTCACCTCCCTATCCTTTGTTCTCTATTGTTTACAATGCATCAACTAGCGATGGAGACTCTCAATTCTCTTCAAGTTTGTTATCTCATGCGCTGAATCTTGAAGTGACATGGGATAGTGAGAATATCCATGATCAAGAAGAAAGTGATGAAATTATATAGCATCCATTCCATCCCTTATCATATCTTGTTTTGTATGGGGGGTGTTAGCGTTGGAATCAGCACTTGGACTGCATCAAGCGCCTGACTAGACACATCTTAAGCTCGAGGGCTATTCTTATAGTTTGGATTTTATTTTTGGGAAAGTGGTTGGATCTCAAGCACTCTGAATGGAACTTAAAACAGATAAAATATTCTGACACATACAAGGGCACTGATATATGATGTGGTAGCAAGGTTGAGTTTTTAGTCAAATAGTCATAAGAATATAAGAAAGACAGTGGGTCTATAGGATATAATTCCACTGTGTATATGAAAGGATAACAAATAATTCTAGACCTGAAATGCATTAATGAAAGAAGGCTTTCACAAGGCTTACAATAATCTCATCATACATCTAATATATTTTTGTCATGGGGAATGCTTATGAACAGAATTACCATACACATCTTATCAATAAAGCTTGTAGAACAATATTGATAAAAATTGATAATCATGTATTGCTATATCATAAGGCTAACAAAAACATGAGACATTATATATATCACAGTCCAAAAATGAAGATCTTAGATATGGAAACACATAAGGAAAATACACACACATATTATTTGTGAATCCTCAAGAGTGTAATAGGAATATATTATGTGTTCAACAATACACTGTTCAGGAATGACATGAATTAGCAACAGTGCACTCGGCCACTGTGCCATCAACCCTCTCTTTTTTTACATACAAACTGGACTCTTAAATAGAACCTTGCAAAACATATTGTTACAAAGTTTTAGGAATACTAATTAATAAAACAAACTAAAAATAGACATTCCAATAAATGAACTTGCATAATCATTGGAATTGTTGCTTAAGAAATGGTATCGAATCCTTTTTAGTTTGAAACTAACTTTGTTTTGATTGTCAGCTTTGTTGATCTACCTCCTTAAAATCTGTGATATCCAACTACTGCAGAAAATGTGGAACTGACTGCCACCTGCACCAATTATTCCCTTAAAATATGGAAAGTATTCGATGAACTACTACTTATGCTCTTCCTTGGAATCTGGGTCAAATATGCCACCTAACCAACCCCTAAATATGTTTCAAGAAATGTGAAAATAACAGCCACTTAATCAATCATTTTCCACCTATGTCGATTGACATCAGAAGAAAATCAACCACTTGGAACACAAACTTCATTTATTTGGCTGAAGTCTTGTCTTTAAAATGCTCGGACATTTGCTCGGGCATTTGTTGTTCAAGCTCTAATTATGAATTTTATAAATTCTGGGAAAATAGCTACCTGTTGAAAAGACAGTTATTTCTCTGTTGCATTCAAATTTCTGGGAAAACTAGCTATCTATTAAAAAGGTAGCTATTTTCCGGGAAATGACTAAAAATATCCTGACACAGTAAACTGTGAGGCTCAATATCTATAGCAAAACTAAGCATGATAATAAAATATTTCTGGCAACATTGTCTTCAAAAGTTAAAACCAAAACATGAGATTAAAGGACATGTAAAAAAACCCTTTAAGTCTTTCCTATTGTAGGAGTGTAGGATTAGCAATCAGTTTGTTATTTCAGCCAGCAATTACTTTTCAATCAGTCTTAGCTAATGCAAAATTGTTCAACCTGGGGGTAAAACCCTACACGCAGCGCTGATTTCCTGCCTTGGAATGATAAACTAGTTGTTGGAGAATGTGACTCCATTAGTTGTAGCCTCCATAGAGAACCTCGGACTTGAGAATATTGAACTTAACCCTCTGAAGCTACGACTTTAGCCACGATATGGTTTAATGGCATGATTTGAAATGATTCAAATATGAGCACCAAGTCATCCCATAACTTATAACACTTCCGTATCATTAAAATATTGATATCTTGTACCTTATTTTCTGCTTCAGCCATAATGAATAGCTATATGTTAGCTCCACCAACAATATAATCACTCCTTTATAATATTATTTCTAATTTATAAATAATTACCCTTTTAAAAATAACAATATCTCATAACATAGAATATCTTCAATTCATTTCAAAGGAGAATGATCTTTTCTCTGAAAAATTCCCTTTGCACGAATTTTCGAGGTAATAGCTACTTAGTGGGTTTGCTTGTAAAACTATATTTTCTGTAAAAAAAAAAAAAAAAATTGCCTTACTTGAGTTGTTGACTCCTTTTAATAAATCCTCCAATATACACCATTCATCAAGGTAATGCCTCTTGTTTCAGCACACCTTCAACATTCAAAAAGTAGTATCTTTTCACCCGATAAAGGAGAATGATGTTTTCTCTCAAAAATACTCCTTGCAGCTCCTTATGCAATTTCGGAGAAATAGCTATATTTATCTCTGTGTTGCAATGTAATCAAATTTTAGAGAAATAGCTGCCCTTTTCTCTATGTCACCAATGAAAACATGCTCCTGAAGAAATAGCTGCCCATTTTCTGTGTGTCGCCAATATAACCTTCAATTCGGAGAAATAGCTATTAACCAGGAAAGAGCAGCTATTATTTTATTACTAAAATGACCCATAAATTTTGACACTAAACTAAGTTAAAACAATAGTTTTAACTTCTTTAATGAACCTAAGACATAATACCACCTAAAAACTTAAAAAACATTTTTGGTTTTGAGACTCATTTTGGCTTTTATTGAAGATGACTAGAACTTTGACATAGGCTAGGGAACAAGAAAAATTCGAAAACAGTGATACAATGGCGGTCAAGCTATTAACGTTTATATTGCTAACAATGGCTCCTATTGGGGATGAATTCCTCCCTGTGAGGCTTCAAGGACCGTAGTTCCAGCACCTTGTCCAGCCCTTATTTCTGCAACCTGCAATTCTGCTTATTGACTGAAAAATACCAGCATGCCTTGCCATTGGGTAATGTAGTCAAAAGCATCATTTGAATTATGCAACTTGTTTCTCCAAACTGAAGATGGATTCAAAATGAAAATTGAAATCTAACATTCTAAAGAAAAAAAAATGCTCAAAACAACAAGCTTATTCATTCTCCTACTTCTAATATAATTTGAATGGAAATCTTCATGCAATATGGAACTTTACATACAAACATTCAAAAAACTGAAAAAACCTCATATGGATTTTGAATCTTAAAGGCAAAACTGAAAGAATCCATATCATGACATAGTGCAACTAATGATGAAAATAATCACAACGTGGGATACTCATAAAGCATTGAATGTCTGCACTATAAGAGAACTCCAAATCATCAGCTACTGAATGAGAAAAAACATGAAATTTTACTTCTGCAATGATGTTCCTTTCAGAATTCTAAAAGGTGTAGTTGTTGCTCCAAAATTTCCACTGAAAATCTGATCTTTGCATCCCTATGAAGTCGCCACTGGATCTGGAACAATGGAGTTGCCAAGTGAAAAAAATGCAGTCCTCTTCAAGTCACCAATTCTTGTTCACCATCAAGAATTGATCTTCAACAATTAAAACAAGAGACTTGGGAAAATACTTTGTTTCAAGGCCTTCGTCTCACGACAGATGCACCAAAAGATGTTAGTGATGGTATCAGTACTTAGACTGCATCAAGCGCCTAACCAGACACATCTTAAGCTCGAGGGCTATTCTTATAGTTTGGATTTGATTTTTTGGAAAGTGGTTGGATCTCAAGCACTCTGAATGGAACTTAAAATAGATAAAATATTCTTACACATATAAGGGCACTGATATATGATGTGGTAGCAAGGTTGAGTTTGTAATCAAATAGTCAGAAAAATAGAAGAAATACAGTGGGTCTATAGGATAGAGGTCCACTATGTAGATGAAAGGATAACAAAGGATTCCAGACCTGAAATGCATTAATGAAAGAAAGCTTTCACAAGACTTACAATAATCTCATCATACATCTAAAATATTTATGTCATAGGGAATGCTTATGAACAGACTTACCATACACATCTTATCAAGAAAGCTTGTAGAAAAAAAATTGATAATCATGTACTACTATATCATAAGGCTAACAAAAACATGAGACAGTATATATATCACAGTCCAAAAATGAAGATATGTCGATATGGAAACACATAAGGATAATATACACACCATATTATTTGTGAATCCTCAAGAGTGTAACAGGAATATATTATGTGTTCAACTATACATTGTTCAGGAATGACATGAGAATTAGCAACAGGGCACTCGGTCACTGTGCCATCAACCCTCTCGTTTTTTACATACAAACTGGACTCTTAAATAGAGCCTTGCAAAACATATTGTTACAAAGTTTTAGGAATGTTGATTAATAAAACAAACTAAAAATAGGCATTCCAATGAATGAACTTGCATAATCATTGGAATTGTTGCTTAAGAAAAGGTATCGAATCCTTTGTAGTTTGAAACTAACTCTGTTTTGACTGCCACCTTTGTTGATCTACCTCCTTAAAATCGGTGATATCCAAGTGTTGCATAAAATGTGAAACTGACTGCCACCTGCACCAATTATTCCCTTAAAATCTAGAAAGTATTAGATGAATTGCTACTTATGCTCTTCCTTGGAATCTGGGTCAAATCTACCACCTAACCAACCCCTAAATCTGCTACAAGAAATGTGAAAATGACTACCACTTAATCAATACTTTGCCACCTATGTCAATTGACATCAGAAGAAAATCGACCACTTGGAACACAAAATTCATTTATTTGGCTAAAGTCTTGTCCTTAAAATGCTCGGACATTTGTTGTTCAAGCTCTAATTTTTCCTTTTATAAATTGTAGGAAAATAGCTACCTGTTGAAAAGATAGTTCTTTCTCGGTTGCATTCAAATTTCTGGGAAAACTAGCTATCTGTTAAAAAGGTAGTTATTTTCCTGGAAATGACTAAAAATAACCTAACACATTAAACTGTGAGGCTTAATCTCTACAGAAAAACTAAGCATGATAATAAAATATTGCTAGCATCATTGTCTTCAAAAGTTAAAACCAAAACATGAGATTAAAGGACACATAAAAAAACCCTTTAGGTCTTTCCTATTGTAGCTTGTCTTCTTCTTTGCAGTACGATACCCATCCTTGGATAGTACCTCCACTTCATCTGTTGGTTTTCCCATAGAAGGGCTAGAAACTGCATTTGAACTGAATGTTACATCTTCACTGCAACCTACATCAACTATCTTTACCTTTTTCCTCACTAAAATCCTTTGCCAAAGAATGGTAGAATTTGGCATATTCTTCATCAGTGACCTCCTTTGGATTTCAAAGCCAGACTGCCTATGCTTATTTTATACAAAAAATTAGGAAATAATAGCTGCCTTCTGGGTTTGCTGATAAAACCAGATTTTCTGCAATTAGGCAGCTATTATCACAAATCCTGTAGACAGTTGCGTTTGTTGATTAAACCAAAATGTGTGCCTCTCCTTCTTTGACTTTCCTTAAATGTTTAAATAAAATCAAGTATAGAAACAAATATTTTTAGGGACTCTGCCTGAGTGATTTTTTTATCTTTTCCTGCATATTTATGTTTGTTAGAAAATTGTATATTACAGAGCAATGCAACACATAAAATATGCGGAAAACACAAGCACACAAAACATAAAACTAGAGAGACACAGATATACGTGGTTCACCCAGTTTGGGCTATGTCCACCCCAAACAGCGAGTCCTTCCTTTCTATTATCCAGAAAAATGAAGAGACACAACCTACAGTAGATTTGCTGTAATATCCTATGCTCTCTCTCACAATCTCCCTATCTGTTTCTCGCTCTGAGAATACACATACAATACACATCTTCAATACAATACCCTCATACAAGCGAGGGGTTGCCTTCTAGGGCAAAAAACCCTAAACTAAACATAACTTCTACTGTTAGATCATCCGCCTAATGAACGGCCCAGATCGACTAGAAATTACTATATTTTTACAAGGCAATTTTACATATGTTTTTAGCTTCGGGGGTGCTGCCCCTGAAACCCCCTGCCAGGGGGGGCTCCATAAAGTCGCAGCCACCCCCCCTGGACCCCCCAGGAAGCATTTAATTATGGGCGGCATTGCCACCCCATTAAGGTACAACGGTCCAACACTGTGATACAAAATAAACAAGATAATCAAGCTCCACACCCAACAATCTCCCACTTGGAGACTGATTGTAGCAACTCCACCGCTACTTCATTTGCTGGAAAATGAATCCACTTTGGACCTGGATGTTTCTCATCTTCATCATCATACTTGAAGACCAATTTAAACTGAGCATATTCTCAGTTTCTCCCTGGTTACAACTTTTGTTAGCATATCTGCAGGATTCTGGCTAGTATGTATCTTTTCCAGCTTCAATTGTCCATCTTCCAACACTAACCATATGAAATGGTACTTAAGTTGTATGTGTTTAGTCCTAGAATGAAATGTTGATTTCTTTGCAAGATGAATGGCACTTTGGCTATCACTGTATAACGTGCCCATATCATGCTTCTTACCCAACTCATCCATAAACCTTTGTAACCAAATCATTTCTTTACTAGCTTCTATAGCAGCAACATACTCTGCTTCTGTTGTTGAAAGTGCAACAACACTTTGGATTTTTTAAACCCAATTGATAGTTGTTCCACCTATATTAAATACATATCCTGTAGTGCTCCTCATGTTATCTCTGTCACTTGCCATATCTGCATCAACATATCCCTGTAAATCAATGTTTGAACCACCAAAGCATAATGCTTGATTTGTGGTACCTCTCAAATATTTGAGAATCCATTTCACTACCATCTAATGTTCTTTTCCTGGATTGTTCATGTACCTACTTATAACTCCCACTGCATGTGCAATATCAGGTCTTGTGCAGACCATTGCATACATTAAGCTTCCAACTGCTGATGCATATGGAATTTTAGACATATAGTCCATTTCTTCTTTGGGTCTTGGGGCACATCTCTTTACTAAGTTTGAAATGGCTAGCAAAAAGTGTACTAACTGGTTTTCATTCTACATATTAAATCTTTTCAACACCTTTTGTATGTACTCATTCTGAGACAGTGTTAATTTGCGATTTTTCCTGTCTCTAGTTATTCTCATACCAAGGATTTGTTTTGAAACTCCCAAATCCTTCATTGAAAGGAATTTGCCAATTTTCTTTTGAGCACATTTATTTCCTGCATGTTAGACCCTGCAATAAGCATGTCATCTACATACAATAACAATATAATATATTTGTCATCATTTTTCTTTTTCAGATAAACACAATGATCAGAGTGGCATCTAGTATAAACTTGTTCAGACATAAACTTGTCAAATTTTAGATACCACTGCCTTGGAGCCTGTTTTAAGCCATACAAGCTCTTCTTTAGCCTGCACACTAATTTTTCCTTCCCTTTGACCTCATATCCTTCTGGTTGTTGCATATAGATCTCTTCCTCCAAATATCCATGGAGAAATGTTGTCTTTACATATAACTATTCAAGATTCAAATATTCCGCTGCTACAAGACTTAAAATAGTTCTGATTGAATTCATCTTAACAACAAGAGAAAATATTTCATAAAAATCAATACAATTCTTCTGTGCAAACCCCTTCACCACAAGTCTAGCTTTGTACCTATGTTTTCCTCCATCTTCTTCCTTCAGCCTGTAAACCCATTTATTCTGCAATTTTGTTTTACATACAGGAAACATGACTAAGTCCCAAGTCTGGTTATGTATTAAGGAGTCCATCTCTTCTTCCATGGCTAGCTCCCACTTCTTCCTGGTTTCAACCTGCATTGCTTCTTCATAACATTCGGGTTCACCAGAATCAGTCAACAATAAATAATATAATGAAGGAGAGTATCGTTTAGGGGGTCTACTTATCCTAGTAGATCTTCTAACACAACTTTCAGGTGTTTTAGGTGCCCGTTGCTATTGTGGTGGTTGTTGTTGTTATAGCTGTTGATTATTATTATTTTCAGGCACCTTTACTTTTTTTGTGATCTCATCAAGAACTGTGTATTCTTTGTTTTATTTTTCTTGTTTCTTTTCCTGAAATTGATTCTTATACAAGACCTTTTCATTGAATATTAAATATTTGATCCTAATGATTTTGTAATTTTCATAATCATATAAGCGATAACCAAAATCATTAACACCATATCCAATAAAGGTACATTTCTTTGTTTTTTCCTCAAGCTTTGTTATGTTTTCTTTATTAATATGGACAAAGGCCTCATAGCCAAAAGGCTTTAAAAAAGAGTAGTTTACCTTTTTACCTGTCCATGCTTCCTCTGGAATACCACCATCCAAGGAACTTGAAGGCCCTCTATTTATTAGATAAACAACAGTATCTACAGCATCTGCCCAAAATTGTAAAGGAAATCCTGCATGCAATCTCATGCACCTTGCATGCTCCATGATTGTTCTATTCATCCTTTCTGACACGCCATTTTCTTGTGGTGTTCTTGGAACTGTATTCTCTCTGTGAATTCCATACTCTAAACAGTACCTATCAAACTCTTTGTTGCAATATTCACCTCCATTTTCTGATCTAAGACACTTATACTTCTTTCATGTCTCAATCTCAACCAAAGCTTTCCATTTCTTGAAAGTATCAAATACATCAGATTTATTCAGAATACAATAAATCCAAGTTTTCCTAGTTGCATCATCAATAAAAGTAACATAATAATCAGAGCCACCGAGAGATGATACCTGAGCAGGTCTCCATACATTTGTATGCATAAGCTCTAATTTTTCTCTCTTCTTTTCTTTCCCAACTCTGAGAAATCTTATTCTTTTCTATTTTCCATAAATGCAATTCTCACATAAACCCAAATCAACATTCTTCAAACCCGCCAACAAATTTCTTGAGTGAAGAATCTTCATCCCCTTCTCACTCATGTGTCTGAGCCTATGATGCCATAATGTTGCATCTTATCCTTTGGAAGTTAAAGCATTAACAGAGTTAGAAATACCATTGCATAAATATAATGTACCAACCTTTTCACCTTTTGCTATTACCAGGGCTCCTTTGGTGACCTTCCAAGTTTTATCTATGAAAGTTGTCACACAACCTTCACCGCCTAACTGCCATGTTGAAATCATATTTTTCTTCAGATCTGGAACATGCCTTACCTCCTTTAATATCCATTGGTTTCCATTCTGTTTTTTTACAAGAACCTTACCCATTTCAATAATTTTACAGGGTTTATCATCACCCAAACAGACTTGTCCAAAATCTCCTTTAACATAGTCATGAAAATATTTTCTTATCGGGTGTGGCGTGGAATGAGGCCCCTGAATCTACCACCCGGGAATTAGTAACATTTTCGAAAGAAAGAATCAAATCATCTTGTAACATCTCACCTGTCACATTTGCTTCATGATTGTTTTCTTGCTATGTGTCTCCTTCTTTTCCCTTCCGAGATCTACAGTATTTCTTCAGGTGTCCTTTCTTTCCGCATTTCCAACACACTATCCCCAATCTAGACTTGGATCTGGATTTCTTTGATTTACTGCGATATCCTGAGCTCTTTTCTCTTTCCATTTTTCTTCCCCTAGACTCTGCACTCAAAGCATTACCCGATGTCTCACCGGAGCTTTTCCGTCGCATTTCCTCGCTAAGGATAGAACCGATAACATCATCAAACTTTAAAGTACTAGATCCAGAGACAGAGTTACTAATGGCCATAACTAAACCATTCTATATTTCTTGCAATGAGCATAAAAATAAAATAGCCCTAACTTCATCATCAAAGTTTACCCCTATTGAACTTAACTGACTGGTAACTGTATTAAAATCATTTAAATGGTCTGCAACAAATCCACCTTCTAACATCTTCATATTAAATAAACATTTCATAAGAAATACTTTGTTTGAGACCGAGGGTTTTTCATATAGTTTCGCCAATGCCTTAATCAAACCCTTTGTTGTTGTTTCCTTCGAAATATTGAAGGCTATTGATGCCGCGAGGCACAACCGTACTGTTCCAAGTGCCTTTCTATTGAGAATCTCTCATTCTGCGTCTGTCATAGTCATCGACTTCTTTGTTTTTCCGCTCAATGGTAGGTACAGATCTTTTTGATACAGATAATCTTCCATCTGCATCTTCCACGGCAGGAAGTTTTTGCCGTTAAATTTCTCGACCCTAAATTTACCATCTTCCGCCATTTCTCCCACTCAAACTAGGAATCCTTCTTTCTTGCGTGTTTATCATCCAAATAGACCTTCAGCTCTAATACCAGTTGTTAGAAAATTATATATTACAGAGCAATGCAACACATAAAATATGCGGAAAAAAACAAGCACAAAAAACACATAAAACCAGAGAGACACAGATATACGTGGTTCACCTAGTTTAGGCTACGTCCACCCCGAACAGCCAGTCCTTCATTTCTATTATCCAGCGAAATGAAGAGACATAACCTACAGCAGATCCGTTGTAATATCCTATGTTCTCTCTCACAGTCTCCCTATTTGTTTCTCGCTCTGATAATACACGTACAATACACAGCCGCAATACAATACCCTCATACAAGTGAGGGGTTTCCTTCTAGGGAAAAAAACCCTAAACTAAACATAACTTCTACTGTCAGATCATCCGCCTAATGAACGGCCCAGAACGATTAGAAATTACTATACTTTTACAAGGCAATTTTACATACTTTTTTAGCTTCGGGGGCGCTACCCCCGAAACCCCCCGCCAAGGAGGGGGCTCCATAAAGTTGCAGCTGCCCCCCCTGGACCCCCCTGGCAGCATTTAATTACGGGCAGCGTTATCGCCCCATTAAGATACAAGGGTCCAATGTTGTGATACAAAATAAACAAGATAATCAGGCTCCACACCCAACATTGTTTCTGAGCTCTGGCTTTCTTGGTTTCCTTATTTGGGCTTTCATCAACATTGATGATTTCATATCCGAGTGTAGGATTAGCAATCAGTTTTTTATTTCAGCCAGCAATTATTTTTCAATCAGTCTTAGCTAATGCACATTTGTTCAACCTGGAGGTAAAACCCTACATGCAGCCCTGATTTCCTGCCTTGGAATGATAAACTAGTTGTTGAAGGATGTGACAACAGGGGGAACTCTTCAAATCAGTGTGATCATGATATTTTTCTGATTCATACATCCTCAGACTTATGATCAGAGGAATATCATGACTTGAGTAATTTTTGTTGAAATTGAAAATTTTGATCAAACCAGTGATGTAGATAGTTGTCATCCAAATAGTGGTGATCCTGTTGATTTAACCGATAAAATTTATCCACATACAATTTGCGGTCTAACGCAATTTACAGAATGTTGTTATATGTATTTTCAAAGTTCTAAAACTTTTCAAGAATTCAAGGCACTTCAGCTCTCGTTGATGGTTATGGCAAGTTCTCGCGATCTTGGTGAAATTCCTAAACCATGTCAGATATGGATTTTCTCACACAATACTTTCATTTTTATTCTTTCATGGATGCAAACTCGTTCTTAATGGATTTTGGGATTTCTCGTTACAATTTTCCTATTTCTTGAGATCATGTTTCTGATCATACTACTATAATGAATTCATCCCCATGCAAATCTCTTGTATTGAATTTGAGTTTGGAGTGTATACCTTTTGTGAATGTGCAGAATTGCGAAGATGATCAATTTTAAGATTATCTTTGCCCAAATAATTCATATATGTTGAGTGCTATGGTGGATAATCAGCGCCTAGTAACTCTTGTGGATGTCTTGATGACACCATAAATCCTTTTGAATGTTAGAAAGTGCTTGAGTTTTTTGTTGAATCAAGTTCCGCTTTTTCATACATTACACCTTGACTAGTTTCGTATGTTTTCTATACTAGCATTCCACTTCAATCATTTTGATGATTATGATTCTTGTATAGTTTGTCACCAATTACAAGAAGATGATTTGTCACATTCAACATGTGATAAAGTTGGTTCTATTATTCAAAGCATTCGCGAAACTATTAAAATTGATTTATCCTTGTTAATTGCAAATTGGGAATCGTATGCTTTAATCATCCCACCTTATCATGATTCGGTCTCTTATGGATATCATTCAACGTACCATTTTCCCATGAGCACATCCAATGATATATTTTTTGCATCCTTTTATCTTACATTTTATCATATCAATATCTAGATACTAAATAGTTGAGGCACTTCAGCCTTCACTGATGGTTATGTCAAGTCCTCACTATATTGACATGTCCGTTGAATATGATCAGATCCATTTTCCCTCACTATATTCTCATATTGAACCTGTGCTTCTATTTTAAAATTCAACTTTTCAAGGATTTTGGGGTTTCCGAGAAGATAGTTTCTAATTTCATGACCCAATCTATGATTTTCTAGAAGTATCTTACTTAGCAAGCCCTTTTGATAATAATGAGTTTCGATCTTTTCTCATTCTTGCTAATAAGGATGGCACATATGAAGGTGCATTTACAAGAAGCTTTCAAGGTGTTTTTGCTTATAATTTTCACCAAAAAATTAAGATCGCAAGTTCTATAGAAGCAGTGACTATGGCACATCTTTCTGCTGACAAGTAATACCTTCATTTTGTTGTGAAAACTATTCAAGTTCTTATATTTTTTGTTGCACGTCATTTTATAACATTTTTAATCGAGTGTATCCATGTGTATGTAAGTCAGTGACAACTAAGATGGCTTCACTAGAAATTTCATTACACTTGACCCAACCTTCTAACTGTTTAGGTTATGAGTAGGAGTAGTTGCATTCTAGTTTCCCCTCTCTTGCACACATTCTGCACTTTTTCTCCTTAGTATTTCTTGTGTTTTCTTACTTTTGTCTTGTATCATGTTTTGGTTTAGCCTCCTTTTGCATGTGCTTTGGTTTTTCTTTCTTGTTTTGTCATTTATTTTCTTTCTTGTCCTGTTAATGAGACTTTTCATGAAGGGTGGCCCATTTGGGCTCGAAATATAATGTGAAAAAATATAAAAGGGCTTTGTGACACAGCAACATTTCGCTAACCTTTAGTCCTTCTTCTCCATATTGGTTACACCTTTTGGTCAATGATGTTCTAACAGAAAATATGATCTGCACGTAAGGAAAGCTTTATATCGAACCATGATATCTGTGTCTATTTTGGAAACCTTATGCCTACACTCGGTTCTTTATGTTTCGGTGTCTTCCACGTTGATATGATCAAGTAGAGAAGGGCAAGGGGAAAATATCAATGAAAAAACTAATATAAGAGGTTTTATATATGCTTATCTAAAGGAACAACCTCTTCTACTCTCAATAAGTCGATATCTCTCTTTCACCCATGAAATAAATAAGTGTTTATGCACAGTCCTATATAATAATAAAAAAGGTGAAAGAAGAGAAATTCTTCTTGCCCAAGGAGGTGAAGCAAGTAACTCTGTCGAGGTACTTTCTAGGCTCACTGGAAGTGGGGAAATGTTTTTGTTCCTAAAGTAACTTCGTCGAGGTATTGTGCAAGCCTACTAGCAGCGGAGCAACCCCATAGATGAAAAAATATACTATGAAAATCTAAAGCTCGTGAAATATATTACCCTTCTCCTATTTGAAACATTGTGACATGGTTGGATTTATGATTGTGTTCAACCAAGGAAAAAGGGGACTATGTTTATGCATGGGGTAAGTGGGGAAATCACAGTGATCTTAACGATGAATCAATACTCCCTGAAGAACTAGACCCTGCACAAAATATTTGACCAAGGCAGAGAAGATGGAGTTTACCAGTATGTCGCCAAGTGTTGTTGTTGCGATAAACACCCTCCAAAAATTTTCCTATACTTGAATTTTTGAGCCTATTGCAGATCTCGTGACCAGTCTTTCAATAGTCACTTCTTGGTCGGTTGATGCTCATCCAAGTCTTTGAGCTCCCTTATTGGATTGTAAGTGTCGAAGTCACCTCCTAACACATGATCAATCTGTAATCAATTCATGAGCGCATTCCTTCATGCAAACCTGAACAGGTCTAGCACAATCCACCAAGACAGTTCTTTTGCAATGTTCAATCCATGTCAATAGTTAGTGCGCACTGACATTGACAGTCTCTCACTTTTGGTTTCATTTGTACTTCTATTTCGTTGAGTTTTTCAAACCGTCTTTTTTTCACACCTTTGATTTCATGAGTGTCGCTTTCATGTTTTCAAATGTCATTTTCGCTTTATTTCACCTTAATTAGTGTCATTTTCATGTTATCTTTACTCTGGCATGTGTCTCTTCCACTTTCATTTTCCTATTGCAAATGTCGTTCGCACTTTTCTTTTCATATAGAAAATGTCATATTTTGGCATGGGAAGTGTCACTTATCATGTAAAGTTTAGTTTTGGCTTGTTTCAAAGGGTAACGTTGGTGTTTATAAGTCCTTATATTCATGTGGACATGTTTTACACGCATTCCCAAATATTTATGCATTGTCGCATAAGTACCGTCACTTTCATCGCAAAGTGTACCTTTTGTCTCGCACTTGGAGAGAATTAGGTGAACTTTGAGGTATAAAATGGGTCTCCTAAGGAAATTATAAAATAATAGTAGAAATAATAAAATAATATTATATTACATCATCAAATTTTAGAGGAAAAAAAACTACTTTTTCAACTTATCTCCTTATGGGTTTACTCAAATTCCGAGCGAGAACACTCGTTGGATGCATAATTTGATCCCTAATCCAAGGAGTACCCATGTTGCATACTTCTGATGGACCCTACTACACAAAAAATGAGAAATACATGAAAAAACGTGATTGCAATCACTGTTTTTCATGTATTTCTCATTTTTCGTGTAGTAGGATCTATCGAAAGTATGCAACATGGGTACTCCTTGGATTAGGAATTAAATTTTGCATCCGAGTAATCTCGCTCGAAATTTGAGTAAAATGTTAGGGAAATAATTTGAAAATACAAGTTGAAAAAAATAGTTTTATTATTTTATTATTTTTTAATATTTTTTGCTTTTTTGCCCCAAAAATGATGAATCATACCCCATGGTTGACATCATCATCTTGAATCCTATTGGTTCTTATAAGTTTATTTTAATATTTTTGCTTTTTTACCCCAAAAATGGTGAATCATACCCCATGGTTAACATCATCATCTTGAATCCTATTGGTTTTTATAAAGTTTATTTTGGTTGTACATTTTTCTTAAAAGGCCCATTTTAGACCTCAAAAGTTCTCTAATGGGTATGTTGTTTAACCATCACATTGAGGGCATCATGTTTTCTCGTTTTTTGAGTAATCAATGTTTTTTCGTCAATTGTTTGAGTGTAAGATCATGATCTAGGTTTATCTCTATTCACCTAAGCTTCATTGATCCTTATCCGGAAAATTTCACTCCTAGGAAACTTGACCTCACTTAGCCTTTCTAAATTTCTCATTGCGCAGTCTCAACCCTCAACCCCTAACCTTGCATCTTGGAATTGTGTATTGCGCATTCACAGTGTCCAACCTTGACCCTTGAGCACCATAAATGCGCAATTTCTTCCTCCCAGTCAGCCACAACTGTGCACTACGCAGTTTCAAGCCTAAAGCTCTTATCCTGACACCTTAAGCTATGCAACTGCGTAATCCATGAGATTTTTCTCCCTCCAAAATTATGCATTTGGAAACTTCAAGCCTCAAGCTTGAGCCCTTGAAACCATCAACTGTACAAACTCATAGCTTGTTCTCCTACCAGAACTATGCATTGGGAAACTCCAAGCCTCAAGCCTCAACCTTTATATCTTAAGCGCATCAACTACACATTCACCTATCCTACCCTCTCATAACTATGCATTAGGAAACTTCAAGGCTCAAGTCTCAAGCTTGACCTCCTGAGTCCCTCAATTTCATATTTCCCTAAGTTTTTTCTTCCAGAACTGCACATTGGGCAACCTCAAGCCTCAAGCCCCATCCTTGAGCTCTTGAGTGACTCAATTGCACAATCATTTGACCTTGGCCATCCTGAATTACGCATTGCATAGTCTTAAGCCTCAGTCTCGAACCTTGGCCTCTGGAGCTGTGCAATCCCTAAGTCAGCCACTCAACCAAACACCAATTCCAGCCCCAACAATTGATTTCATGAAACATGTTATATTAGGGATTTTCAGACTGATGTCATATTTTTGTGAATGGTTTTAAGCTATAGATACTCTATCTTATCGTGACAAGATGATGATTTAGGAAAAGAATAAGGAGACCATGCTAGAAGACACTTATGGAGCTAAAGAGACCTAATGATCATCAGGCGAGAAGACGAAGGAACATAAGATTGCAACAGAAGATAGAAGATCAAGACCACATTGAAGACTCCTCATCTCCAAGTCATGAGGAGGAGGAGGAAGAAGAACATACACCATATTTCAAGGAGACAAAGAAACTAGCAGCAAAGGGTGACTTGATATTGCCTTCTCATCACAAAGTTCGTGTAAGCAATTTCATGTCATGTCATGTCATGAGTCATCATATGCCACATCATTTTGTGGATTAGATAAATTATATAGGGAGAAAAGTAATGTATAGTGGAAGTCCAAGAGTCATCCATGTAATGTGAAAAATCATGTAGGAATTCAAAAGGTAATAGAGTAGTCGAACAGTCATGAGGGTAGTCCAAGAGTGACAAGGGAGGGTAATGATCACCCCATTTGTTATATATGCACCCTCGTTGTTCATGCAAAGGAATTTTCACCTTGGCTCCTTCTACCAGGAATTGGAGAGGAAGATAGTTGTTTTGGAGGAGCAAGTGATTGCTTTAATGTTCCACTGTTAGGGCTAGTGGTGTTCTCTGTCTTGATGTATCTTGGAACTTTTACTTAACTCAGAAGCTCGTTGATTCAGTGCGCTTTCATGCATATGTCATGAATATTGTAATATTATTCTTTGAATGTTTGCAATGTATGTTGTTTTCATCTATACTAAGGAATTTGAACTATTTTGGTGGCTTTGGTACTTATCTTGTTGAAGGTGTGTTGTATTTGCTTTAACAATTTGTGCTTCCTTGTGAACTATTTTGTTGGTTGATCAATGATTCAGTCATATGTATATGCTCATGTGCCTTTTATAGATTAGTACTATTACTTTTCTTTAAAGGAACCACTTGTCTCTTCCCTTTCGGTAGAAGGACCTTTATACTTTCCGCGGCTGAACATTTCACAAGGCATACTCACTTGTTGATCTGAAGATACCTATGTATTAGTCTCTTGTGTTCAACTTTGTAGCCAAGGAAAATCTACAAGAATACATGGCAATCAGGTCGATACAGATGGGGCTCCTACTCCAGACGATGTGAGGTCTAATTGGGACTTCATATCAGGGAGACACCCATGGTTGAAGGATTTCTAGCATCGTCAACAGGTTGGACAACCACCATGTCAAACTGTTCATAGTTGGGTGGTTGATATTTTTTATGTTGTCAGTTACTTATCAGTCTGTTGACTAGGTCTTCAATCTGATCTAAAGAAAATCAAATGTGTTTTTTTTTTTTTTTTTGGCTATTAATAGAAATCAAGCGCTGGATATTACAAAAAAAAACAAAGTGTATTCGAGTCAACAATATACAATTGTCATAGCTTGGATTCTCGAATCCTATAACCTATTCCATCAATCATTTATCTTTCGTGTTTATATTTTCAATTGCATGGAACAACTACATTTCAATGGATATTGTTTGTGTAATCTAATTTACTCACATGAATATGTATCAATCACTTTTTTCCAACTAATATAAATGTGAATAATAAATCATAAATTTTAAGAGACCAAAGATGACAACTTGACATCACTCCCCTTAGTTTTAATTGCAAGTCAATTGGAAATAAATGTCATGATTGCATAAAAATGCATGATGATTATCTATGATTCTCAACTCAAATTTATCTTTTGAAATTTGTCTTTCACTTTTGTAAATGTGTTTTTCTAATCACACAAATTCTTCAATAAATACATTATGTTGAACTAATGGAAATTACCATAATGAAAAGGCTTGCAACATAATTTCAAATACTTGCCTTTGCACTCCTCATACTATCACGTCCTTTCACTTGCCAACCTCTACTTGATTCAACCAATACTTAAGTGTATAAAGAGTATGACCATAAGCGTGAAAACTTCAAAATTGCTTTTGATCACCAATTACATATTTTCACATTGTTTAGCCCTCCCACTAAAATTCTAAATCCGAAGTGGAGACTTAAATTTTTTCTTTTTAACACCTTAATTATACATTTTTTTAGTATCTTAATTATATCAAAAGACTTATAATTCACCTGAGCTCTAAGGATTCTCTTTAGTATTTTGAATTTTTTATGGTTTTTGAGTACACAATGGTTCCCCATGGGAGGGGAGGCAAAGGCATCTCCTTCAATAACATCATAGCAAAGTATGCAATAATCAAGCTTCATACAGACTCAATAGTCCCAATTTAGGCAAAGAACGTATTTATTCATTGTCAAATTATTCAACTCTGTTGAGGTAAGAAAAACATCGACCACTGCAAATGGACTGCTTCTAGACGAGGTAAAGAAATCTAGATTCTTCCTTCCACAAGAAACAAAAACCCATATGTATGAAATAATTCTGGATAAAATAGGTGATAATTCAATATATGAAAGGTCATGCACTAATCTACAAATTTGTGGGGATCTGGCTCTCAAAAAAAAATCTCATTAGCTAGATCCATAAAAAGTGGCCTTTGAAAGGTGATATAGAGTTTAAGCTAGACTGTAAGGGTTTTTTTACAACCATTTCTAATGATGTGGATGGCAGAGACAGAATTTTTCAAGGAGGTTAATATTTCATAAACTCAGTTAGTCTTTATATGAAACCATGGGCAAAACGATTCAATCTTGATAAAGAACATTTTTACTTTCCACCTATCTGGCTATGGATTTATTGTCTTCCTCGAGAATTTTGGGAACGAGATGTTCTAGAGGGCATAGGAAATGATATAATGTTTTTTTTCTATGCTTTCGAAAACCACAAGGTAATGCAACTACACCTCATATGCATGCATTTGTGTATACATGCATCTAAAGAATCCACTCCTAGCTAGTATTCAAATTATCTATCATGATAACATATCTGAACAAAGCATAGATTATGAATAAATATCCTTTAACTACAGGGATTTCCATGACTATGGTCATCTCTTCAGAGAATTTCCATCTAATTTGACCCAACAACCTATGCAAGAAATGCAAGAAATAGATCAAAAAGGGTTTGCTAGAATTACAAATCCAAAGTAAAGGGTGTTGAAAAAAATACCAAGAATGAACAGAAACACATCTCTAGAAGAAGAGAAAGTTGGTTGTTCTTAAAGCAATTCGGATTAAAGATAAAGAAACCAAAAAAAAAAATTGGAACATGGAAATCCCACTGAAGACATGGTAATGGGTGTCGACAAGAAAACCCACTTAGAAGCATATGATCTCAAGGAAATGGAGTTTGTAGATATGAATTTCCAAACCCTAGCACTAGAATGGAAGACTAAATATCTAGTAGTGATCATGGAGAGGAAGTGAAAATCATTACAAAAGCCTATATAAAATATTAGGAAATACTTCACCAACAAGCCCAAGGTATTCTTTCTCCTCCTACTTTTGGGATCAAAAGTAATATAAATAAAGAGAAAACCAAGCCTACAAAGGAAAATAAGAGAACGGGTTCAAAAAGTAATAAACATCTTATATAATAAATGGGAGAGTATCTAGTCAATGTAACTAGGGTAATGTTAATGACAAAGACCTACAAACCGTCCTTTCATAGTTATCAATGAACATGATATCTTAGCATATAAGGAGTCTTTATGGTAAGACTAAACAAAGAATCCTCAAAAACAAGATCATGCAAGAATCTCAAGACATTTTGAAATTACAAGAAACAAATGTTCTATTAAATCAATGGAAAAAATTATCCAAGGCAATACAAAAAAATAGTCAATCACTCACAATGATACTCAAGGGACCTCAAGAGGCATAGTCATTCTTTGGAATCATTCTACAATTTCAATTTTTTACTCGTTCGCTTCTCCAAGAACTATTATAGCAAGATTCCATATAATAGGCTTTGGAAGTACTAGCTTCATTTCGAATATTTATGGACCTAATCCTTCTTTAGACAAAAAGAGTCTCCTTCGAAATATTCAAAATATTTACAACAAAACTGGAGGAGATTTTAATATGATAAAATACCTTAACGAGAAGAGAGGTATAAAAATATTTTATGAAAGATACTTCTCTCTTCACGAACTTTTTAAATCAATCTAATATTATAGACAGGGAAACAAACAATGGTATCTTTACCTGGTAAGACAAAAGGGGTATATTCTCAAATTTATTCTTGTTGGGTATATTCCCAACAAATGGCATGGGAGGTTTGATATAGAGTCGAGAGGGTTAAGAGAGCAAGAGGCTTCAAATTAGGGTTAAGATGAAAAGAAGAAATCAAATTATGGTTAAAAGTGAAATTAAATTAGGGTTAGGGTTGGATTCAGAGGAAATTAGAAATAAGGGTTACATAGGAAACAAGAGAGGGAACCAGGGGACCGCAGGTTGGTTGACCACAAGGGGCTGGAAAGAGAAAGAATTAATGTGTTGAGAGAGATGAAAGGGGACTTGTCGAAAAGCGTAAAGATGAGGCGCTAGGACCTTGTTCAATGGGCTCAAAGGTTAGAAGAGTCAAGGGAGGCAAGGAAGGGCTCAAAGAGGTCAAAAAGGAGGATGAGGGCACATAAAGATGAAGCAAAGGGAGAGATGCAGAAGAGAAGGGGAGCTAGGGTAGGAATGCTTGTATTTTTTGATATCACTGCAAATCTTAACGATAATATGCAAATAAGAGATGTTGAAACCGTGGATGAAGTGCCAACATAAAGAGAGGTGGAAGAGAGAGGGAGCAAATGGGTGGTGGTAACAGAGATGTTGACAACCACAAAGGAATTTGCCAGAAGAAAATACTCTGAATGAGAGAAGAGAAGTCCAAGGGAGGAAACATGATTGTTATAATTGGAGGGGAATTATTAGGGGGGAATTGCCACATTTAACCCGAAGTAGTAATGGAACAATTAGCATCAACAAGCTTTGATTGATAGGATCAACTTTGGGTAAAAAACATGTAGGGTGCAAAAGTGTCGTATGATTGGTTGACAAGGCCAAAGAATTATTTGAATAATTATTGTGAATTTGTGAATTTGGTTTTTAGAAGCATATTCAAAAGATCTTTGTTCAATGTGAATCCATAAATCATATTTAACTAAAGAGGATAATTTAAGTGGAGCTTAAGACCCTGGAATGAGAGCCAAGCCAACTCAAATCCGATGAAATGAATTTCAGCCTACAATAACGCATTGATCTGAGATAGATTCAATTGACGTCTAGTCTACGAAGGATATGAGTCTTTGCACCTCTTTAAAAAACTATAAACATGCACGTTAGGTCAACAGGAACGTCAAAATTGAATAGACAAACATGCACACCATCACCATATTGAAACATAGTTAAAATCAAGATTCACCACTTATGAATGATGGAAGTAGTTAATGAACTATCAAAAACATTTTCAATAAAGTAAAATGTGTATCATTCAATCAAGTAAAATTTGTATCAAGTAAAATGTGTATCATATCAAAGAAAATAAGTTAAGCGGTAAGTTAAGAATGAGCAGCTTCTCCTTTTATTTACTACATAATCCTTCACTTTGATCAATGCCATAATTATTATTTTTCAATAAAATAAGTATAAGCAATATATTTTCACAAATAACATAACCATTATGCTACGACAACTTTTGTTCATAACTTAACCAATGACCTAACGATTATTCTATAAAAACTCCCTAGCTACAAAAATTATAAAAACTCACATAACCATTATGCTAGGAGGACTTTTGTTCATAACTTAACCAATGTCCTAACAATTAAAATATAAAAACTTCCTAGTTACAAAAATAAATTATAATATATGTAAATACCATGTTCAAATATTCTTTTAGTTTTCCAATAAAAACTTAATAAACGGCATTTTCAAGAATATTTACCTTTTAATTTATCCAATAAAACTAATTAATAATACTCAAATTACAAAATCTAATAAAAATAAACATAATCACCACATTTAAACATCCAAAAATAATATCTCCAACTCTTATTTTCCAATAAACCAAGAAGATGTTAAAAACCAATAAACATCATTATATTTAACAAATTTTGTTCACTTATTTTAAATATAAATTTTTAACTCACTTTTTACCTCCTTAAATTTCACCTCTGCCTCTGCTTGAGTAGAAAATTTCACTTCTACCTGAGAAAATTTCTATATACCATGAAAAATATAGTTTCACATCAAACATTGTCACTTGGAGTTTCACCCACTCCATGAAACATTGTCACTCAAGTTTCCACCCATTTCAAGATAACTCAAGTTTCCCCCCATTTCAAGATAAATATGCATCACTGAAATTTCAGAATAAAAATTAAATATATATATATATATATATATATATATATATATATTATAAAAAACACTTCTATGTCAAATTCATGCCACATATGAGGGTTAACTATTTACATGCGATGTCTAGGCATGACCGAGCCTTGCACAATCCTGGGACAGCATCCTGTCTGTGGATATATCGTTCTTCCATCCTAGATTTGAAAAAAAAAGGTCTAAAAATCTCCGTCACTGGAAAACAACAAAACAAAATATAATATAACAAACAAATAGACTCAACAATAAGTTGTTCACATATTAATTCACTTCATAATATTTTGTTCCACATATTAATTCACTTCATAATATTTTGTTCCAGTAGTTCAACTCCATCCATAACGTCTTCATAATATTTTGTTCCAGTAGTTCAACTCCATCCATAACGTTTGATCCTCTAAACAAATGAGATTTCAAATTGTCAACATTTTCAAACATTTAAAAATAAATAATTCACTTCATAATATTTTGATCCAGTAGTTCAACTCCATCCATAATGTTTTATCCTAAACAAATGAGATTTCAAATGGTCAACATTTCCAAACATCTAAAAATAAATAGTTGCATTTCAAATGGTCAACATTTCCAAACATCTAAAAATAAATGGTTGCAATGTCATATTAATGGTGGTGGTGGTTAACTTACACAAATATGGAGTAACTTTACAAAGAGACCGTCTATGGGCTGAGAGAAAATTCACCCACAATGAAAAGGCATAATATTCTCATTCTTCCGATGGAGGCTTGAATAATTGAATGAATTTGCTTAACACAGACAGGATACTATGAGAATTTATTTAAATCATACAGGGGCAAAAAACAAAAATAATCATACACTCAAACATGCTCTATAATACTTTTCATTCTTCCGAGAGAGGCCTGAATATTTGAATGAATTTGCTTAACACGGGATACTAAGATAATTTGCTTAATCATACAGGGACAAAATAAAAAAATAATCATATTCTTAAACACTACTTTTTTGGAATTAACCAAATAAAAAAAAACAGTTGAGTCCTCCTTTCCGGTCACCATAACCTTATGCTCAAAAAAGGACATCAGCGGTTCGTGTGGATTTCCAACCCAAATAACTAGTACAGAACAAAGTCCAACCGAAAAGATTCCTATTCGTCAATAACTATATTATTACATACACGCAAAACATCCAACTCTAACGTTTCTTAGCTCCGCGCTAATTTGATAAGCATCAGAAATTGGCAGTTTGAGTCACGAAACATAATAAAAGAAATATCTTCTAAAGAAAAACTGTCACTGGGAAAAAATTCGTTTCCAAAGTTACTCTCTTTTGAAACCATTTTTTTACGTGTACCTTGACAACTTAAAACGGAAGCAAAGTATTCTCAGCCCACGTGCCCTAGCATAAGTCCATTGTTCATATGGAATCAACATATACATCAAATCAGCCTACATTCTGGATTAATCACAAAATGTGCGCTTATTTCACAGCACATTGACTTGCAATACACGATTTTCCAAATATCCAGACCTCAACAGCATTTCTGTACATAAAAGGGATTGCATGTGAGGCGTCTATACAAGAGTGCGTACATGATCCACGGCTGTAAATAAATGCTGCCCATCTGCAGCACTGAATGGCCCTCCCATGCATCTGTAATACAGAGATTAACAACATTTTCAGCCATAACGATGGTAATTTGGCCATCATAAACTTGACAGTGATAGTCTGTAAAATATGTGACGAGTAATTACCGGCATTGGGAAATATATGTTGCATGTTTCGGAATTTGTCTGTACCCTTTCTAAGTTGAAATTTCAAAGAAATGTAATGCCATCCGAACCCTCATTAGTTTGCAACTATAAAACACAATGCCAGATACTCATATGCGCTCATCCCTCTATCTGCAGTAAATGGCTTGATCTATTTGAGGTGGGATTGGCTTTATTTCAGTGCCAAGTTCCTGCTCAATCTTATACCTATATTGTGAGAAAATATGTTAAAGAAATAGTAAAATTTTAAGCTTCATATATAATTAAAGCTTAAATACATAGAAGAATAAAGGTAATTCAAAGAGTATAAGGGCTTACAAATTAAACCGATCCTCATATGTAATCAAATTTACAGCAAGTCCTAGATGACCAAACCTTCCAGATCGCCCTACCTGTATAAAAGAGTAGATGTATGACTAAAATGCTAACATTTTCATGTGTATAATCTCCAAAATTGTCAGCATTTGAGACAAGCAGATAAGAAGCAAAAAGACTACAGCAATGGAAGATAAAATACTTACTCTGTGCAAATAAGTTTCTGAATTCTTAGGAAAGTCAAAATTGATTACAACATTAACCGCTTGAATATCTATTCCTCTCGTAAACAGATCTGACACAATAAATTTAAATGAGGAATAAGATAATGAATAAGAAACGAGTAAAACAACAGAAGAATAGATAACATTCGGGCCATTTGATGGTTGCATGATATTTTCTTTACCTGAAGACACCAGATTTCTACAGGCACCATTACGGAAATCGTGGAAGACTCTGTTCCGGTGAGATTGTAACATCTTCGCATGGATGTAAAAGCATGAATATCCAAGCTCCGTAATTTTTTTGGCCAAGAGTTCTACTCGATTAACAGAATTGCAGAAAATGATTGATTGGTTGATTTGGAGCTGCAGGAAAATGACAACTTGTTGAGATATGCTAAAGATTTATCTTGCATCAAAATAAAACACGAGCATTTTTGTTCACTGAAGCCACAAAACCAACCTTGGAGAAAAGTGTGTTGAGACAATGAACCTTTTGCCTCTCCTCCACAAATGCATAAAACTGTGTGATACCTTTGAGAGTTAGTTCATCCATAAGGTTTATCACATATGGCTTGCGCAAAAACCTATCCTTAAATGATTTGACAGTGACTGGAAATGTAGCAGAGAACAATAATATTTGGCGGGTTTTAGGAAGAAATCTGATGAGCTGTTCCACCAAAGGTTGAAACTCTGGAGAGAGGAGTTTATCAGCCTGAAAAAGATAGAGAATTTGGAAACAGTCAACACCTTCAGTGTCAAGAATTCACCTCAAATAAAATGAACACAACTGTCATATAGGGCTTTATAAATTATAATGCATCCAAAATATACAAATATATGCATTCAATTTGCTAGTAGAACAGGACAGGATATCTATCATAATTACAACCTTTAAATTCCCTGCCAAGTGATATTTAATAACCAACTGTCACAATCTTTGCACTGTATGCCATGTCAAAAAAACAGCTATACTGAAAGGAACCTAAACTATAAAAGAACTTAAAGAACATAAGCAAAAGTCACAGCCACTAACCTCATCCATTACAAGCATTGTACAATCTTTCAGGTTGCAAACACCCTTATTTGCCAGATCCAGAATTCTGCCTGGTGTGCCTACAAGTAGATGAACTGGCTGATACAAGCGCATGATGTCATCCTTTAAGCTAGTTCCCCCCGTACTAACCATTACTTGAATATGCAAGTGCTTGGCCAGCTCCTTGCACACTTGTGAAGTTTGAAGCGCAAGCTCTCTTGTTGGAACTAACACAAGAACTGCACAAAGTACAGACAGTTACTGATTCATAATAACCACCTAAGTAATACTGCACAGAATTTCTAATTTCCATTAGCCTGGGCAAAATACCCACGTAAACAGGTTTTTACCCAATAATTAACATCTTTACATGTGCTGGAAGTTTAGTTAATGTTTTTTGAAAAAATAAAATAGAAATAGATCTCCTTTCATTAATCAGGTATACTTTGTGTACAGTCCACCGTGATCACCTTTTGAAATTTCTTTTGAAGCTGGCACTGGACAGAAATGTTCTTACCCTGCAGGTCTTTGGATTCCATGTCTGTTACCAAGTGGATGAATGAGGAACAAGTTATGGACTCAGTCCCTTTACTTCCTCTAATTGCAAGTAACCTGGACAAAAGACACTATGTAAACAGGTTTTTACCCAGGTCCTGATGCTGGATCCCAGATTCACATCTTATATCCGGATACGAATATGGATCCACACAGATCCACACAGATCTGCATGACATCTGCCACGTAAACAGATACTTCAAACCCAGAAACAGATCACATCCCTGCTGAAACAGATACTGTGCCAGATAGCGTTCACACGTTGAATCCCAAGCAAATAAAATTAAAGTTTTAGATTTTTTTTTATTTCTTTAAGGATATTTGCAACCTGTTTGAAAAGCTTTTAGTTAGACTACTTATTATTAATCTGTAGGCTGTATAGCTGTATAAGTAAGTTATTAATTACCTGTAGCCTGTAAGCTGTATAGCACATAATAATGCTAACAGGAAAGGTCTGAGACATTAACTTCTTAATTTTCAATTTTTTATAATATATAGTACACACTTAGTTTTCATTTTTCTTTGTGTACAAAGGATGGCTGTGTCATTAAGAATTTAATTAGATCAATACCATCCAATGCTAAGCGAAGACTCCTGTTAGAACAGTATGATACATAGACAGTATCATGTTCTCAAAAAATGTACGTTGTTCATTTACAAATGTAATTAGTTGGGAATTTTTACATTTTGAGGCAAATATCAAGGAAAATGACAGGTTGATCATGACGTAGTCAGAGATACTCTGAATCATATCAATAGAGTGATCATCGATGCAACATAATTTTGTATTTACAGTTATCTTTTTTGTATGCATCGTGATTTAAGTCTTCAGATTTATAAATTATCTAATGATTTAAGTCTTCAGATTTATAAATTATCTAATGATTTAAAATCTAATGTTGCAATGCATGATTTTTCTTTGATTGTTTGTTCCGTTGAAAAACAAACAATAAAGTATCTACCAAAACAACTAGAAATAGAATTTTTGATGTAGTATAGAACACCAATAGCACCTTCTAATTAAGGCAATGAAAACTACAGTACAAGCTCATGATAGTCTATATTTAAGAGTAGATCTATTAATGTCATGACTCAAAGCATCAATTGGGACTTGGTTGAAAAAGAAGATGCATGCTTTACATATCTATTCTGTGGTGGCATTAATTGACACTATCTGGTGTCATGGAAGACAATAATCAATTCTCCGCAGATTTGGTATGACTGATGCAGGGGCATCACGATAGTTTGAAGAAATTCAAGAAGATACATGCATACAAGAGAGAGAAGATACGCACTGCAAACTACATACAGTTGGAGTTCAAATTATTTCAAGGAGACTCATCGTGAAGTAACAAAAAAACAAGAGTTAACAGATCTCAGAGATACAGATCTGTCAATAGTAGATAAAGAAAAGATGCAGCTGAAAATGGAGTTGCAGATTCTTTGGTTCCCATAACATATGAGAAGGCCATGAGAACCATAGTGAATGTCAAAGGAAAGTGATTACAAAGAGAGGAAAGGAAAAGAGTCATAAAGGATAGTCTGAATGACATGGAAGTCATAGTTGTAAATATGAAGCAGAATGGCCAAACATGTAACAAGTTAAGGATAAAGGACTGAGAACAGGGAAAGACTCAAGGTGGCACTAGGGAAGATTGTGAGAGAACAATACACCAACTGACAAATGACTATTCCCTTCAACCTGTAGTTAATGTAGAAGGCAAGTAATCTGGCAACGATCATGAAAGATGGAAAGAGTTGCTAAATGAGCCAGTTACTGACATAAAAGAGAACCACTTTAATATTTACAAAAACCACAAACAATTAGATGTGATTATGTACAAAAACTTGTTAGGGACCTATCACAATTTATGATATGGTCTGCCTTCGCTAAGAAATAACAGCAAGAGCATGGAAGCAGTGCTATATCAATAAATCCCCCATTCCCTCATTATCTTAAGTGTGTTTATTTCAAATTGTGTGAGCAAGAAGTATAAATTGAGCCATTTTCATCTGTTATTGAAAAGAATAAGAATTCAGAAGAGTTTATTAGAAGCGGGACTACCTCCAACACACTAGATATTGCAATAGAGTTATGGAAGACAATCCATTAGTGGAATCAAAAGCTTAGATACTACCCAAAAAAAGCTTTCCACAGCCTAGTCTCAGAGCCAAAAGACAGACAAGACAAAACATAATGTTCTTTCCAACATGCAGAAGAGACGAGACAACAACAATGAACTCCAGGGACATATTGTCAGATATTCTGAACCATGTAGCTCCAACATGCTAGATATTGCAATAGAGTTATGGAAGACAATCCATTAGTGGAATCAAAAGCTTAGATACTACCCACAAAAAGCTTTCCACAGCCTAGTCTCAGAGCCAAAAGACAGACAAGACAAAACATAATGTTCTTTCCAACATGCAGAAGAGACGAGACAACAACAATGAACTACAGGGACATATTGTCAGATGTTCTGAACCATGTAATAAATTTGCAAACTAACGAAGGAGTGAGAGAGATGGGGAACAACTCCACAAAGTCTCGTCATTGTGATGCTGCTGAGAAATATTATGAACAAGATTAGCTTACATATCTTTACTCAGCATTACAACGGAAGAAAATAAAGGTGAAATTGGAGACTATGAAGGAGACATTGATATCAGAAAAAAGATATAATGCAGATTCTTTTGCTCTAGAAAAAGAAACATAAGGAACAAAGATCTAACTCGGGTTACTTAACTTCAAGAGCTAGCCAGCCATGCAGAATTGGACATATGAACATCTTCTCACCAATCTTCTAAGACCAAATAACCCCGACTTCACATGGCCAAAAGCCTCAGGTAAGATCCAATTTTTTCTTCCCAGTGAGAGTTATATCCCCTTTATTTATGACCAGCAAAGAATACAACGCTTCTAGCTATTATAGTGAAACTGATTATTGCATGCAACACATTAATCTTGGATAGTTTAGCTGGGACGAACAACCAGCCATGCAGAACTGGTCATAGGAACAATTTCCTTTCAGCAATCTTCGTTGCCCCCAACAACCTGTATTCATATGGCCCAAAAGAATTGTACCGTGTGTGTCTATATATATATATATATATTTATATATTTCAATTTATATTTTCTCCTCAGTTTACATGAAGTGCATTCTGTTGTAAATAACGAGTTATTATGTCCCAATTATTCTTTGCAAGTACTCAATTTTTCTGTGCCTTTGACAAGCTGCATAATCCCACATGCTGCTTTTATACAAAACCTCTACACACAGAATACTTCCTTATTCCAACCAGTAGATTGTAATCATATCCTTTCAACCAAAGGTTAATAATAAATTCCAAATGTAAACAAGACACAAAATTACCAAGTCCATACAATATCACTTTGACTATCATTTTATGTCCATCAACTTGTTGCATCACAAGAATCCAAAAGGCATATATCAAATGATTAGTAGCAAAGTAGTCTACAGAAAAATAAAATTTACCTTGTATGGTATTTTTATTTTGATCAATCTTCTCTATTGCTGGAATGCAAAAGGCAGCTGTCTTTCCCGTTCCATTCTTTGCCCGAGCAAGAATATCACTCCCTGTTAAAGCAATAGGAATACTTTCTTCTTGAATTGGTGAGGGCCTTTCAAACCCTTTCTCATAGATTCCCATGAGCAGCTCTTTTTTGAGAAAATAATCTTCAAATTCATTTCCTTTTGTAGCTGTAACATCCTACAGAAAATATCAAAATCTAGTTGTAAGAGCATGATACACAATAGGAAGTGAGATATACTAACCGAAACCATAATTATGATGTGTATCACTGTATTCATTTCAATTAAAATTATTCCCAATATAAATAAGATAATTCAAACAGCACAGCAGCCACTAAAAACATACAAATATCATGAGAATCACCATTGAGGAAAACAAATAAAAAATGACTTTCCTAAGTTCTTTCTTCATAGAATTCTTGTGTTTTTCTAAAACTCAACTAAATGCAGGTCAAACTCTTTTTTGAACCCGCGTTACTTTTTTTCAAAACTCAACTAAATTCAACTCAAACAGCACTTATTTGAATTAGTATTACTAAAATCTCAACTAAATTCAGCTCAAACAACTATTACTTGAGCAAGTATTGATTAGATGTGAGTCGTGCCACATTGAAGTCATAAATAGTACTTTGCAGACCCAAAGTTAAGAGAGGTTATGATATTAATCTTGCTAAAGTTTAATTCTCTTATCTACCCCACTATCATAAGGTCCACAGCAGTGTCATAAACTCTAAAAAGATTCCACCCATACAGTACAAGTCCCTAAAACTATCATCAACTTTCATTGTACAATAAACCTACAAGTATGTAATGGGTGATCACCTAAAAGGTTATTATACTTGTACATTCATCCTCCAGTGACACATTCATCCACTGGGAAAACATTCTTTGGTTCATTGAGACCTCAATCCCATCCCACACCTCCATAAAACAAAACGACTATCCTCACTGAGAATTCATTCTTATATTCGGGTTGCATTTGAATGCTAGAAACTGCGCGCACATGTTTTCAGCTAAAGTGACTGAATCAAAGCACTCTTGGTAATCAGACTTGGTTTGAGAACAATCCCCGCCCATCAAAAGAAACACAGGCCACCACAATTATGCAGTCAAGAGTTTATTAGAAGTCAAAATAGCTGAGAGAAGGTGAAATTCCACCAAACTTGACAACCCAAATTACAGTATACATCAATGGACAAGGCCAGGCGTCCCAAGCGAATTTTATGTAACCAATCATTTTATCTAACGTTTTCAATATTTGTTTCTAGCTAAGGTAAAGTTTAAACAGCATGCTTAATGAACGGTTGAGAAAAATATATTATTGGTGAAGCAAACATATAGAGGAAACACATCACACACAATTAATATTTGACATTGCAGATTAAAATAGCATATGCACATGATTATACTACGTTTTAGAAACTCTCCAATATATGAAAACATGCCAGTGGATACAGAAATACAACTGAGGCAGCAGCAGACAAAAGCTTCTATAGTCCAAAAAATTACTTAAAAGGAATCATAAATTGCACAATTCTTTTATCCTCGTTTGAGAAAAGCATACCTCAGTCCTGTACCTAGCATCAGCCTGTGGTATTTTCAATTGGGCCTTCCAATCTTGCGTGCTGGATAAACATAAGGAAAAATTATAAGTGATTTTATATTATTAAATACTGTTATTCTATACTTTAACACCATTTGAAAATATCAATACATGCTCCAAATTACTGATACAGGGTATGAAAATAATCAATTCATTACAATAAGAACATCATTGGCTATTACGGTGAGGAGAAAACTAATACTAAAATATAAACATGTGACCAGTAAAAATTCCCTCTGGAAAATACACCATCGGCATTTCAGGTACATTCAACAAGTTCCAAAATCTGAACAATGCAATCATCACTAAGGTCATGCAACAAGGAGAGCTCCCCCAGTTATCACGATATTTATAACCATGCTACCCAGAAATAAAGAGCTAAGAATACATTTGGAAGCACATCAAAAACACCAAACAGAGTTACATACAAGCACACATCAGCAATACGATGTTCAATGGACATGGAAACATTTTGCCAAATAACATACCTCGAACCAACATCTTCTGTCAGAATCTTTTCCTCAGGTTCGATATGATTTTCTTCTGGAGCAACATGCACCACAGGTTCAGAGTGAATTTGATGATTCCTGCTTTGTACCATATATTGGGGTTGTGTTTGAGATTGCTGGTAGGTCTGCCTCTGTTGTGGATATTGCTGTTGCTGGAAATTTCTTTGAGGAAATGATTGGTACTGTTGTTGTTGAGGATGTTGTTGAGGATTTCTTTGAAATGGCTGAAACGAGCTTCCTACACGACCATTCGCCATGTTTGACCCGTTATTAGCACGGGGATGCATATCAAAGATCGCTTCAGGGTTGACCTAGACTAAAAACTGCTCTGTGAATCCTTCGGCCTTGAAATCTTAAAATTAAAAGCTTTGGATATCAGATTCTGAATTAAGCTACTAAAATTTCCCTAAAATATGCACAGATCTGGTAGCTGACGTATATAGGCACGAAAGTCTCCAAATCCTGGCGGCCTATTGGCAAAATAGAACACAGTAGAACTGCTGCCTTAGACAGTATCCAACAAGCTTTGTCTCGACTATTCTCTTCTTAGAGGTATTACCAAAACATCTCCCGGAGTTGCTTGCACGTTTTGTACAATATTTAATATAACATTTGGCGATTTCCAAGAAATAAAGACGGGATAAACAAAAATTTACAGCTCAAACGAATAATAGAGAACACAGTGAATATTTTTATAGCATCTGTGTCTTCGTCCAGCTGTCCAGGAAAATAACCCTTAAAGCGATCTGCAAGAAGAGTGAATCGCAATAATTTCCAAAGGCGGGCCAATAGCTACGCAAATGTTTTAAATCACCTGCAATTGAAAGAATCTTACAACAATCTAAAAGCGCTCTGTAAACCAAGGCGGTTCATTCACAATCACACCAAAGATTAATCCAAAGATTAATCTTAGTTAGATGGACAACCCTCCAAAGAACTTTCATGCAGAGAGAGAAAAAAATTAACTGTTTTGTCGCCAAGAAAGAAAGCTTTTTCAGATATGCTGCTTCAAAGTATGTTTCCCAGATTTACCGCTTCAAAGCATTTTTTTCCCAGATTTGCCGCTTCAAAACGAAGATTTTCAGATTTAATGCTTTAAAGCCCTCGAGCAGCAGAAAGCCGGGCAAGGAAACGATCTCCAACAGATTTCCAATAGGAGGACTTTATTTATTTAGATCCACCACTCTTTTTTTAAAAATTATGCTTCCCCGCTTCAATGGAAATACTTTCAGACTTTGTTATACGGAAATACTTTCAGACTTTGTTATATGAAGACCGCGGAGTGCAAAGAATCCTGAGCAAGCCACCTTTCTCAAACCGACTTTCTACAAAATCAATTTATCTATCCGAATCCACCACCACCGACCGACGTGGAAAAATGCAAATCGCCGACAAGGGCTATCGATCTTTGAAACCAAGTAGTAAAGGAATCGAATCCCTGGCCAGAAATCAACCCAGCACACGGAACATGAAACCCTTGATTTTGTTCTGAGGTGCCTTTACCGCGCCTTTCATTCAAAGACTTTAAAAATTGTAGTCAATAAAACCCCTGTGAGCATCAATCTTGTGAGGTACCTATGACGGCCGGAGAGGATTTCAGCGGAAACAGCAATCCGGCGTGGTGGTCAGCATAATCAGGGTCAGAACTTGCTAAATTTGAAGCAATTTTCTGTTTAACAGACCAAATAAATTTCTGTAACATGCACGTTAACCCTTGAGCTTCCAGTGTTCAAACCCTAACCAAGGTTAAACCGACAATCAAGATTGGGTTGAGAATCCGTATTATACGGACGTTTTGGAGAGTTGCTAGGCAGAGTGCAATATTAGAGAGTCTTATATAGGCTAAATGAAATATTTTTTTGACCGTTGGTGAGTAGAATTCAACATATTTTTTTTAAGTAGTAAGGTGGGTATGTTGAAGTAGTGAGGTGGGTATGTGGATTTTCAAGTTTACCAGTGCGTAGACTAAAGGGTATTTATATTTTGTTAATTTAATAAAAGTGGTATTTAAATTTGATAGGAATTAAATGTATAATTTGAGGCATTATAAGATGTTTTAGATTATCACACTTTCGAAAGAAAAAACAAACATAAATTTTGATTTCTTATAAAAACATCAATTACGTAAGTATTTTATAAATAATGATATGAATTTTTTTAAATGGTGTATGATTTGAAATTTTTAAATTGTGTTTGATTTTTTTTGGTATATTTTTATAGTTAATGTTGTTGAAAATTTATGGTAATATGTGTATTTTGTTTGATGAGCTCAGATGTTTCAGGTGAACATTTCATCTATTTTAAGGGACAAGAAGCTTAACTTATGATGGGAAGAGTGTTTGACCAAGATATGTAGAAAATGGGGAAAAATAGTCGTTAGAGAAAGTGAGATTAAAGGGAACGTTGCACAAAATACACAGGTTACCAAAAGTTTTCAACAACATTATGTTTGATTTCTCTTCGATCATAGTGTTAGAATTTGGGATAATGGAGGAGGGGAATTTGTCACCCCGCCGCCTTCCATCATATTTAGTATGGGGTGGCGTGGGCATCCCATCCCATGCACTCACACATGCAAATAGTTATTACCATATTTCAATTTCATGGCAGACTTCTCTTCCTCCAAGTGCTCTAGGTCGACAGACCTTGGTCCCATGTTTTTATGCTACATCAGTGACATCCCCCTCCATAGGTGGAACAATTCATTAGTGCATTAGGTAGTGAGGGGCTCGTCTCTAGCTGCGAAGATTCAAGGTTGTGTGGAAAACTACGGGTTTCCACTCTGGTGCAAAGGACAACTTATCTACATAGCCATGGCTTGGCGTGCAAGGGAATTTCTAGAGGCTTACCTATTGGGTATGTGTATCTCCAACGCATGTGTTAGATGTTAAGCAGTAGCAAGGGGAGAAGATAGAGAAACACAATGATGGTACTCTCAGGGATGTTGGCGGCAACCACAGCGACACCAGGGGACGGAGGAGGAAACCATCAACTCGCCCTCATGGTGACACAGGTTCATGCCTGATGGGCTAGCCAACACCAAGTAACTCTTCCTATGTTCAATTCCTTTTGCTTCGACAATTTCTTTACTAGTTTAGCTTATGTTTGGTGGTTGCTTGTATGTAGTGCTCAGAGCATAGTAGGGGTGAGCATTGGTTTTGGTCTTTCTGCCTCATGGTGGTTGTTGAACCCTACCCAAAGCCCTTTATTTGCCTCCCCTCAGTTGCTTAATTTCATTAGAAGTCGTCACAGACTTCCCTAACAATATATGTCTCCTGAGGCTTTACTTATATTTGGTTTGCTAATTTATAGTCGCCATGGTTTTTAAGTTTTCTAGGTGATATTTTTATCTCGGTCCCTGGAAACTTGATGCAGTATGCCCCAACAAAGGATGCATTGTTGTGGGGGGTTTTGTGGCATAGGTCTTAGGGGTTGACCGTGAGCCCAAGGCCAAGCTCAAGATGCAAGAACCATTTTTCACTCCTTCACTCCTCCGTGAATTCAAGAGGACATTCGTCAATGTAGGTTTTAACCCTATACAGAAATTATCTACAAACGAATCTTAAAAATATAAAATAAACAATAGAGAGAGCATAAAACATAAAACAGATATACACAGAGATTTTCCCCTGGATCCCAAATCGAGACAACCAGCTTGATTTTTCATTATATTCCTTTTAGTGTTACAACACATATATATACATGCCGAAGCATACATAAACCCCAATCCATTAACCCTAGATTAGAACATAATCGTAGTTCCCTTGACCGGATCTACAAAATACCAGGGGTCGAAAACCATCATGTCCCAAAACCATGTGCAAACCCATTCACAAAACGATGGGCGAGTCCACCCACCGAAAAATAAGGCCCAACAAATTTTTCTCGAGCCACTGTCGCCCCCCTATGACCCCCCTGCTGCGCTTGGTGCAACATACAGGGGAGGCTATCGCCCCCCTGTGTGTGACTAGTCGTGGAAAGAATATAACACAAACACAACATTCTCCCACTTGTTGTTTTCTTTCCGCAGGGGGCCACAGGAGAGCTGAGTCATTAGCCCAACTTTGCAACACCCATTGTTTCTCTACACCAAGAGAACTTTTGAGTGCTCACAGACTTTGTCAATGCATCTGCAACATTCTTCAAAATGTCCACCTTTACCAGCAACACCCTTTTAGCCTCAACCATATATCTCACAAAGTGATATTGAACGTTAATGTTCTTTGTCTTTAAATGATAAGCAGGGTTCTTAGCCAAGAAAATTGCACTTTAGCTATCATAGTCTATCCTTATAGCTTGTTGCACCAACCCCATACTTGAACACAATCTCTGCAACCAAACTGCTTCCTTGCTTGCATGAGTGGTTGCCATGTATTCTGCCTCTGTAATTGAAAGATCCACTACAGACTGTCTTTTACTCATCCAACTGACTGCACCTCCAAATAGGTTGAACACATACCCACTTGTAGATCTTCTTTGGTCTAGATCTCCAGCCCAGTCTGCATCAACAATACCATGAATTTCCAACATTCTTTCCAATCCTGGTCTTCCCTGGTAGCACAAGCCATAATCACTAGTGCCACGTAAATATCTGAAAACCCGCTTCACTGATGTCCAATGCTCCTTCCCTGGGTTTGACATAAACCTGCTCAATACTCCCACTGCATGTGCAATGTCTGGTCTAGTACAGACCATTGCATACATCAGGCTACCCATTGCACTTGCATATGGAACACGGGACATATACTCCTCTTCTTCTTGTGTCTTGGGACACTGTTCAGCAGACAGCTTTACACCTACAGGAATAGGAACATTCACTAGTTTACTATCCTGCATATTGAACCTCTGCAATATAGTCTCGACATACTTCCTCTGGTTTAACCACAACTTCCTCTTTGCCCGATCTCTCTTAATTTCCATGCCCAAAATATAGTTTGCAGCACCAAGATCCTTCATGTCGAATTTGGAGAACAATTGGGTCTTCAAATCTTGGATAATTTCTTTGTCATTTCCAATCAACAACATATCATCCACATACAAGACAAAATAAATAACACGGTCACTAATTAATTTAAAATAAACACAGTGATCCTCCTTGCTTCTGGTGAAGCCAAGTCCCCATATATAGGTATCAAATTTCTGATACCACATCCTTGGTGATTGTTTTAACCCATACAGAGACTTCTTTAACCTACATACTAGTTCTTTCTTCCCCTTCACCATAAAGCCTTTAGGTTGTTTCATGTAGATCTCCTCTTCCAGATCCCTGTGAAGAAATGTTGTCTTCACATCCATCTGTTCTACCTCAAAATCAAATGCAGCAGCAACAGATAAAAGTAATATAATAGAAGTAACTTTGGCAACAGGAGAAAAAATATCACCAAAATCAATTCCCGGCACCTGGGAATAACCTTTTGCTAACAACCGAGATTTGTATTTCTCCACCTTGCATTCTACATTCATCTTCTTCTTAAACACCCATTTTCTCCCGATGGGCTTCCTTCCAGTCAGCAACTCCACCAGATCCCATGCCTCATTTTTGTGCAAGGATGCCATTTCATCAACCATGGCCTCCTTCCAGAGTTTTCCATCCTCTGAATCTACTGCCTCCCTGACAGTTCTAGGTTCATCATCAGTTATAGTTAAGGCAAAACCTGAACAGAAAGCATATGGACTATACCTTTCTGGTTGCCTTCTTTCCCGAACTGATCTTCTCAAAGCTGGAGTTTGTGGCTCTTCATCTTCTGAGTCTTCTTCTGTTGTAGAGTCTGATTCATCCTCCTTTAGCTCAAACTCTATCTTCTCAGGTTCCTTTGGTAGGAATTCATGTTTAACAACATCTTTCACTTATCTAAACACCACATCTCGGCTATACACAACCTTCCTTGTTTCTGGGTTCCAAAGCTTGTAACCCTTTAAACCATCCTTATACCCAATAAAGATGCACCTTTCAGATTTATTATCCAACTTGGTCCTTTTCTCCTTTGGAACATGTACATATGCATCACATCCGAATACCCTTAGATGTGAAAGAGAAGGTTTCTTTCCAGTCTATACCTCATGTGGGGTCTTATCCTCCAACGCTGATGAAGGTGATCTGTTAACTAAGTAACATGCAGTCTCCACTGCCTCTGCCCAAAATTCTTGTCCTAACCCGGTACCACTGAGCATGCTTCTTGCCTTTTCCATCAACGTTCTGTTCATTCTTTATGCAACTCCATTTTGCTGAGGTGTGTATGGAGTAGTCTTCTGTCGTGCTATACCACACTTCTTACAGAACTCTTCAAATTCCTTCTTGTAGAACTCCCCACCATTATCTGTCCTTAGCACCTTTATCTTCTTCTCTGTCTGGTTTTCCACCAGAGCCTTAAATTCTTTAAATATGTCAAAGACTTCAGATTTCTTCCTCAAGAAATATATCCATGTATTCCTTGAGAAGTCATCTATGAATGAAACATAGTACACAAACTTTCCCAGTGAAGGAACTAACACGGGTCCAAACACATCACTGTGCACAAGTTCTAATATCTTGTTCGCCCTCTTAGCACCAGAAGGAAAACTCACCCGATTCTGCTTCCCATATACACAATGTTCACAGAAATCGAAATCCAGAGAGCAGTTAGACATACCTTCTACCATACCATTTCTATGCAGTATCTGAAGGCCCTTCTCTCCAATATGTCCAAGCCTTTGATGCCATAGCATGGTCTTTTCTCTAGAGACAACTAGGCTTTCCGCTCCACTTTCAGGAACCATAGAACTGTTACACCCATCAATAACAGTGCTACCTTGTAGCTTGTACAGAGTTCCAGTCCGAACTCCCCGCATTAATACTAGTGCTCCTCGAACCATCTTGCAGGCATCTTTCTCGAACACTGTTTTTACACCTGCATCATCCATCTTGCTTACAGAAATCAGATTTCTGGCCAATGCAGGAATATGCAGAACACCAGGAAGTGTTCTAATCCTTCCACCTTGCAGCTTCAGCTTGACTTTTCCATGTCCGACGATTCTGGCCTTCCTATCATCCCCTAGGAAGACATCACCACCATCATATTTCTCATACTCGCAGAACCACTCCCTATGGGGAGTGAAGTGAAAGGATGCACCTGAGTCAATCAACCATGACTCATGATCTACATGTGTATTTGAAAAAGAAGCCAAATACACATCCCCACCTTCATTTGAGGTGGTTTTTTCCTCTGCAGAAGGAGAATCATCAGATCCCTTTCCTTTCTCAGGAGCTTTAGATCTGCAGTCCTTCTTGTAGTGCCCTTCTTTTTTCGCATTTCCAGCACACTTTTACAAACTTTCCAGGAGATTTAGATCTCCCTCTAGATTTAGATCTCCCACTCGAAACCTTATTCTTGTTTCTGTTCTGGGACCTTCCTCGTACAGAGAAGGCATCTCCATTCTGACCCTCCATATTTCTTTGTCTCATTTCCTCCGACAGCAAGGCTGAGACAATGTCATCAAAATTCAAGGTAGTTGTATTGCTACCTATTACAATAACCAGACTGTCCCACGAGTCTGGTAGAGAACACAACAAAATGATGCACTTATCTTCATCTGAGATTTTAATATCAACATATGACAACTGACTTACCACAGTATTGAAGGCATTCAGATGCTCTGTCACCGAGTCTCCATCCTTCATCCTCAAGTTATACAGCTTTTTCCATAGGAACAATTTATTCACTAGAGACTTAGATTGGTACAAAGTCCCAAGTTTGTCCCACAAAATATTTGTTGTAGCTTCCCTAGATACATTCAAAAATACCGGATCTGAGATACACAACCGTATTGTGCTCTTTGCCTTCCGATCCAACTTCTTCCAGTCTTCATCTGACATTGTCGTTGGTTTAGTACCCGGATCTACCGCGATCCACTAATCTTTATCCACCAGCAGATCCTCCATATTAAGCTTCCACAACTCAAAACTTTGGCCATTAAATTTCTCGATCTCTATCTTCTCGCCACTCGCCATCTTCTTTCACCACAAGAATCGATCCCGCAGATCTCCCACTGAACAGGGTCTTCCTCAGGCCCGAGCAAAAAACCCCTCAGCAGCAAAGGCGTCCCCTTGAAGCCGAAACTGCTCCAATACCAAATGTAGGTTTTAACCCTATACATAAATTATCTGCAAACGAATCTTAAAAATAGAAAATAAACAATAGAGAGAGCATAAAACATAAAACAGATATACACAGAGATTTTCCCCTGGATCCCAAATCAGGACGACCAGCTTGATTTTTCATTATATTCCTTTTAGTGTTACAACACATATATATACATGTCAAAGCACACATAAACCCCAATCTATTAACCCTGGATTAGAACATAACCGTAGTTCCCTTGACCGGATCTACAAAATACCAGGGGTTGAAAACCATCATGTCCCAAAACCATGTGCAAACCCATGCACAAAACCATGGGTAGGTCCACCCACCGGAAAATAAGGCCCAAAAAAATTTCTCGGGGCGCTGTCGCCCCCCCTGTGACCCCCTTGCTGCGCCCGGCGCAATGTACAAGGGGGGCTATCACCCCCCCGCGCGTGACTAGTCGTGGAAAGAATATAACACAAACCCAACAGTCAACTAGAAGCCTTGACCACTAGTGATCAACAAGCCTACTCTTACTCATAAATTCAAGTTGATGTGGCCAATTAGGTTCTTGAACCTAATCATGCTAGGGGAATATGGAGCCAATAATTGAAATCCATTACACTCCACTGTCATATGAAAGCACTCTTAGGTAGGGTCCTGAAGGAGAAACATGAAGACCACAATGATGTAATGTATTTCCTTAATGAAATCCAACGTGTTCAACACTACCAGTGCTCTTGTCTTGCTAGCTTGGATGCTCAACTTTCTCACATAGAAGGCCATCTCCAAAGTGGTCTGAAACCTCAAACACCAGCAGGAACTGATGCTCAGGATTCGGTCCTGGTTACTTCATATGATTCTTGATGTTGGGTTTAGCCACTTTGCATTCATCTTTCACTCCTTGTAGTTCAATTTATGTTAGTTGTCATGAACTTCATAGTGATAGTCATTACCATTTTGAATCATCTAAACTATTATCCATGGTAAACAGTTCTTGCTTCCCTTGAGGTAGACTATGATCAGATGTAGCATAGACAATGATATATATTGTTGTATGAAGGCATTTTGAGGCAATACAATTTCAAATTCACAAAAAAAAAAATGTGTGTGTGTGTGAATGATTTTAAATTGCTTTTAATTTATGTGTTTATTTTAGTTAGAGACTTATATCAATCATTTATTTTATTTTAATTTTTTAATTTGGTTGGTAGAATTTCATATTATATTAAAATGTATGTTACAAACTAATGTTTTCATGTGATTAGTTTGCCACTAAGGAAACTAGACAGGTCACACCTCAAAATACTCTTTGTTCATTTGAAATGTCTAAAACTGTAAGAGAAATATAAACATAATTTCACCATAATACTCAGAGAGAGAGAGAGAGAGAGAGAGAGAGAGAGAATCATAATTAAAAAGGCATGAGAATTGGGACATAGATTCTTGAGTTTGAGGAAGGAGATTTGATCTGTATTTGGAAACTTGAAGGTTTGATGTAATTAGAAAGTGAAATTTTATGTCTTTTATGCAATTAGACAAGTTGAATTAACACATAAATTATGTATTTAAACTCAATTTTGCAGCCTAAAACAGAGAGAATAATACCATAACAGAAACACAAGACAACAAAATGTTGAAGAAGTTCACCCCTCCTGGGCTACATCTCTTGGTCTAACATCCAATGTTGGGCCTCTTTCATTATGTGCTCAAAATATGTGTTTACATGGATTTGCAGTGCTCACAATGTAAAAATAATGTCTCTAATGGCTCTAGAACAATAAAAAACCCCTAACTGGACCTTTTTTTGCACTCAATTTGGTAAAAAACTGACTGAGTTATGCTCTGGTGTAATTTTTCTACTAAGTGTTCTACAATTTGCACCCACTTGCAAAGCATCCTACAATTTCCACCAATTTTGGCAAAGTGGAGCGACAAATTTACCCTGCGTTGGCAAGATTTGCGCCCGTTCGGGGGCAAATTATCGCCTCGTTTAATTGCACAGTGACCCCCATAAACCAACGAATAGGGGCCACGTGGCAAGTTTTGTGTCGTTGATTTCGGGCTGGTTTGAACCAACACACCAACGGTGTAACTGTGGCTCAATTTTAGTTAGTTTGGGTTTTAATTATGGGTTCGGGTTTGAATTCCCTGCCAAAACCTTTAACTCCAACCCTGACTTCGTTTAAAATATAGTCATGAACCGCGGTATCGTCGGTGGGTTCCAACCTACCATCGAACTATGGTTGCACATATGGTTTGGTTATATAACCGTCGGGGGTTATGTTTAAATCTTCGCACCAACACAAACCCAAACCTTGCACTTGACTGCGGTAACGTTTCGTGGTTCGAGGTCAGGGTTAACCCTGCACCCTCGGCACTTTGACCTATGGTCTTGTGGGTTAGGGTGGACCGAGGGCCAAGAGTTAAACCTTAAATACAAATTGTGGCCTATATAATAAGAAACATTATGGGCGGAGTGGTAGGAATTTGCGTTGCTACTCGGCAAGTTGCACGTTTGATTCACTTGGAGGTCAGTTCAACCGACAATAAAATTTTAATGCACATTCAGGAGGCTACATGGCAGCTAGCCATTGGCCCACATGGTCCTACACCATTGGCCCAACTCAACTATCAACCAACTAATCAAAAACCACGTCAAATTTGACCAACCAAAATGAGACACTTGGTGAAGCATCATTGGCCAAGAAAAACACAATCAACTGCACAGTCACCTATATAGTCGGCGTACGCACTACTGACTGTGCGTACCTGCCCAACCCTGCAAAAATTTTAGTTGTTTAGCAAAACGATCATAACGCGATATCAAGAGCATATGATATTGGTTTTGAGTGATTCAAGTTGTGTTGGATTCAAGGCAACGATATATTCATTTTGGCACCGGTTTCGAGCACTTTCAAACAATTTGAATTTTGAGCACTTTATTGATCCATTGGATCATTCCTCCCCACTCAAAGCTTTTGGACCTGCAAAAGTTTTTTTTTTTTTTTTCCTCCAGTCAACAAACAAATGAGGATACAGTTCCCTCACCCTTCCAATCTCAATCCATTTGTCTTTGGTTGGATTTGTTGCTTTGATACTCACATGAACGTACTTCACTTTCCCTCGTTTTGAAGTCCTTGTTTTTCTGTCAAGGATGATATCTTGTTGCAATTTTTCAAGATATTATGAAAATAAAATTACCCTTGAAAGAATTTGAACATTCCCTCCTTGATCTTCAATCAAAGGAGACTCATACAATTTCAAGTTCACTTCACCTTGAAAATTGTAGCCATAACCATGCTTAGCATGTCTAGCCTTGCACTTGGCTTGACTCTTTACCAAATGTGATCGCCATCACCATGCACCATCCTTCTTCAAAGCCAAAACATTATGAAACCCACAAGAAGATGTCTTAGAATCAATGTCCTCTTTGTCAAATAGCTTTTGCATCTGCTTTTTGATTCATGCATTCTTTAACACTGGCATCTTGTTCATACCAATGTTCAACATTGATGCATCCTGCTGCAATTGCACTTCATGTAGTTTTCCTCTTTTAGGAGGCAACATGTTAGACTCCTTAAACATATTATCACATGAACTAGCAACCTTAATCAAATGATATTTCAAACTTGCTTCATATCCTTGAAAGGTTTTAGATTGCCCAACATCTTTGTGTTTGATCATTAACAATGCAAAATTCTGACTAGCATTAACAAGTCTATTCATTTGTCTAGCATTCTGTTGAGGCCTCAGAAATTAGTGGCAACAACAAGGGGGATAACCACCCGGTCCAGACCTTAAAGCAGTTCATTTTCCGTTTAGGATAGTGGCTCCCATTGGGTGTAATGGGACCAGTTTCCCAGATTTGGGTAATTGTATGATTGTTGGATTTCTCTCAAAGATTTGCATAAAGAATTACTAAAAACTAAAACAAATTTATTCTAGAATGCAAAACTTTTAATTAAGTCTAATCTAATCTAACCCGGGATAATACCAATTTGATGCGATCTAGAATGATATCTATTTAATCTGTGATGATTTAGATCATCACAGATTTAATAGAATGAATAATTTTGTAAGATGTTTCTCTTGAGAAATAGTTAATCAAGAGAAGATGTAAAATATATCGCATATATTTGATGATCATAGATTAAATAAATTAATTTCTATCCTTATATCATACAATAGTGCAACTGATATTTCAGACAAAAACAATCGATTTCATATATAATTCATGAAAGCTAGATTCATCACTAATATTTAAAACAAAATTAGCATACATGATAATAGTACCAGATGTGTACTGTCATGTTCATTTGATCAGTGATAATAGGCCACAATCAACTCTTCTACCAATAAGTCTTTCAAAGAATACAAAAGTGCATCAACAGTGATCAACAAAATGATATATAACTGAAAAGGCCGTGTTCCATTATTTTATCAAGGTATCTACAAACTTACTTACAGTAAAGCATTCTTTGTAAATGTTCTAAATAAAATTCTGGACCCTTCTCTAAATGCATGAGAAGGGTTTAAATACTATACTAACTACTTACAAAAATAGATTTATACAAAATATCTTATGAGGTGGTTTCAAACAACCTTCCTCATCCTTAGTATCTAATTGCTAAAAATTGAAATTAAAAAAAAAAAAACAAACTAATTAATAATCATGCCCGATGATAAGTTACTACCAGCTATGCTTTTCTGCTCACAAATGTCGGACATCGGTTGAACTTGTGGAGGTTTCCCGAACTGTGTCTTAATTTGTGCAGCAAATATAGCATCCAGTAAAAGTGGTTGTATTTTCTGTATAGAATTCAGAGAACAATTCAGTGTCATGATCTGACTTTGAGGTTTAACCAGTAGCTGCCAGTACGCTTCCCAATCAGTCTTTTTCAGTTGTGTAAGTGCTTCTTCTCGGATTTTACCTGCGTCTTTCCAACTTTGCTCTAAATCTCTGATATCAGGAACAGATTTGTGATTTCCTTCTTTAATCAAACCAGAAGTATGCAATATGTGGTTAATCATTTTGATCATATTCTTTGATATACCTATTGTTCTGGCTATGGCCAATTCTGCCTGTTTCACCTGTGCATCCCAGTCAGTAAAGAGAATATCTTTGAAAGTCTCCTTGATCTTTGGAAGACCTGACTTTCTTCCTTCCTCTGAATATTTCCATTCAATATAATCAAATATTTTGGTATTGAGTTCATTGAAGTCAATTATTTGATCAATGACTACATTAGTCAACTGTTCACTAATTTCCAGTTGTGGAATTATGTCTGACATTTGTACCACAAACAATTTTTGTTGTTTTGAGAGTAAGGCATTTAATGCCAATGCTTCTTTTATGAATTCCTCTGCAGTAGGAATACCTTCATATTTGGTAAGATATTCTCTCAAATTTTCAATCAATGAGTTTTTGCTAGATAAGTCATTTTCATGACTTATCTTAAGCATTTCCATCTCTTGTTGTACTTTGAGGAGTTGTTGTTCGACCTTCTGATTTAGAGTGTTTCTTTCTTCCTTTAGTCGTTGTTGTAGCTGCATGATTTTGTCATCCTTTTCCTGAACCAAAATAGATACTTCTGTTGCCTTATCCATTGTTGCAGTGGTGTATGCACCAGCCGAGTTAAATTTTCAATTGGATTTGATGGAGTATCTTTCCATACTACTTCCATAATTTAATTTCCTGGGGGTGTTTCAATATTTCTCCTTTTTCTTTGTTTCCTTAATACAACTTTATGGAGAGGACTATAGAATACATCTAGTGGAGGGATATCAGTTACCTTCAGAACAATTTCATCAGTTGGAAACACAGGAATGAATTTTGTGTCTTGGGAGGTTATCCCAGAAGTTTCAATGATATCTTTTGCCGAAACTGTTTGTCCCTTTGGAGTCTGAAATTCTATATTTTTCTGTGACGATGATGCCTTTGGAGTATTTGTTAATGTGTTGCTGAATGAAGTCCAATTTTTATCTAATTCACTTTGATTTTGTGAATCTGATTGTTCTGCTCTGATTTATTGGCTTGCTTCAGTCATATAACTGGTAACCAAAACATTATGAGGGATACGTCTGAGTCTTTGTTCTTTGAACTCATTGAATCTCTATAACTCTTCTGGATTTAGGTTCAATTTGACAAAATTTTGGACTTCTTCAAAAGTCCCAACAGATTGCAAAATATATTCAAATCTATCATCAATGTGTATGATAGGTTTGAGTTTGACTGACAGAGTAAATTTGTTAGCAATATTTTATGGGTCGAACTGCCATGAGGGTAAAACGGGGAGCTTTAAAAGCTCAATCTTTTGACATTCTTTCAATGCATGATTGAAATTGCTGAGCGTGAATGTACCACATGAAATTAGGAAACTTGGCCATAAAGACTTCTTACTGTCTTTCAAATATTTAGCGAGTCCATTACCAGTAGTTTGGTAAGAAAATTCTCTTGCCATCAATTTATCTGAAACATATAAAGGAAGAACATGCGGGGGAGCGAAGCTTCCAAAAATTCTGATGTATGAAAATTACTCTTCAATAAAATATCTCCCTATCATTTGAAGGTCTAAAATGGCTTCTTTAGTGAACCTAGGGCTCATTCTGTCAAACATTAGTTGATGCAATGGTAGTACAACTCCATAACATAGCATGTGGAAATGTGGTACATAATTATGTTCCCATATCTCTTTATGATTCCAATGAGTCGGGGTAGGATCTTCAAGAGTCCATTTCCATCCCATAATTGGAAAGTTGGTAGAAAAACAGATGGCATCAAAAACATACGCGCTCATGAAAAATTGGGGAACAGATTTGGAGGAGGAAGTTCTTGTTTGGCAATATTCATTAATTGCCTTAACTAGATTCTCAAAAAGGATAGTTGCCCAATTCATTATGTGGATTAACACAAGAGTCAATCAGGGGAAGCCAATTTATGGAGAACTTGGTATTATCAGGCAGACCATATAATCTGCATAGCATTGCTGCTGCAAAATTGTAGGGATTTGCAAGCGACGCTATAGGATACATACATGTTTTCTCATATTTGAACTTGTTATCTAGTTTCCTCCAACCTTGAATTGCCTTGAACAGGTCTTTGTTCTTCTTATCAAACTTTACAACAAACTGATTGTTGTAGATGTCTTGCGGGTCAGGTATCTTATACATGATTTTCAAATCTTCAGCTCTGAAAGAACCTAGAATCTCATTCTTGAAGGATCTTAATTGTCTGCCTTTGATTGTTGAATTGTTGAGCACCCACCTAATCATGTCGGTATATGGAAGAAGAATAGCCCTTGCTGTTATCCTATGGAGGAAAGAGCATGCAATATCTTTGAACTGTAAATTTGAGGGTGTTGCATCATCGACAGTCGCCGTGACTTCCACTACTTCTGGCTTTTCGTCTTCGAGCATAGTGTAGATAGCTTGCCATTTCGTAGTACCTCCATCAACAGTGCAGACTATATCTGAGACTATGGGTGACATTTCACTTTGTTCCAGTTCTGCAACAATATGTTTGTCGTGTTTCTGAATCACTTTGCGGATGGACATATCTTGAAGGAAAACCCCTATTAAAGACGGAGTAAATGATCAAATGATGGAAGCTCTATTGAAATGATCTATTTTGAAAGAAAACATGCGGGAAATAGCTATATCATTAATTAAATCATAATGAATCAATAAATGTTTGCATTGGGATGATAAAACACAATTAATATTTCCTAACATGATTTATTTTCGTGTAAAACCTTTATTCAAACCTGTCAAATCCATCGCATCGCTCCCTTTGAACCTGTCTTTATGATCGTGTATTACCTTTTGTTTATGCGATATGCGATTTCGCGGTATCACGAAATCGAAAAATCACAGAAATCGCAATATCGAAACTTTGGTAAGAATTGCCTGAAGTTTTACAACGTAAATTCGCGATATGCGATTTGTAATGTTGCTTGCGAAACTTCAAATTGGCGATCGCAAAATCGAGATTTCGCTGTTTTTTTTTTTTTTGTAACTAGAGGAATCGGCAACTGCGGAGGTATCGTACTCGCGTGACACGGGGTCGAATCCCCCCGGCTACCACTATACCTCTAGGGGAGACGCAATACCCCCAGGCACGCCTCCCGGGTAATCGACTAAGCCTTTTGAGCCTCACGGTCGGGGATTGAACTCGTGACCTGCGTAACAGCACGAACGTCTTAGCAGTGCGTCCGCTGGCCATTAGACCAAGCCCCAGGGGCCAGATTTCGCTGTTTTATTGTTTTAACTTTTAATAATAAAAGATTTATGCGGAATGCAATTGCGATAAGGTATTTTCAAGGATGTTTTTTAATAAATTATTTTTGTTTTCATGTTTTTATTCAAACAAAAGCAATAATGTTTTTGGGAGTTTTAATTTTTATTTAAAATGAAAAAATATATTTTTAATAAGGGTCCCTATTTCTATTTATCAAAGGTCTAGATTATTTTGAAAATAAAAATGGGGGGGAGTTGTTGCATAGCACAACAATTGGCGATTCACTTGGGAGAATGAGATATCTCTGATTGGTTTATTTTGATATTTCTAGACTTTCAAAACAAGAAAAAGATATAAGAATAAAAATAATATGATTCATGAATTAAACAATATTTTTTTCAGAATATAATCTATTTACCTATCTCATTTCTTCTTAATTAACCCCTTCAATGATAATACATAGGTATTTGTATCAATTAGTACTTAGATTTAAAAAGATAAAGTAGGTATTCTGTAAAATTGGTTTCATAGATTTTTACTCATTTATCACAGATAGAGCCACTGTTGCCAGCAAGCGTTTATAGCCTCGACAGGATTATCTTTTAACCAATAATGATTCATGGTCCCATCTGAAATTGATTTCTTATTTCAAAATATAATTTAACATGTAATTGATTTTTTTTTTTCTTGACACATTTTCAAAATCGTTGTCCAGGTTTGGTAGCCTGATAATGACAATGTCATTCACTGATAGTAATTTTAGACTGAATAAGTTGGCTCGTGATGAGACCCCTTGTCTATTTATTTTTTAATAATCATTGAGCTATTACATTGTTGTGGTATGCAATATTGGTAATATCAGTCTAAATTATTTCTCTATGATCATGATAAACAAGCTCGCGATGAGACTTATTTATTTTGAATTTATACATCATATATATTTATTTTTCTTTTTTGAATTGTATTTTGAAGAAGAAATTTTATTATATGGGATGAATCATTAGCTCGTTTAAGAGTTATGGATGATAATTATAGAGTTGGTAGATACCTTTTCGTAGAGAATCCTTGCTAAGTTAAAAAATTCCTTTTTTGACTGATACATAACAACTATATTTTATGATATCAAGAGTCTTTTCAGAAAGTAAATGCCTTTAGTAAATTTCAATTTATCTTAAAAATATAAAGTTTATTCAATTCTCATAGTTATAGTCATCTTTTTACTTTACTTATTTATAGAAGCGAAAGATCAAAATAATTTATCAGAATTTTTTGAAAATTTGAATCAACCAAAAATGATGCTATTTTTCAACTTTTATTTTCCTAAAGCAAAAATTAAAATTTTAAAGCTCGACTTAAGAGAAATATTTTTTAAGAATTTGACCATTCACAGGCAAGGAATCTTTCTTACCTGATAAGTTTTACAGAAAAAAGGTGGATATGCTTATTTTCTCAATGATTTGAAATGGACCAAGCCACAATCTTTGGAATTTGGTATACTTACCCTTTTCCTCATGTGCTTTATCCCATTTTAAAACAAGGTCTCCAATTTCAAAAGCTTTTGAACTGGTGGATGCTGTGTCAAACGAGGCTTTAACTATTTGTTGATGATGAGCATGTATAGCTTTGGCTTTTTCTCTCTGTTCTTCCATTTTAAAATTTTGATCTTGTCTAAGTTGAAGGGAAGACGAAGGATTTTCATCAATAAACTGCACTAAAGAAAATGATGGTATTGTTACGTTTGTGGGTAGAACTGCTTCTTTCCCATAAACTAACACAAATGGAGAAGTACCTATTGAGGCTTTCTGGGTGATTCTATTTTCCCAAAGAGCAAATAATAGTGCTTTGTGCCAATTTTTATGATTTTGTTCTCTAGTTCGTTTGTTGATTCTGATGAGGTTTTTATTTGTAGATTCAGCTAATCCATTACCTTGTGGATAATAGTTAGCTGAGTATTTTAATTTAAAACCTCTTTTTAAATCAAATTCTATCATAGCGTTTCTAGAAAAGTAAGATGCATTATCAAATATCAAAGCTGACGGGAGGCCAAACCTGGTGATTATGAACTGATCAATAAAATTTGTAATACTTTGCCTATTAACAACATTTAATGGGATAGCTTCTACCCATTTTGTGAAATAATCTGTTGCAGTTAGAATATACTTATGCTGTTTAGAAGAGTTTGGAGTTATTTCACCTATGATATCTAACCCCCATTGTTCAAATGGTTGTTGGATATTTACTAGTTGTAGTGGAAATGCTGCTTTCCTTTCTCTTCCCGCTGCAGTTTGACATACTTTACATTTTCTCGCATATTCATGTGCATCTTTAAACAAAGTTGGCCAATAGTAACCAGCGTGCAGTATTTTATGAGTTGTGGTGTTTCCTCCGAAATGACCTCCAGCTGGTCCATCATGTAATTCCTGCATTACTTTTTCAACGTCAGTTTTTTCTAAACATCTCAATAATACAAAATCATAATTCTTCCTAAATAACACATCATCTATGAGTTGATATTGATTTTCTTTAAGTCTCAGAGCACGCTTTGTTGTATAATTGAGATATAATGGAGCATATCCATTTTTTAAGAAAAATTTCAGATCAACATATTGTGAATGAGAATCGTTTAGGCTTACCTCAGATAGTTGTATTTCATTTGATTGATCTTCTTCTGTTGGTAAATGAGAGGCTCCAGTTAACATCCTGCAAAGACCTTGTCCTTTGAAAATTTTAGCAGGATGTATCTCTACATCATATTCTTGAAGTGCGGTAACCCAATTTGCTCTCTTCTCTCCTACTTCTCGTAGGATTAATAATTGCCTTACTGCTGAGTAAGGTACTATTATTTTAGTATGCGTTTTTAGGAGAAAAGTTCTAAAATGTTTCAAAGCTTTAAATACAACATAAGCTTGTTTTTCCACAGCTGAAGAATTTAACTCAGCACCTTGAAGGTTAGAACTAAAAAATGCAATTGGTGCTTCAATGTTCTGATCATTTAGCTGTGTCAAAACTGATGTGTATGATATATCAGAAGAAAATGTATATAATACAAATGTCTTAAGAAAATCAGGAGTTGTTAAAGAAGGAGCTTCAATGATGGCTTTCTTAATCAGCTCGAAAGAATTTCTCTAATCTTTTCCCCATTTAAAAATTGCATTTTTCTTGATCATTGATTGTAGGGGTAAGATGATTTGGGAGAAATCAAGAACAAACCTTTTTACAAAATTAATTTGTCCTAAAAATGATTACGTCGTTTTTTATTGTGTGGTAAAGGGATGTTTTCAATTTCTTTAATCCTATCATGATTGATATGGATTCCTTTTTTAGAGACAATGAACCCTAATAATTTACCTTTTGATAAGGCGAAAAAACATTTTCTAGGATTCAAGGAAATTCTGAATTTTCTACATCTTTCAAAAATATTTTTAGGTGATTAACATGGTTGCTTCTATGCTTAGAGTAAACGATAATGTCATCTAAGTATATAACAATTGAGCTATTGATTAGTCCTCTGAAAGCTATATCCATAGCACGTTGAAATGTAGCACCAGCATTAATCAACCCAAAAGTCATTTTTTGGTATGCGTATGTTCCCAATTTTGTTCTGAATGTTGTTTTTAGTCTATCATCAGGATGTACCATGATCTGATTGTATCCTGAAAATCCGTTGAGAAAAGACATTAATTCAAATCCTGCAACTGACTGTAATATCTGTTCCATGGTAGGCAAAGAAAAATTATCTTTTTGGCAAGTTTTATTCAAATTTCTAAAGTCTATGCAAATCCTAATGTCTCCATTCTTCTTTCTAACTAGGACCATGTTTGATACCCATTTCAAATGTCTATCAGGAAAAATAACTTTGGCTTTGAGCATTTTATTTAATTCAGATTTAATTTGACTTTCTAAATTTGGGTGTATCTTTCTAAGTTTTTGTTGAGCAGGCTTATCATTTGAGGTCATAGGTATGGTATGCTGAATTATGGAAGTATCATGTCTTAAGATCTAAATAATCACATGCAAAGATATCTTTGTGAACCACAAGAAGTTCAAGCTATCGGTGGACACTAATGTCGCCCAAGTCCAAGGAGATAGATAATAAGGCTTGGGCAGAGAATATCTGGCTAGCTTGGGTTCCGACCTAACTGGTTCCGGTTGGTCCTGATCCTGAGCTAGAACTCGAGCTCTGCTCAAGGGCCTTATAGCTCACATCTATCAGATCAAGGTGTCAAATCTACATCACAAGGACACAATCGTCTTCTGAATAGGCTGCAGTCATCCATAGGCTTTAGTCATCTGACGAGTTTATATGTTTTCAACAACTTAATGAATGACATCCTTTCTTCAGGTTTTAAACCAAGACCCAAGTTGATGTTTTGAGGTTTTTCTAGTGTACCAAGATTAACCAATTCAAATTTTAGAGTAGAACTCCGGGTTTTTGAATTGATGATCTTTTTAAACCTATCTTTGAAATCATAGAGATCTTCCATTTTGACTACAGATTTGGGAATTGGATTAGTATTTTGTTTATCTTCAATCTGTAAGTCATGTTCATGTTCATCTACGATTTGACCTTCATAAGCTCTATCTGATGTAAGAAAGTCTATTATATCTGCATCATTGTTAAATACTCTCCAATTCGTTACATTATCAGGAATGGAAGGCCTAAAAATTAACTCAATTGAAAATATGTCTGGGCTAAATTCTTCGGATGGTATAAGTTTAGATGCTACATTAGCAAGTAAATCAGTGCTTGCATTTTGTAATCTAGTAACTGTGGAGATATTAAATGCAGAAAAATGGGAAGTAAGACTCTGAGCTAAGGTTTGATGATGTTTCAAATGTCCATAAATATAATGAATTGTATTTCTGACTTGTCTAAAAATTATTTCAGAATCTCCATATACCTGCAAATATTTAACATTCAAACTAATAGCTTTGTATAGACCTTGTATCAATGCTTCATATTCAACGGTATTATTGGTGCATTGAAATTCGAGTCTGCAAGCTAGCATTGTTTTCTCTCCTTGTGGATTGATTAAAACGCAACCTGCTCCTACACCATCTTCAAATTTTGAACCATCAAAGTATAAAGTCCAAAATAAAGAATTTTTTGAAATTTTATTACTAAGATTAACACATCTAGAAGTGTCTGTTTGAGAAAAATTTTCAATTTGAGAAATAGCAGTGTTTTTCGAAAAAGGTGAAATCTGGGCATTGAACGATCCAAGAAATGATTCAGCCGAATAATTTCCAATAATATTATTGGTGAAAGCTACAGGCTCATTTGTTTCTTCTAGTTCAGTGACTGTATGTTTCATAAATATTTCACGATCAACTAGGATTTGATTTGGTTTAACATTATATGGTAACCACATGTGTGACCAATCGGTAGCAAAATATCCATGTAATTTTTCAGACCAATCCCTGCTTAAAATAAGACCTTAAAATTTTGGCATGTCTGCAACCAAAATATCGATTACTTGCAGTACCTTTGGATTGGATGATAATCTAATGGATACTGACATCAAATCTCCAATGACTTCTAATTTTGTTCTATCTAATTGAACTATGTGTACAACAGATTTTTGAGGAGTGATATTCAATTTTGTACACACTGTTCTTGGCATGATGTTTGAAGAAGCTCCTAAATCAATAAGACAATTATGAACATTTTTGTTGAAAATATCATAAGTCAAAAGTAAAGGAGGAGTGTGAGAAATAGGTCTATCACCAATTAAGACCAGATCATTGGGATTTACTTCGTTTGGAGATGATGGAGGTTTTCCCATATCTTTAGAAGCTTGAGATATAACTAGTGGTTGTATAGGATCTATAGGGATTGCCTTGATTTCTCTAAGTAAAATTTTTTGTTCTTGTTTGAGTTTGGTCATTTCATGTAATGAAATATTTGCTTTGGTCTTTTTCATATCTTCAACTATATTATATTCCATTGTATCTGAAACTATCAAAGTTTTGGAAGTTGTAATAGGATCAAATGAAATAGGATCTGTTTGGATAGTCTTAGATTTTTTTACTGTTGTTTTCTCCTTTGTGGGGAGAGATTTCTGTTTCTGATTTGATACATTTGAATCAGAAGAAGATTTACTTCTTGTAGAAACAGGCATAGCTTCACTTTCTTCCTCTGTGGGGAGAATGAAATCCCATAAACCATTCAACTCAACTTCTTCCTCAGACTCTGGTTCTTGTTCAGATGGTGAGGGATCTTCAGTATCTTGATCAGATTTGACATTTGAAATGACATTTGGAGGCTGAGAAGTTGAAGAAGGATTTTTCTTAAATGGGAAAAATGATTTCTTAGGAGCTGATGATTCAACAACTTGTTTCTTTATGTCAATCATGTCATTTGACATAGTCTTTAACACTTTTTGAAGACCTTAAAGATCAAATGGATCTTTCGAGACTCTCTTTTTAGAATCTTGACTAAATGTCACTTTCTTAGATTTTTTGTCTTCTATCTCTGATCGTTTTTATAATGCTAAGATTCTTTTCTCTACAGCGAGAGCTTCTTTCATGTTCTCTAAAAGGGTGGCTTTACCAACACTATCTTCAAAAATAGCTATATTAGAAGGTAAAGAAGAAATATACCACTCTATTTGTACATCAACAACAGGTTTGGAAGCAGTTGGGATTTTGTTTAATAACTTCTTAAATCTGGAGTTGAAATCTTTGATCCTTTCACCTGAATTTGTCTTTAGATTAGAAAGAGCATTGATTAAAGATGCAACAGTTCTCCAAATTTTGCAAGGAAGACTTGCTCAAAAGTTGCCCAATCGGGAATTGATCTTGCTGGAAGTGAAAAGTACCAGGATCCTGCAGATCCTTGTAAAGTATAAGGAAACAATCTGACTACAATATCTTCATGAGAAACTCTGTTCAGATTCATGGCTAGCATAAAATTATTGATATGTTCTTCGGCATGAAGACCATCGTCTATATTATATTTAGGTAACCATTTTTTTGGATGATCCAGAAGAGGATTTGGATTTGCTATTAATACAGCACCAAGATTCATCCAAGGCCGATTAGCCATAATTGGATTTGAAGTTTGTGAAGATACAAAAGTAGATCTAGAAGTAGGGGGAATGAATGAAGAACTTACAACTGGAACAATACTACTCGTGATAGTATTGATTGTTTGAGTAGAGGAAATGAAAGACTGAGTAAGAGGATGTGAAGAAGTAACTGAAGGAAAATTTGATGTAACTTCACTCGTATCTGACTTAGATCTAGATATAGAAACTTTTTTGCGAAATGTTTCAATTGGAAATTCAAAAGGTGGAATTCCAAGTTTCTCACTTTTGGATCTAGTTAATATACCAGTTTCTCTAAATAGAGAAGTAACACTTTCTTCAGAAGCTTCGGCATTAATAAGCTTTTCAACAGAAATAGATATTCCTTCTAATTTATAAATTAAAGATTGAACTTTGGGAGACTCGGGAGTGAATTCTGAAGTAGATGATAGTAGAGACACTTAAGGAGATGATGGAAAGGTTTCTACTATTTCCAATTTTTGAGTTGGTGATCTAGAATTTGATCGAGAAGATGTAGAATATTTTTGAGGAGATCGACTCTTATGAGGGCTTCTAGTTTGAGGTTTAGATTTATATGCCATTCATAGTCAGGCCCTCCTTCTAGCGCCAAAAATGTTGAGGCCTCATAAATCTATGGCAACAACAAGGGGGATAACCACCCAGTCCGGACCTTAAAGTAGTTCCTTTTCTGTTTGGGATAGTTGCTCCGACTGGGTGTAATGGGACCAGTTTCCTAGATTTGGGTAATTGTATGATTGTTGTATTTCTCTCAAAAGATTTGCATAAAGAATTACTAAAAACTAAAACAAATTTATTCTAGAATGCAAAACTTTGAATTAAGTCTAATCTAATCTAACTCGAGATAATACCAATTTGATGCGATCTAGAATGATATCTATTCAATCTATGATGATTTAGATCATCGCAGATTTAATAGAATGAATACTTTTGTAAGATGATTCTCTTGAAAAATAGTTAATCAAAAGAAGATGTAAAATATATCGCATATATTTGATGATCATAGATTAAATAAATTAATTTCTATCCTTATATCATACAATAGTGCAACTGATATTTCAGACAAAAACAATCGATTTCATATATAATTCATGAAAGCTAGATTCATCACTAATATTTAAAACAAAATTAGCATACATGATAATAGTATGAGATGTGTACTGTCATGTTCATTTGATCAGTGATAATAGGCCACAATCAACTCTTCTACCAATAAGTCTTTCAAAGAATACAAAAGTGCATCAACAGTGATCAACAAAATGATATATAACTGAAAAGGCCGTGTTCCATTATTTTATCAAGGTATCTACAAACTTACTTACAGTAAAGCATTCTTTGTAAATGTTCTCAATCAAATTCTCGACCCTTCTCTAAATGCATGAGAAGGGTTTAAATACTATACTAACTACTTACAAAAATAGATTTATACAAAATATCTTATGAGGTGGTTTCAAACAACCTTCCTCGTCCTTAGTATCTAATTGCTAAAAATTGAAATTAAAAAAAACAAACTAATTAATAATCATGCTCGATGATAAGTTACTGCCAGCGCTGCTTTTCTGCTCACAAATGTCGGACATCGGTTGAACTTGTGGAGGTTTCCCAAACTGTGTCTTAATTTGTGCAGCAAATATATCATCCAGTAAAAGTGGTTGTATTTTTTGTATAGAATTCAGAGAACAATTCAGTGTCATGATCTAACTGTGAGGTTTAACCAGTAGCTTCCAGTATGCTTCCCAATCAGTCTTTTTCAGCTGTGTAAGTGCTTCTTCTCAGAGTTGACCTGCGTCTTTCCAAATTTGCCGTAAATCTCTGATATCAGGAACATATTTGTGATTTCCTTCTTTAATCAGACCAGAAGTATGCAATATGTGGTTAATCATTTTGACCATATTCTTTGATGTACCCGTTGTTCTGGCTATGGCCAATTCTACCTGTTTCACCTGTGCATCCCAGTCAGTAAAGAGAATATATTTGAAAGTCTCCTTGATGTTTGGAAGACCTGACATTCTTCCTTCCTCTGAATCTTGCCATTCAATATAATCGGAGATTTTGGTATTGAGTTCATTGAACTCAATTCTTTGATCAATGACTGCGTTAGTCAACTGTTCACTGATTTCTAGTTGTGGAATTAGATCTGGCATTTGTACCACAAATAGTTTTTATTGTTTTGAGAGTAAGGCATTTAATGCCAACGATTCTTTTATGAATTCCTCTGCAGTAGGAATACCTTCATATTTGGTAAGATCTTCTCTCAATTTTTCAATCAGTGAGTTTTTGCTAGATAAGTCATTTTCATGACTTATCTTAAGCATTTCCATCTCTTGTTGTACTCTGAGGAGTTGTTGTTCGACTTTCTGATTTAGAGTGTTTCTTTCTTCATTTAGTTGTTGCTGTAGCTGCAAGATTTTGTCATCCTTTTCCTGAACCAAAATAGATACTTATGCTGCCTTATCCATTGTTGTAGTGGTGTATGCACCAGCGAATTGAGATAGCCGAGTTAGATTTTCAATTGGATTTGATGGAGTATCTTTCCATACTACTTCCGTAATTTCATTTCCTAGGGGTGTTTCAATCCTTCTCTTTTTTCTTTGTTTCCTTACTACAACTTTATGGAGAGGGCTCTAGAATACATCTAGTGGAGAGATATCAGTTACCTTCAGAACAATTTCATCAGTTGGAAACACAGGAATGACTTCTGTGTCTTGGGAGGTTATCCGAGGAGTTTCAATGATATCTTTTACCGAAACTGTTTGTCCCTTTGGAGTCTGAAATTCTGTATTTTTCTGTGAAGATGATGCCTCTAGAGTATTTTTTAATTTGTTGCTGAATGAAGTCCAATTTTTATCTAATTCACTTTAATTTTGTGAATTTGATTGTTCTACTCTGATTTCTTGGCTTGCTTCAGTCGTATAACTAGTAACCAAAACATTTTGAGGGATACGTCTGAGTCTTTGTTCTCTAAACTCATTGAATCTCTGTAACTCTTCTGGATTTTGGTTTAATTTGAAAAAAAATTGGACTTCTTCAAAAGTCCCAACAGATTGCAAAATATCTTCAAATCTATCATCAATGTGTATGATAGGTTTGAGTTTGACTGACAAAGTAAATTTGTTAGCAATATTTTCTGGGTCGAACTGCCTTGAGGGTAAAATGGGGAGCTTCAAAAGCTCAATAATTTGACATTCTTTCAATGCATGATTGAAATTGTTGAGCGTGAATGTGCCACATGAAATTGGGAAACTTGGCCATAAAGACTTCTTACAGTCTTTCAAAGATTTAGTGAGTCCATTACCAATAGTTTGGTAAGCGAATTCTCTTGCCATCAATTTATCTGAAACATATAAAGGAAGAACATGCGGGGAGGCGGAGCTTCCAAAATTTCTGATGTATCAAAATGACTCTTCAATAAAATATCTCCCTATCATTTGAAGGTCTGAAATGGCTTCTTTAGTGAACCTAGGGCTCATTCTGTCAAACATTAGTTGATGCAATGGTAGTATAACTCCATAACATATCCTGTGGAAATGTGGTACATAATTATGTTCCCATATCACTTTATGATTCAAATGAATCGGGGTAGGATCTTCAGGAGTCCATTTCCATCCCATAACTGGAAAGTTGGTAGAAAAACAAATGGCGTCAAAAACATACGCACTCATGAAAAATTGGGGAACATATTTGGAGGAGGAAGTTCTTGTTTGGCAATATTCATTAATTGCCTTAACTAGATTTTCAGAAAGGATAGTTGCCCAATTCATTATGTGGGAATTAACACAAGAGTCAATCAAGGGAAGCCAATTTATGGAGAACTTGGTATTATCTGGTAGACCATATAATTTGCATAGCATTGCTGCTGCGAAATTGTAGGGATTTACAAGCGATGCTATTAGATACATATGTGTCTAGATGCTATTTAAAATGAAAAAATATATTTTTAATAAGGGTCTCTATTTATGTTTATCAAAGGTCTAGATTATTTTGAAAATAAAAATGGGGGGGAGTTGTTGCATAGCACAACACTTTCACAAGAGATAAACTCAATTTCTTGCTATGTGCTCTAACAATGTACTCAATCCCATTTTTAAACAAATTATATTTGTTCTCATGACAATGAAAAATGGCTCTCCTATCATATAGATATGGGCTTCCCAAAACAATACCACATATGTCAAGCGAGACTACATGAAGTTCTACCTCATCAATGAATTTTGCAGTAATGGAAAATCTAAGTATGCATTTTTTTTGTCACTTGCAATTTGGCATTGTCGCATACCCAACCTAAAGGATAATTTTTAGGATGAATAATGGTTTCCAAGTTTAATTTCTTGACAATGTCTTATGAAATGAGGTTTGCTTGTGATCCACTATCAAAACAAGTATCTATCTTGGTATGTTTTGAAATAACCCTAATGTAGAAAATCTATATTCTTGTTTTTTCATATTGAGTTTCATTGAGGCTATTTGAAGAACTAATACTTGCAATGGAGTCCTTACCTTGCAATCCCATAGTTGTGATCTTTGTTTCATCCATGGAATCATAACCTAAATCTTGTTGTATAGTTACAACATCCTTTTCTTTCTCCTTGTTGTTAAACCTTTTGGGTCTCATCTCAGGATGAAGTTTCCAATAGTGGTCTTCATTATGGCCTTATTTGGAACAATGTTTGCATGTGGGTTTTTCTCCCCCCTTCTTTATGGAAGCATTCGTCTTCCCTTTTCCTTTGAACTTCCCCTTTCCTTTGTCTCCTGACTCAAATGAGTTCTCACTAGTTTTTTCAAAAACATTCTTCCCTCTTGCTTATAGATGTGTTGTCTGTACACAAACTTCATCTAAATTTGTAGGGTTAAACATGAGAATAGTGTGTCTCAAGTAGCTATGTAAACCTCCAATGTATTTGAGTAAAGTGTCCTGAGAGGATAAATCTACACCCAAAATCAATGCTCTCCTTCTAAACTTGTGGGTATATATTTGCACACTTTGACCCTTTAATTGCCTAAAGTTTTTCCAATCCATTATAGATTTTTGCATGTATGCTAAAAGATAAAATTGTCTTCTTAATGCAGCCACAAAATCAGACCAAGAGGATAAAACCTTACCATGTTTCTTCATGTCCTCTTGAGTTTTAGCTTCCCACCAAATGAGCGTTGCAATTTCCAACCTTAATGAAGCAAGTTGAATCTTGGTCTCATCATCTTTCGTCCTTTGTATCCTGCAATACACTTCAAGCTGACGAACCCGATTATCTATTTTTTCAACATTTACCTCTCTAATATACATAGGCAATTCAAACTTTATGTCAAGTTTTAAAAATGGAGTTTTACGATATCCTTTTGGAGAATGTGGAGGCGTTTGTGAAGGGGTTGATGTAGAATATGATGATTGTGAAGATGAAGGTGGGGAGAAAGGTGGAGTTAGAGGTGGTTTATCACCATTTCCTCCGTTCCATTTTGGAGGCTTGTCTCCATTTCTTCCATATCCCTTTGGAGGATTTGAGCTATCACCATGCAACCTTGAGTTCCGTTCCTCATAAAGAACTTTCACCATCTCAGTCATGTCAAAGAATGTTTTTTCTGAAAGCCTTCTCATCCGTAGTAATATTGTCAAGCTCTCCTTCGTGTGCCATGACTGGTGAGGCCTTTGGTGACACTTGAGGTGAAACTTGTGGTGAAGATTGTGGCAAATGTGCTCTTCTTGAACTAGCTTGAGGACTTGCTCTCACAAGCTTTCCTTCTCCTCTTTTGAGCTTCAACCTTGTAAGCATCAGAAAACACTTGCAACAAAATTAAACCCTCAATACAACCAAATAACCTAAGCTTTTATACCAAAATAATATGTATTAGGAAACTTGAAGGTTTGATGTAATTTGCAAGTGAAATTTTATGTCTTTTTATGCAATTAGACAAGTTGCATTAACACATAAATTATGTATTTAAACTCAGTTTTGTAGCCTAAAACAAAGACAATAATACCATAACATAAACACAAAACAACAAAATGATGGAGTTCAACCCTCCTGGGCTACATCTCTTGGTCCAGCTTCCAATGTTGGGCCTCTTTCATTATGTGCTCAAAATACGTGTTTACATGGATTTACAGTGCGTAGAATGCAAAAATAATGTCTCCAATGGCTCTAAAACAGTAAAAAACCCCTATTTGGGCTCTTTCTGCACTCAATTTGGTAAAAAATTAACTGAGATATGCTCTAGTATATTTTTTCTGCTAACTTTTCTACAATCTGCACCCACCTGCAAAGCATCCTACAATTTTCACCAATTTTGACAACGTGGAGCGACAAATTCGCCTCGCGTCGGCGAGATTCACGCCAGTTCGGAGGAAAATTGTTCTCTCATTTAATTTGACAGTGACCCCCATAAACCAATGGATAGGGGCCACATGGTGAGTTTTGTGTCATTTCTTTCGAGTTGTTTTGAACCAACGCATCAACGACCTAACTGTGGCTCGATTGTAGTTAGGTTGGGTTTTAACTGTGGGTTCGGGTTTGAATTCCCTTCCAAAACCTTTAATTCTGACCCCGTCTATGTTTAAACTATAGTCATGAACCATGGTACCGCCGGTGGGTTCCAACCTGTCATCAAACTATGGTTGCACATATGGTTTGGTTATATAACCGTCAGTGGTTACGTTTAAATCTCCACGCCAACACAAACCCAAACCCTGCACTTGACTGTGGTAATGTTTGGTGGTTCGGTGTCGGGGTTAACCTCGCACCCTTGGCACCTCGACCTGCGGTCTCGTGGGTTGGGGTGGATCGAGGGCCAGGGGTTAACCCTGACCCCGTCCCCCAACTTGCCACTGGTTAAACCTTAAATACAAATTTTGGATTATGCATTATAAGAAACACCATGGGCATAGTGGTAGGAGCTTGCACTACTACTTGGTAGGTTTCCCGTTTGATTCGCTTGGAGATCAATTCAACCGATAATAAAATTTTAATGCACAGTCAGGAGTCCACATGGAAGCCAGCCATTGGCCCACGTGGCCCTCCACCATTGGCCCAACTCAATTATCAACCAACCAATCATAAACCACCACAAATTCGACCAACCAGAATGAGACACTTAGTGAACCATCTTTGGCCAAGAAAAACAAAATCAATTGCTTAGTCACATACCTAGTTAGCGTACGGACTACTGACTATGCGTACTTCCCAACCCTGTAAAATTTCTAGTTGTTTAGAAAAATGGTTAGAATGCGATATCGGGAGCATACGATATCAATTTTGAGAGATTCAAGTTGCGTTGGATTCATGGTGACAAGATCTTTGCTTTGGAATTGGTTTTGAGCACTTTCTAACACTTTGAATTTTGAGCACTTTACTCATCCACTGGATCAAGGTTGCTTTGGATTGGAAGGAAGCTTGACTTGTTTTATGAAAACCATTAAAGACTGGAAAATATGTCATAAATGGACTAGTTCTACAAATTAAATGGAGTTGGAAAGAAGGACAGTAGAACCATGCCTACCTTGGGTTAATATGGAAGGTAGAAGGGACAAAATTGAATGAGATATGGGTTGCACTGACAAATTAGGGGCTGAGAAGTTAGGAAACGAGAAGTGGATTGAAAGGAGGTGCTAACACATAACACTCCCTCCACCAGTCAAACATAATAGAACCACCGTGGATGAGAAGGAAGGTGTGACAACATTGTCAGCGAATGCAATAGAAGACGGTTGCAACAACCTGAGGAAAAGAGAAGGGGCATCCTCAGGGAAGAGGGGAGACCATGCATGACAGAATAGAGAGCATACACACCAAGAGCACTCTCACACATATAGGAGAGGGATCAATTTCTGATGTCAAAATAAAAAAAATGAGAATGCAAGAGAAAGAAATTGAGAAAGAAAGAGACAAGAAAAGCTTTATGATGTTATCAAAACGCGGGAAAGAAGAGTCAATACTCGGTTTAGAATTGGGAGGCAAAATAATAACTCACAGGTGAGGACAAGGTTCTCTAGATTCCCTGTAATACTGGAGGGTGGAGATGGTTTTCTTTGGATTCCCTTAACAAATTAGGTGGAAGTCTGATCCTTGGATTCTTGGTAGGAGAGTTCTTTAGCCCCCTCTGCTTGTTCTTTTTTGTTTACACTAAGCTTTGGATTCCATTGTTTTTCATTGAGGGTGGAGGCACAACCTATGAATTCCATTGTTGTTTATCGAGGGTGGAGGAAAAACCTCTGGATTCCCTTGTTGCTAAATGAGGTTGGAGGCATAGCTTATGGATTCCCTTGTTGTTGATTGAAGGTGGAGGCATAGCCTCTAGATTCTCTTATTGTTGATTGTTGGAGCTGCGATCCCCACGAAGTAAGTGAACAAGGAAAGACTCCGCAGATTGAGGAGCACATCGTGGAGTCTATTTTGAGTCATAGGGGCTTTGGGGTGGGTCAAAGCTCCTTATTATGTAATGGGATGGGATATTTTGTGAACGTTGGACTTCGCCCATGGTTTTGGACCATGGTATTGTACATGCCAAATATATATAAGGAGTCTAGATAGAATTCATAGGGAAAAAATTGGAAGTTGAATGATGCATTTATATGTAAGATTGTTTTGAGTCAGAGTTTGTTTTGGGTTAGAGGAAAAGGCTCTTGCAGTTGTGTGCACAGAGACCTTAGGAAGTCTGCAGTTGTGTGCACAGACCCCTACAGTTATGTGCGCAGGGTGGAAAGTGGATGTATGAGAGGGATCTTGATGTTAATGAAAGAATTATTGAGAAAAATTTGATTTATATTGATGTGTTTTTCTTGTAATTACTATTTCTGAATATTTATGTTGAAAATGGGTTTGATATGTAATTGAGTAGTGTAGTCCTATTTATGGTTATTTACTTTGTTTAATGAAAGAATAAATAAGATCACGCAGCCTGTGGGTAAGTTCAACATATGTGTTGAACAACGTTGTTATTACTCCTACAAAGCTCTGTTGAGAAGGAAAAACCCTAAATCCACAGTCCAGTGTCCCTCTAGATGCAGAAACCTGGTTCTAGCATCCCCCCATATTGCCTCGGGTGAGACTTCAGTCTGCGCAAGCAGATCGTTGCCGAAAGGGACAGTAATAGTGGGTTTTGTTAGAATGCATAGTCACTTTGAATCTAGGTCTAGGCCCCATCAAGGCAACAAATGGTTCTATTGCCAGGACCGAGATCTGACTGAGGGATAGCTGAATGTGGAATCCGTCTAAGGAAGAGATTGAAAATTGGGTTGATAAAAAAGGAGGTGAAATTGCTATGTAAGAAAATAAAAGTCCGCGCATCTCTACTAAACATTAGCTACAAAAGTATATCTATACAGATCAATACGAGATATTTTTCGCATCATTTTCTAATGAGTTGTATGAGTGGGTATCAAGACTAGCATCGCAGGGGGGTTATTTCAATAATAAGCCCACTACGTGGACCTCAGAGTTGATTAAGAAGCTAAAAAGGACTGATAATGAGATCACGAGGGTTGTTGATTAAACAATATCCTTGGAGGGTTCATCACTCAGTTTGTGATCGAGACATATGTGTCTTATAGCGAAGCAGAGTACTAGTTCTTCAGAAACCCTAGAGATAAGTACCTGAATTCACTGAAGTTTTGGATTAAAATGCTATTGTGTGAAAAGGGTATATTATGGATGTGCTCAGATTGATGTTTGAAGAAAGAGAACCTGGTGCTACGCGAAGCGATAAGAGATTCAGAATAGATTTGGGTACTTACGTTGAAACTGAATATAGGCCACTGTTTAAATCTGAAAAAGGAGAAAGCAACCCAGATACTCCGCGAAGTTTGTCGCTAAGATCTAAAAGTAAGAAAGTGTTGAGGAAATTCACCAACCTTCCACCCTCGTCATCACTCCATCCCATTATGTTCCTCCATCTCCACCTCTGCCTCCCCCCATGGCCCAGCCACTGAAGATTCCTGTGTTCAAGGGAACAAATGACCCTGAACAATTCTGGTTTGTGGTAGAAGCGATATGGAGTTCGCAGAATGTTACAAATGAAAACATGAAGAAAGTGTAGTTGATTAGAACGCTGTGATAGAGCATTATCCTGGTACATGAAATATGTTACGATGAATGCAAATGCTTCTTTGACTGAGACAAATACTGCATTAAATGTTGAATTCAAGAAACCAAAATCGCAGTCCCAGTGTATCATAAAGATCAAAGAAATTAAGAAGCTGACTATCGAGTTTGTATGGGAGGTAGATCGGAGATTTAAAATGGTGGTGAGCCAAATTAGTTCCAAGATCTTGAATGAAAAGCATAGAGAATGGTTCAATGTTGCGTTGCTGCCTCATCTCAGACTGCCTTTGTCTCAACATAATATTTCAAATCAGGCCGAAGCGTTGGAGATTGCGATGAAGCTTGAAGCATCGCCCATAGCTGATACAATTATAGGAGTGAAATAGATTCAAACTCAATTGGCGAGCTTGCATATGGAGTTCCGGGATCTAAAGAAGGGAAATGAGGTTTTCTCAGAGATGAGGGCGTAGGTCTGGTGTATCAAATGCAAATCGGAGGGTCACTATAAAGACCAATTCCATGTTTATAGAGGCTATTGGAGCATCAGGATGTCAAGTGCAGGGCTAAGTGTAGGGCCTAGTGTGTGGTGTAACCTCTACAAAGTTGCAGGGCAACATTCCACAGACTTTTGTCATCTATTTCATAAATTTGTTAGATCGCCAAAGCAATTGTTTTGTATCTTCTGTAGTTTGGTAGGGCACGATGAACAACATTGTAAGAGCTATGACTCGATGATGCAGAACAGTCCTGGTGCGTATCAGATGTAGGTAGAAGGGCGCGAAGCTTCGGTTCACATACTACAAGATGAGGTTTCCTAGGCCGAAGGCGTGGCCGAGGAGGAGGTGCAAGTCGTGGACGAGGTTAGATCATATGCTACAACTGCGAACGAACAGGACGTTTTTCCAGGGATTGTCAGAATCCCACCGCAGTTTCTTGTAAGTATTGTCAAGAATTTGGTCATGAAGTTGAAGATTGTCCCATTTTGTTAGCTAAAACGTAGGAGAAGCACAACCAGCAGCCGGCTCAAAATATACAAATGATGCAGGCTGAACTACACTGCACAGATCCAAGCATTAACGTAGTAACGCGCAGTGGTGTGAATACCAGAGGAGACCGCACAAAAGGATGAAAGGATGTGATGGAGACATGGGTTAGGAAAGCTAAAGATAAAAATGTTGGCTTTAATGTGCAACGTGAAAAGGAGACATTCATGGAAGCACATAAGACATTTATGACTCCTAAAGCTTCGCCACCTACTACGCAAAGACAACTATTTCCATTAGAGAACAAGCCTAAGGAGGAGACCAAAGTAAAGGAAGTGGATCACTCTATCTTGGCGTCCTTCTTGCAAACGTGTATGAAATTGCTGAGGGACCAGAGGGCTGTAGAAGGGTTGCAGTAACTAATAGATAACTGCGCTGGCAAGGAAAGGCTACAATTGGAACAACACGCAGTAAAAAAAATACACAAGAACAAGAAAATAACCGATCGGGAGATGAGGTTGACTACACAGATTGGAGATTATGAGATGGATCAAGTCACTCTAGATCTTGGATCAGATGCCAATTTTCTACCAAAGAAGACATGGGAGTGGATGGTGTTGAAATTTGCAACAAGAAACAATGAAATTGGCAACCAGAAGTGACAAAAAATGCACCCACATTGGTGAGGAAATTTTGATGCACATTGGAGAGGAATTTATGATGCACAACGGTGAGGAATTTCTAATGCACACTGGTGAGGAAATTTTGATGCACATTGGTGAGGAATGTGGGGTGTCTAATTTATTTTTCCCTTAAATAAATTGGACAATAAATTATAATTTCTTCTCATAACAACTTGCATCAGTTAACCAAGTCAAGATGACTGAGTTAGCTCAAGAAATTTGAGTTGAGGGTCTAAGATGAGGCATGTAGAGGGATTTTAATATTTTTTGGGTCGATCTGTGGTTGATGCATCAGTGTGGTGTAGGTGTGAATTAGTTAAATCAATTAATTGAGTTAAAATCAATTTAACTAGTTCTAACTGAGAGATGAGCTAGTGAGAGGTCTAGTGAATTAAATTAGAATTAATTCACAAGTAGTGATCAATCAAATAACTGATGATTCACTATTAATAGTTGCATGCATGTCAGTTCTAAGGATGACCCAATTGAGATAGAGGTTAAAGGGAACATAACTATCAGTTGTATTTATAGAAAATTGTCCGTACGCAATTATAAATTCATGGGGATGCCATGATGGATTGCGCAATCAAAGAAGGGAATTATTCCTATTTAATAGGGGCATAATTCTATAGGAATTGTGTGAGAAAGGCTGCGCTGAGGAGAGGTTGAGAATTGGCTAATTGTTTGCCAATTTTTCCTAAGCATTGTAAGCCAGTTTTGAGCAGGATTGGGGTGAGACAGTTGGCAGAGTGTTGGAGAATCTTATGAGATATTAAGCATTGTATCATTTCATGATTCCTTAACTTAATACACAATAGAGATAGAGGGGTTTTGAGTAGTTTCTTTCCCCAAGAACATCTTGTGTTGTGCGATTGATTTATTTCTTTCTATTACTTGCATATGATTGAGCGATCATGTTTTGTATTCCGAAAATATTGTATAAGGATACAATATCTTGTTTTAGTACATCACAAGGTCGGATTGAATCCCGTTGGTTAGATTTTCTACATGGTATCAGAGCATTGATAAATATCTAGATGGTATAAGAGCGCCAAGAATCACAATAGAAGAGAAGAACAAAGTTTTGTCTTGAACAAGTTCAAATTTGCAGATTTATTCTTTAGGATCCAACAGCAAATCAAGATGCCTTTCAATGGATTGAGACTCGAATATGCTCTTGAGGAAAATTCGAATTATATAGCATGGAAGGATAGGATGGAGGAAGTGTTGGAGGACAATAGGTTGAAGGAATTCATAGATACTGATATTCCCAAGCCCGTAATAACAAATTCTCAAAATCTTGATGCATGGAAGAAGAAGGTAGCAAAGGCGAGAAGGATATAGTTAGAGGGAGTTCAATATCACATTGTCTTGAGTCTCCATGGGAAGGCGACTCCATATGCAATGTGGAAGGCCTTGATAGATATGTTTCAAAGTAGCAGTGACCATAGGAAGCTGGCATTGAAGGACAAGCTCAGGAAAATCAAAATGGAGAAGGGTGACACAATCTAGAAATACTTGACCAAGTTCACTCAATATTGAGATGAGCTTGGAAGTGTTGGGATTACTGTGGCTGATGATGATTTGGTGAGCCTATCACTTCTAGGACTTCCTAAGTGTTGGCATAGTTACCAAGGCTATGTGAATGGGAGGGAGAAGTTACCAGACTGGGAGAATTTGTGGTTAGATTTGGTAATAGAAGAAATAAGGTAGAGCACCAGAGACAGGACCTCCGACAAAGACAAAGAAGAATATTGTGCATTAGTTGGAAAATGAAATAAAACCAAGGGAAATAAGTCCCAAGGTGAAGAGGGAAAGATAGACTTGTCCAATATCAAGTGTTTTCATTGTCATGAGCACAGGCACTATGTTGTGAATTGTCCATAGAAGAAGGCAAGAAAGAAAGAGCCTCTAGTTGCAGCGAGTGAAGCGTTGGCTTCAAAGTTCGAGCTTGATTTTACTCTCATTGCATGCATGAACAACTCTATAATGGGATGCATGTGGTATCTAGACAGCGGTGCCTCATTCCATATGATGGGGAATAGAGATCTCTTTAGTGACTTGGAGGAGAAGGACCTCCAACAAAACATAGAGTTTGGAGATGATGGGAGGTATAGCGCAACCGGAATAGGTATAGTTACCTTTCAAAGGGAGTCTGGCTCCCCTCTCAGACTGGAAGACGTTTTATATGTTCCAGGCCTAAGGAAGAATCTTATCTCTGTAGCGGTATTGGAAGACCGTGGTGATGATGTTATATTTAAAAAGGAAAGGTGTTCCTTAGACACATTTCCACGAGACGGGTGAAATAGATCAGTGTAAGAGTCAAGAAATTGTATGTTGTTGAGGTCGAGGATGCATGCAAAGCTTTGAGGAACAAAGCAATGGTTAGTGACTTGGTGGTTGCGAGGGAGTAATTATGCCTCAACATGCAACCTCTGAAGTAGTCTCAGAAGGTTGTGGAGCAACCACAATTGGAGAAGTAGAGAGGAGACCGAGTGGAGGTGACCACTCAAGCATAGACTTCCTGTAGGGGTAAATTTTGAGCCAGATGGGTAGAGGGAGTACATGCAACTATACCTCCAGGTGAGAGGTGGGGAAATGTGAAGATATAATCCTAAGAAGAAATTTGGGCATGGTTCATTGAGATGGTGTGTCTCATGGATTGAACCTGGCTATGAGGAGCCCACGGTACAACAGTAGTAGGAAGGATCGGTTGGGTTGATGCAATCAGATGTCAGGAAGATAGAAATTAGAGTGATAGATGTCAGATACTGGAGCACAGATCAGAGTTGGTAGTAGTGCAGAGGGCATGGATGCAGATGTCAGCAGTAGCGCATAGAGTCCAGTAGATAGGTGCAGTAGCTAGCAGTAGTCAAAAGATTCTAATGATAGATGCATTATATTGATTTAGTTGTTCGTAGGCTATCCACTTTAAGGAGTTGCAGGTGCAAACACCACTAGAGAAGTGTTGCATGCAGTACATTCTAAATGTACCAAATTAGGATAGATTGAATTCATTTCTTGTTGAGAGGGAGTGTTGAAATTTGCAATAAGAAACAGTGAAATTGGCAACCATAAAGGAAAAAAAAATTCACCTACATTGGTGAGGAAATTCAGATGCACATTGGTGAGAAATTTATTATGCACACTGGTGAGGAAATTCTGATGCACACTGGAAAGGAAATTTTGATGCACATTGGTGAGGAATTTGGGGTGTCTAATTTATTTTTCCCTTAAATAAATTGTAGTTTCATCTCATAACAACTTGTATCAGTTAACTAAGTCAAGATGACTGAGTTAGATCAAGAAATTAGAGTTGAGGATCTAAGATGAGTCATGTAGAGGGATTCTAATATTTTGGGGGTCCAGTTGCAGTTGATGCATCAATGGGGTGTAGGTGTGAATTAGTTAACTCAATTAAACTAGTTCTAACTGAGAGATGAGCTAGTGAGAGGTCTAGTGAATTAAATTAGAATTAATTCACAAGTAGCGATCAATCAAATAGCTGATGATTCACTATTAATAGTTGCATGCATGTCAGTTCTAAGTAAGACCCAATTGAGATAGAGGTTAAAGGGAACATAACTATTAGTTGTATGTATAGAAAATTGCCCGTGTGCAATTATAAATTCATGGGGATGCCATGATGGATTGTGCAATCAAGGAAGGGAATTATTCCTATTTAATAGGGGCATAATTCTCTAGGAATTGCGTGAGCAAGGCTGCGCTGAGTAGAGGTTGAGAATTGGCTAATTGTTTGCCAATTTTTCCTAAGCGTTGTAAGCCAGTTTTGAGCAGGATCGAGGTGAGAAAGTTCGCAGAGTGTTGGAGAATCTTATGAGATATTAAGCATTGTATTGTTTCATGATTCCTTAACTTAATACACAATAGAGATAGAGGGGTTTTGAGTAGTTTCGTTCCCTAAGAACATCTTGTGTTGTGCGATTGATTTATTTCTTTCTATTACTTGCATATGATTGAGCGATCATGTTTTGTATTCCAAAAATATTGTCTAAGGATACAATATCTTGTTTTAGTACATCACAAGTGTTATAGCATCATTTCTCACCTTGACATGATTCATGATTGCTTTATGGCTTTTGGGCACCCATTCCTACAGACTTGGACAAATTCACTTAAAAACAGTGTAAAATCCCCCATACGCGACTATGCCCGTGTTTTTCCGCGTGTATACGCGAGTACAGCTAGACTTTTTCGTGTATGCCATTAAAATGATTAAAAAATATATAAAAAATCCCTAATTTCGCGCTGGGTTGATGGTTACTCAGGTAGTTCAACCACCCCAGCCTGTGGCCAACTGTTTCCAACTGTTGAAACTACTTGGAGGGACTATAAAAAGACCTCATATGTATGGCCTAAGGGAGGGAGAGAATTATTGATATTATACTCTGTTGGTATTCCCTATCCAAGTCTGATTCCCCGTGCCTCCTGCACTTTCCCAGTTCATTGTAGGAAACCCTTGTTTCCTTGAGATACACATCCCTTTATATGTTATCTCGTATGCACTAGTTTGGAAGGAGTCTTAGCGAGGCAAGGGCTGGACGGATCCGGACGACGGTCTGCGAAGGCCTTGGAAGGATCAGGTGATCTCTCCACTCGTACTTTTGTACATGCTATTTATAATACAGAAGTACCATGCTGTTCCCGAAATAAACGTGTTAGTGTATGCTTATATGTATGAGAATATTTGTTATACAAGCATTCGTTATGATTTATTTAATGTTTTATATGAATCTCACTAACATTTAGAGTAGATATATGCTGTACAACTTGTCCTTTGTGCTGGTTTCTTCTTGTATTTCAGGTTAAGAAGGAAGGACGGTTGCAGGGGGTTTGGACCCCACGTGGATCTACTTCAACCGTAGGACCTACGGGTAACTTTCTCATTCTACTCTATTTAGTTTTACTGAACGTGCATGGTTGTGTGAGTCTCTGTTAAGTAGCATGCCCCTGCTCTGTGGAGGTTGTACCCCAACCAACCTCTAGGGTGAGATTTCCCCGAAACAACAAGGTCGGATTGAATCCCGTTGGTTAGATTTTCTACATGGTATCAGAGCATTGATAAATCTCTAGATGGTATAAGAGTGCCAAGAATCACAATAGAAGAGAAGAACAAAGTTTTGTCTTAAACAAGTTCAAATTTGCAGATTTATTCTTTAGGATCCAACAACAAATCAAGATGTCTTTCAATTGATTGAGACTCGAATATGCTCTTTTGGACAATTCGAATTATATAGCATGGAGGAAGTTTTGGAGGACAATAGGTTGAAGGAATTCATAGATACTGATATTCCCAAGCCCGCAATAACAAATGCTCAAAATCTTGATGCATGGCAGAAGAAGGTAGCAAAGGCGAGAAGGATCTAGTTAGAGGGAGTTCAATATCATATTGTCTTGAGTCTCCATGGGAAGGTGACTCCATATGAAATGTGGAAGGCCTTGATAGATATGTTTCAAAGTAGCAGTGACCATAGGAAGCTGGCATTGAAGGACAAGCTCAGGAAAATCAAAATGGAGAAGGATGACACAATCTAGAAATACTTGACCAAGTTCACTCAATATTGAGATGAGCTTGGAAGTGTTGGGATTACTGTGGCTGATGATGATTTGGTGAGCCTATCCTTCTAGGAATTCCTAAGTGTTGGCATAGTTACCAAGGCTTTGTGAATGGGAGGGAGAAGTTACCATACTGGGAGCATTTGTGATTAGACTTGGTAATAGAAGAAATAAGGTAGAGCACCAGAGACAGGACCTCCGACAAAGACAAAGAAGAAGATTGTGCATTAGTTGGAAAATGAAATAAAACCAAGGGAAATAAGTCCCAAGGTGAAGAGGGAAAGATAGACTTGTCCAATATCAAGTGTTTTCATTTTCATGAGCACACGCACGATGTTGTAAATTGTCCATAGAAGAAGGAAAGAAAGAAAGAGCCTCTGGTTGCAGCGAGTGAAGCGTTGGCTTCAAAGTTCAAGCTTGATTTTACTCTCATTGCATGCATGTACAACTCTATAATGGGATGCATGTGGTATCTAGACAGCGGTGCCTCATTCCATATGATGGGGAATAGAGATCTCTTTAGTGACTTGGAGGAGAAGGACCTCCAACAAAACATAGAGTTTGGAGATGATGGGAGGTATAGCGCAACCGGAATAGGTATAGTTACCTTTCAAAGGGAGTCTGGCTCCCCTCTCAGACTGGCAGATGTTTTGTATGTTCCAGGCCTAAGGAAGAATCTTGTCTCTGTAGCGGTATTGGAAGACCGTAGTTATGATGTTATATTTAAAAAGGAAAGGTGTTCCTTAGACACATTGCCACGAGATGGGTGAAACGGATCGGTGTAAGAGTCAAGAAATTGTATGTTGTTGAGGTCGAGGATGCATGCAAAGCTTTGAGGAACAAAGCAATGGTTAGTGAATTGGTGGTTGGGAGGGAGTAATTATGTCTCAACATGCAACCTCTGAAGTAGTCTCAGAAGGTTGTGGAGCAGCCACAATTGGAGAAGTAGAGAGGAGACCGAGTGGAGGTGACCACTCAAGCATAGACTTCCCGTAGGGGTAAATTTCGAGCCAGATGGGTAGAGGGAGTACATGCAACTATACCTCCAGGTGAGAGGTGGGGAAATGTGAAGATATAATCCTAAGAAGAAATTTGGGCATGGTTCATTGAGATGGTGTGTCTCATGGATTGAACCTGGCTATGAGGAGCCCACGGTACAACAGTAGTAGGAAGGATCAGTTGGGTTGATGCAATCAGATGTCAGTAAGATAGAAATCAGAGTGATAGATGTTAGATACTGGAGCGCAGATCAGAGTTGGCAGCAGTGCAGAGGGCACGGATGCAGATGTCAACAACAACGCATAGAGTCCAGTAGATAGGTGCAGTAGCTAGCAGCAGTCAAAAGATTCTAATGATAGTTGCATTATATTGATTTAGTTGTTCGTAGGCTATCCACTTTAAGGAGTTGCAAGAGAAAACACCACTAGCAAACACCACTAGAGAAGTGTTGCATGTAGAACATTCTAAATGTACCAAATCGGGATAGATTGAATTCCTTTCTTGTTGAGAGGGAGTGTGGAAATTTGCAATAAGAGACAGTGAAATTGGCAACCATAAAGGAAAAAAAAAATTCACCTACATTGGTGAGGAAATTCATATGCACATTGGTGAGAATTTTATTATGCACACTGGTGAGGAAATTCTGATGCACACTGGAAAGGAAATTTTGATGCACACTAGTGAGGAATGTGGGGTGTCTAATTTATTTTTCCCTTGAATAAATTGTAGTTTCATCTCATAACAACTTGTATCAGTTAACTAAGTCAAGATGACTGAGTTAGATCAAGAAATTCGAGTTGAGGATCTAAGATGAGTCATGTAGAGGGATTCTAATATTTTGGGGGTTCAGTTGCAGTTGACGCATCAGTGGGGTGTAGGTGTGAATTAGTTAACTCAATTAATTGAGTTAAAATCAATTTAACTAGTTCTAACTGAGAGATGAGCTAGTGAGAGGTCTACTGAATTAAATTAGAATTAATTCACAAGTAGTGATCAATCAAATAAATGATGATTCACTATTAATAGATGCATGCGTGTTAGTTCTAAGGAAGACCCAATTTAGATAGAGGTTAAAGGGAACATAACTATCAGTTGTATTTATAGAAAATTGCCCATGTGCAATTATAAAGTCACGGGGATGCCATGATGGATTGCGAAATCAAGGAAGGGAATTATTCCTATTTAATAGGGGCCTAATTCTCTAGGAATTACTTGAGCAAGGCTGGGCTAAGCAGAGGCTGATAATTGGCTAAGTGTTTGTCAATTTTGCCTAAGCATTGTAAGCCAATTTTGAGTAGGATCAGAGTGAGATAGTTAGCAGAGTGCTGGAGAATCTCATGAGAGATTAAGCATTGTATTGTTTCATGTTTACTTGACTTAATACACAATAGAGATATAGGGGTTTTGAGCAGTTGCTTTCCCCAAGAACATCTTGTGTTGTGCGATTGATTTATTTCTTTGTCTTACTTGCACGTGATTGAGCGATCGTGTTTTATATTATGCAAATATTGTATAAGGATTCAATATCTCGTTTTAGTACATCACAATATCAAATTGAATCCCATTGGTTAGATTTTCTACACGGTATCGGAGAATTGATAAATTCCTACAAATGGGAAGTCCTAAGCTACAATGGTCGCCAATTCAACTGCAGATATAAAATCAGTTGAAGATCATTCCTATGGGACGATTGCAGGGGATTAACGTAGATATTGATTGTTGATTTTTGTAGCATCCGGAAGTGTTCCAAGTCTCAAACTTTGCAAGGATGCTTGCAAAACAACATTCCAAAGAACCCAAAAACAGTTTGTGGAAATTACACTCGGTTCAAGAATTATTAAAATAAATTATGGAGACCCTAAGTCCAAACTTAGGAAAAGGAAATAATTAAAGGGCATTAATAATTCAGAGCGTGAATCTTCTAGAAAACACGGATCAAGTCAAGTTTTAATCCTAGCCATTGATTAATCCTTTAATCTGGGTTGTTGGTTCTCCAACAGGAAGATTATAAAAGAAGGCTTGAGGGTCACTCAAAAGACAAGCCTGTCACACACTCAGTACATGAAGGAGATCCATTATGATGTAGAATTCGATTTCAGCAGGAGAGTTGCAGGGTGAGAAGTTGAAGAAGCAGGAGGAGGTCAGGGGTGATCGAGATCAGGGTCAGAGAGCAGTAGTGGGTCATTGAAGGTAGCTTGAGGCTACAACACAAAGACCCCATGCAGTGTCCACACAGATTCACGCAGTCCAGCTCTGGGACTGCGCAGAGAATCACGCAGACTGACATAGCGGCTTGCAAGGGCTGATCTAGGTGTCAGAAATTTGTTTGAGAAAGCTAGGCATTCAGTCTCAGGTGGTTTAGAATTTATCTGCCGAATATTTCCTTGTAAATATATCATTTTCTGAAGAAATAATAAAACCCTCATCTACTGCACCGGTTTTCCCACATTGGGTTTTTCCGGGGAAATTTGTCCAAAAATAACTATGTACATGTGATTGATTCTTGTGCTTATGTTATCTAATGTTTATTTCTCTGCATATATAATTGTGAATGTTGCAGTAGTTTTTATTTCGATATTTACTAGAAGATTTCTGAATAATAACTTATTGAAATGATAAGTAAAAGAAATAAATCTATCACCGCAACTGGTTGAGAATTTTCACATGGTATCAGAGCCAGAGATGAATAACAAAGAGGGGGCATCTATCAGTGAAAGAAGATCTACGCAGTTCTTTAGGGCAACATCACAGAAGGGTTCACGCAGTCTTCTAGGAGGGGGGGTAAGCACGAAAGAACGAATGGATCACGATGTATCTATATTGGCATCCATATTAGAGGAATATTTTGCTTGTGTATTAGGTACGCCATCCTCATATGTTTGATATATTGACAGTGGAGCCTCTGCCCACATGATGGGAGTACGAGACTATTTTTCCAACTACCAAGAAGAGAAGATGAATTTCAAAATAACCATGCGTAATAAAGCAAAGTGCACTCCCATTGGGAAGGGTACCGTAGTTTTTCAGACCGAGGCAGGGAACAAAATTCGGGCCACTAATGTATTGCATGTGCCAGGTTTGGGGATGAATCTACTCTCAGTGTCACGGCTTCAAAATCGAGGATATGACGTTTACTTTATTAGCAATAGAGTCTATGTCAAGCACCCCAATTGGAATAAGAAGGCACAAATGGGGGTAAGAAGCAACAATCTATACAAACTGCAGCTTGATTTCCCAATGGAACTGGTTGGCAGTGCAGATGAAATGGATCTTAATGAGCTATGGCACAGAATAATGGGGCATTTGCATCATGGGGCGTTGAAAACTCTCCAGAAGACTGCCACAGGTGTTCCAGAATTGAGCACTAAGTTGGATGATGTCTGCAAGGGATGCGTATTGGGGAAATATGCCAAGGAAGCATATCAGAGAATCAACAATAGGGCCAATGGTGTGTTGGATATAATACACTCAAATATCTGTGGGTCGATGTCCACGAGAGCTCTTAGTGGTGCCAAATATTTCATCACCTTCATTGATGACCATTCCAGGAAAACCTGGATCTACTTCTTGAATACTAAGGATGAAGTCTTCAGTCGATTTAAAGAGTTAAAATCTCTGGCGGAGAATCTGACAGGGATGAAAATCAAGGTATTGCGATCAGATAATGGAGGTGAATACATAGATAAATAATTCACTGGATTTTGCATGAGGTAAGGCATAAAAAAATAATGGACAACTCCATACAATCCATAATAGAATGGAGTGGAAGAAAGGAAGAACTGAACTATTGTTGAAGCAACCAGAACTATGTTGTATGACCAAGACATGCCCAAATTCCTATGGGTTGAAGCATGTAATATAGCTGTCTACATTCAAAATAGAACTCATCACACTACACTGGGAAAGATCACGCCAGAAAGTGTCTTCACTGGTAGCAAGCCCGAAGCGAGTCACTTTAGGATCTTCGCCAGTACAACTTACTGTCATGTACCCAGCGAAAAGAGGAAGAAGTTGGAGATGACTGCTAACAGGGGGTATTTAGTAAGATACAGTGAGAATGCTAAGGCTTATCGCATCTACGTTCCTCAGAGCATGAAATTAGTGGTGCGAAGAGATGTGAAATTTATGGAGGAGAAATCCTTCAGAAGATCACGAGAACTGCCTTCTGCGACACAGTCAGAGGAAGAGTCTCTGGTCTAGCCCCAGCAACCAGCAGCAGAAAATTTAGTTGCCTCTCCAAGGCATACTGATCCAAAGGATGGGTCTCATGAGGATTTGCAAGAAGGAGAGCTGGTAAATCCACCCACCACCAGTGGAAGAACGAGCAGGGAACTTTGACAGATTCTGAAGGATGCAGAGGATTTTATCGGAAATCCTAGGATTGAGAAGAGACAATGTAAGCAGCCTAAGAGGTATCAAGCCTTGGTTGCTCAAGTCGAAAGACCTTCCAATTTCCAGGAAGATTCTTAGCACCAGGTATGGGTTGATGCAATGGTGGAAGATTACAGTTCCATCATGAAAAATGATGTCTGGGAAGTAGTACCCAGACCACAGGAGAGATCTGTTGTAGGATCCAGGTGGATTTACAAGATCAAGCATGTTGCAGATGGCTGCATCGAGAAATTTAAATCCAGGTTCGTGGCTAAGGGGTATGCTCAAAAGGAAGGAATAGAATATGAAGAAACCTTTGCCCCGATATCCAGATACACATCTATCAGGTCTGTGATATCCCTTGCTGCGCAGATGGGATGGGAAATTCACCAGATGGATGTTAAGACGACATTCTTGAATGGTGTGATAGAAGAGGAAGCGCATATAGAACAACCAGAGGGATTTGAGACACATGATCAGAAAACTAATGTGTGTAGAACAAAGAAAGCATTATATGGACTGAAGCAAGCTCCCAGAGCCTGGTATGGTCGAATTGACAGCTATCTCCAGAAGATGGGATTCGTCAAATGTGATGCAGATCCCAATCTCTACTATCTAAGAGTAGGGAGTGAGCCATTGATACTGGTATTGTATGTGGATGATCTGTTCCTAACAGGATCATCAAGGCTAATCACATATTGCAAGAAAATTTAGCTGAAGAATTTGACATGAAGGATTTGGGACAACTGCACTATTTTCTGGGGTTGGAAGTTTGGCAGCAAGATGGGGAGATCTTCCTTGGTCAAGGAAGATAAACTACAGAGATTCTGAAGAAATTTCAGATGGAGAATTGTAGACTCATGACCACTCAAATGATTACCAATTGGAGGAAAATCGACACATCCGGTGATGATGAAGCTGATCCTACGTTGTACAGACAACTCATAGGGTCATATGGTGGAACCGAAGAGGGCACATTGGGCAACATCCAAACATGTTCTCAGATACCTTCGAGGAACAGTCGAGCTTGGATTGAAGTACACCTGTGACAATGAAGTCAGATTGAGTGGTTTTACTGATGCAGATTGGGCAGGAAGTTCAGTTGATCAGAAGAGTACCAGTGGGTATTGTTTCAGTCTGGGATCAGGAATGACTTCCTTGTGCTGTAGGAAACAAAATTCCATGGCATTGAGCTCAGCAGAGGTAGAGTATATGGCAGCTAGCACAGCTTCGTACAAAGCCATATGGCTTAGGAAACTGTTAGTAAATACACTCAAGGAGAAAATGAAAGCGATCAACATTTTATGTGATAATCAGAGTTGCATAAACCTCTCTGAAAATCCTATGTGTCATGATAGGTTGAAACATATTGACATCCGGTGTCACTTCATCAAGAACTGGGTACAATGTGGAGCTGTTCAGTTGTAGTACACTCCAACAGGAGAACATGTGGCAGACATTCTCAACAAGGCTTTGGGAAAGACAAAGTTTGTTTACTTCAGAGAAAAGATGGGGATGATGAAGAATCCCTTCCAATAGCAGGAATGGAGGACTCTAAATTCATAGGGAGTTGTAGTATAGATGCAACAAGTGACAGTGGCAGTGTCAAAGGTAGCAGTATAGGTGGAAGCAACATAGAGGGTGCTTCAGAATCAGAGCAACATGCAGCGGGCATATTGTTGGAACACTTTCCTCGCTAAGAGGGAGTGTTGATTTTTGTAGCATCCGGAAGTGTTCCAAGTCTCAAAATTTGCAAGGAGGCTTGGACAACAACATTCCAAAGAACCCAGAAATAGTTTGTGGAAATTCCACTCGGTTCAAGAATTATTAAAATAATTAATGGAGATCCTAAGTCCAAACTTAGGAAAAGGAAATAATTAAAGGGCATTAATAATTCAGAGTGTGAATCTTCTAGAAAACACGTATCAAGTCAAGATTTAATCTTAGCCATTGATTAATATTTTAATCTGGGTCGTTGGTTCTCCCACAGGAAGATTATAAAAGAAGGCTTGAGGGTCACTTGGAAGACAAGCCAGGCACACACTTAGTACCCAAAGGAGATCCATTCTGATGTAGAATTCGATTTTAGCAGGAGAGTTGCAGGGCGAGAAGTTGAAGAAGCAGGAGGAGGTCAGGGGTGATAGAGATCAAGGTCGGAGAGTAGCAGTGGGTCACTAAAGGTAGCTTGAGGCTACAATGCAGAGACCCCACGCAGTCTCCATGCAGATTCATGTAGTCCAGCTCTGGGACTGTGCAGAGAATCACGAAGACTAACGCAGGGGCTTGTAGGGGCTGATATGGGTGTCATAAATTTGTCCGAGAAAGCTGGGCATTCAGTCTCAAGTGGTTTAGAATTTATCTACCGAATATTTCCCTGTAAAGATATCATTTTCTGAAGAAATAATAAAACCCTCATCTACTGCATCGGTTTTCCCACATTGGGTTTTTCCGGGGACATTTGTCCAAAAATAATTATGTACATGTGATTGATTCTTGTGCTTATGTTCTCTACTATTTATTTCTCTACATATATAATTGTGAATGTTGAAGTAGTATTTATTTCGATATTTACCGGAAGATTTCTAGATAATAACTTATTGAAATAATAAGTAGGAGAAATAAATCTATCACTGCAACTGGTTGAGAATTTTCACATTGATGGCACTGGCATGTTGGTCGACTTTGAAGTGATTGAGATTGTTGATAATAGTAACCCATATCTTGCGTTGTTGGGGTTTGATTGGGCTTATGCCATGGACGCTATAATCAACCTGAAGAAGAGGTATATGATATTTGAACTGAATGGTACATGCCTTGTTGTGCCATTAGATCCTTCCGAGGTTGCATGCTATACAAATCTTGTCCAGCATGAGTCTGGGGATGCTGAGATTGATTAGATATATAAGCTTACTATGTAGGATGAAGATTGGATTAATCCCACCACAGATGGTATAAGATGTTGGGAGCATGATAGTTTGTGCGTTTCAGATTCCGATGATGAGTTGGAGCATTAGAAGAATCATTTGCAAGAAGTAACCGCGATGTAATAGGGTTACCACATCTCTACGCTGTGTCAGATCAGAAGTGTGTGATTTTCATTTTTATAATGGAACAGGGAATAATGTGTTATTTTTGGAAGAATTTTGAGAAAAAGGTACTTGAGAACCATAGATACGAAGCTTTGGATTTCGCATTGAGGTCTACCCCCGCTCGATGGTGGGGCACACACAGAAAGATTTTGGGCAGATGGATAGAGTTATGCAAGTTGCTAAGGCTGCGGTTTGGTCAGGTTGATATGAAGATGATGAAGAATTATGATGTCCAGAAGGATCCTCGCGAGCACTTGGCTCATTGGACCGAAGCTTGGGGTGCCAAACCTCAGCCAGAATGGGTGCACATGTTCTTTCACTCCTTAGAGACGATACCTCAACAATGGTATCTGGAAACTGAGCTGAGCCATGGAACCGTGGATTGGAATGAGATGATAGAAGGATTCTTGTTAACATATAGCTTCGATGATGTGTGGGAAGGCATTAATGAGGCTCTTCAAGAAATAAAAGCAAGAGTACTTGCATTACCAAGGAGCCAAGGACGTTGGTTCAGATAGATTGGACATACCCGAGCGACAAGCTTGTGTTGGGGGAGGAGATCTGCAGGTGCTGAGGTGAACAGATTTAGACAGATTATGGTGAAGGATGGATTCAACGCAATCGAACTACTACGCAAAAGATTGATTGCAGGCGCATTTGGAGGTTATTGCGCCAAGGGAGGTAGGACTGCGCCGAAGGGTCGAGCCTCACAAATTTCTCCCAAAAAGTGACCATTGGAACAATAAAAGTGGATTGGAAAATAACTTGGTCGTTAGAAGGAGTGGGAAGAGCACATTTAGTGGCCATATATGGCCAAATATTCCACCAATTCGACATTTATGAGGAGCATCTAAGGGCAATGATGAGGTTTAAATTCCAAATTTGCTATAAATCAACGATCCCGCCCCCAATTCGAACACTTTGCACACTAAGTGTTAGAAGAGAGAATTGATGTCTGTAAGAGTGCCGAGCAAGATGTTGCATGTCAGGGAAGAGCTTCGAAGAAATTGAATGAGAATTTCTCCAGAGAGGTTTAGAATACATCATGATGACCACCCCACCAGTAACAACCACGGGGCCGAGGTCGCCCAGAGGACAGAATATTACGGGTGCAGTGTCATCCGCGAAGCCTAAGAAACCAATACTAAGATCCTTGCCCCGGAAGAAAATCATGAAGGAACAATGGAGTAAGGGGCTCAGGAGGTCGAATCAGATGAAGAAGAAGAAGAAGAAGTACCAGAGGAAATTGACGCTAAGGAGGTTGTGCCTTTGCCTTGTTATATTCCGCCCTAGAAGCCGGTGAAGGACCCCGACGCGGTGAAGTAAAAGGTATTTTCACCATTGATCCTATATGAGGTGGTGGTTGATGGGGAATTACTGGCCAAGGTGCCTCATCTCAGAATGGAAGATTGGGATTTTAATGACAGAAGAAAATACCCGAAATTTGAGCCTAGTAGGTATCTACGCTCGCAGGCCTATGCAGATGGAGGTATGAGACTCGAGTCAATGAAATGGGTGAAAGGTATCCAACAATCCGAGATACTCAACATGCTTTATGTGCCACATTTCGGGTGAAGTACCATCAATACCATTTGTGTGCACCAATTGTTGGCTCTGGTGTATGATGACTGTATATGACTAGGGAAGAAGATCCCCATTACTGAGATGCTCATCAGAAGGATTACAACCCTTCCTTGTCTTGGGGCGGGCCCTGCGTAGGCTTTTGTGGGTAAGAGCCAGGACAGGTAGCTGACACATAAGATGAAGAATGAGTATAACCTGACCAAGGGGACCACAGGTTACCTCATTAACTCCATTTTTGATAGAACTGTGTGCTTCACCATCCTTGTGGGTAAAATTATGAGGAAGAGCCACAGAGAGGAGGCTTCTGCCTCTGTCATAGCTTTAGCTGCAGAATGCGCCAAGGGCATTGTATACAACTAGGCTGACTATTTATGTACGAAGTTCCTCATGGATTGAAAAGCAACGCAGGAAGAAGGGAAGCAGTTCCACTACGCGTGGCTCTTGCTTCCTATTGCCTTGATGGAATGAAGGGAACTTGAAGGGTCGCAGTTCAGTATTGTGGATCCCGATCTATGTGAAGAAACCAAATACACTTCACTATGGCATTCAAGTGAGCCATCAAGGGTGATGTCCAATAAATTTTTATGGGTTGGCTTTGAGATGAAATTACAAATGGTGATTAACCAAAAGCCCCAGTTGTCTCCAAGTATTATGGAGCAGTATATGCAGGTCACAGAGTTCAAAGCTGACTTCCATTATATTCCAGTCAGGAAAAGAAGGACCTCGTGGGGGTCTAGTACGAGCTCCCATACATGGTTGAAGAGGAAGATGTAGAAGCCATCATCTGCCGATGGCCGAGTGATTGGTTAACTCCACTTTCTGAAGGTGCGAAGTAGGTAGGAACGAGTGGGGCGAAGCCCACCACACCAATAGGGAAGAAGGACACCGAAGCAGAGACTATAGAGATTGAAGGAGATGTTTTTCTTGGGGGTGATCTAGGCAAAGACCTATTTGGACCCTCCTCCCCATTTATCACTAATAGAAGGCAACCATAGAAGGGTGGCATAAGAAAGAAGGTCAAGTTCGACAGGTCTATTGGTTCGACAGAAATGGTCCTCACTAAGGGGGACATTGACAAGATCAGAGATGTTTTGTGGCAAGTCAACGAATATTTATGGGGCAACATAGTAGAACAACACAAAAAGTGATGGAAGATGTCCATAAGGGGTTGCAGGACTTTCAGATGCAGTTGATCATAGCTCAGGCGAGCGTAAGTTGGGCGAGCAGAGTGCAAGTGAGCGTGATTCCACCATGCAGGGCACAAGCACAAAAGCACATGAATTGGCACTAAATGCCAACACACGCATAGTGCCTATCCCTGAATGCACTTTATGTTTTGATAAGGTAGAGTAAAGGAAACTGACGGTTCTCTGGAAAAACACGACGTTGAACCTTGCCGCGATGCCATTACATGCCTTACATGAATTCCACCAGGGCATCGCCGAGGAGTTAAAGATCAAAGAACAATGTGCTCTTCTAGTTATTCAGGATGCCTAGCAAGAATGAAAGAGCATGGCTGTAGAGAAATATATAATTGTCCAAGAGCGCGAGGCTGAAGCAGCACAATGACAAAAGCTAGAGGACAGTATCTCCAAGGCGTGCAGTGAGCTACCAGAGCTCAAAATTCAGGCTACAACAACGCCTGAGGAAAAAGTTGCTAAGTTGGCCACCATTGTCAAGGACGCAAAATATAAAGTTGATGAAGTTCGGATCAAGATGGAAATGAAAATCATCAAGTTGCAGCTGCAATTATAGCCTACCACTCCATTAGATATTAGAGAGCAACGCACAGTGGAGCTGAAAGCGGCCAGAAAACAGATAGAGTACCACATACAAGAGTGTGTGACTTTCTTTGGGGAGGCTCAGATGTATGGTCCTCACTGCAGGAGGACCCTCAGGTGCAGAAAAATTGAGGCCGAAGTGCGTGACAAACTGGAACAACTGGATCAAATGAAGGTCACTACAAAGACCTTAATGCCACTACAACGGATTAAATATCTCACAGAAGATAAATATTTGTAAGAGAAGGTTATTGTGTTGTGCCGAAAGGAGAAGCTACTTGCAGATAGGATGAAGCCGTGGGAAGCTGAGGGCCAACCAAATCTCCCAAACTACAGAGCAGAAACTAAAAACCCTGAGCAAAGTACAGAAAGGATTGGAGAAGAGAGCAGCTAAGAAGGTCATAGAGACGCTACTCAAAGACATTGATGAATTTGAGAAACATTGCGTTGAAGCAATTAAACCGTTGAAATATTCCTTGAGCTGCATCAGAGAAAAGATTGACGGCGCACTAGCTTTGTGATTCAGGACGAGTCACAGTTTTTTGTTGGGGGCCTGTTGGAGTTGGGATCCTTGCGAAGTAAGCAAATAAGGAAAGACTCCGTAGATCGAGGAGAAGAGCATGCATTGTAGAGTCTATTTTGAGTCATAGGGGCTTTGGGGTGGGTCAAAGCCCATTATTATGTAATTGGATACAATATTTTGTGAACGTTGGACTCTGCCCAAGGTTTTGGACCATGGTATTGTAAATGCCAAATCTATATAAGGAGTCTAGATAGAAGTCATAGGGAAAAAAGTGGAAGTTGAATGATGCATTTATATGTAAGATTGTTTTGAGTCAGAGTCTATTTTGGGTTAGAGGAAAAGGCCCCTGCAGCTATGTGCGCGGAGAACTTAGGAAGCCTGTAGCTGTGTGCATAGACCCCTGCAGTTGTGTGCGCAGGGTGGAAAGTGGATGTATGAGAGGGATCTTGTTGTTAATGAAAGAATTGTTGAGAAAGATCTGAGTTATATTGATGTGTTTTGCTTGTACTTACTATTTCTGAATATTTATGTTGAAAAAGGGTTTGATCTGTAACTAAGTGTTGTAGTCCCGTTTTTTGATTATTTACTTTGTTTAATGAAAGAATAAGTAAGATCATGCAGCCTGTGGGTAAGTTCAACATATGTGTTGAACAACATTGTTATTACTAATAGATCTGGCTTGTGAAGCTCTATTGAGAAGGAAAAGCCCTAAATACACAGTCGAGTGTCCCTCTAGATGCAAAAACTTGGTTCTAGCATCCCCCTATATTGCCTCAGGTGAGACTTCGGTCTGCGCAAGCAGATCGTTTCTGAAAGGGTCGGTAATAGTGGGTTTTGTTGGACTGCACAATCACTTTTAACTTGGGTCTCGGCCCCATCAAGTCAACATTGATTAAGGGTGGAGGTACAACCTTTGGATTCTCTCATTTCTAATTAAGGGTGGAGGTGGTGAACCTCTAGAGTCCCTTTGAGATAGTGACTAAGTGTAGGAGCTAGTGGGTGGAGGTGGATGTTCCTTTAGAGCCCCTATTTCAGTTAGCAGATTTGGTTTGATCCCTTAAGCACTCATCCTCAAGCTCTAGAATTTGGCTCAGGGGTGACTACTACAAGAAAGATTTGGATGCAGTGTGTCTAAGGTTGGGTGGAGAGCTACAGTCCTAACCTCAATTTCCTGGATCAATTTATCAAATGTAAGTGTATGCTGATGTCTCTTATGTTTTGAATGTTTTGTGTAGGTATAATGCATTGATTTATTATGGCTTGTAATGTTGAGGAATGGGGTATTATTGTTAGAATGAACATTGTTGTTTTAGAGACATGGTTATGGGATGGTTTGAATTCATGTGTTGGCATAAGGCTTGTTCTGATATGTATTCAATGTGTATGTCATGAAATGTGATATTTTATACCTCCTTGAGGAAGGATCTCTCTCTCTCTCTCTCTCTCTCTCTCTCTCTCTCTCTATGTGTGTGTGTGTGTGTGTGTGCGTGTGTGTATCCTGAGTAAATGGGAGGGTTTCCTACATGTATCCATAATTTTTTTTTTGTTTGTCACTAGTTTGAGAGGCATGTACCTTTCTGACCTGTTATGAGCTTGAAATTTGTCTAATGGGCCATAATGGAAATGAACAACCAGATCATTGTGTATGAGTTATGAAATTGGAAAGACTTGATTACTACTGAGGAGGGATAACATTTAAAAATATATGTGTGTGTGTCTAACTAATCACATATTCGCAGGCTAAGGGGAGGCCTTGGTAAGCTCAAGAGGGATTACGAGAGGAGCTTGCATATGCCCTGTGTGTATTTACTAATTGTGTGTTGGAGACCTAGGAAAAGGCTCCTCATAAATGTATTATCAGTTAAGCACCATGACAGGCATTGTTTACACAAGATTTTATATCGTAGAGTCAGGAGTTAGAGCCATAAGATGTATGAAGCAACCCATAATAAGCGCCATATGGCTTAACCCCATTTCCATGCACAAAGGAAAATAGATCTAAGTTATTGATGGGGAAGCATTATGGCTGTTGGATGACCACAGAGGTTCCTCCCTGGGTTTTTCGAATGGAGCATGGTGGAAAATTGTTGGGTAATTATCCCCAAGATGATGTGGCAGTAGGGCCTATTTCCATACACATAAATCAACACACAATGGGGAAGCCATGAATTGTTTGGGTTCAAAGGTTATGTGGGACCCCATCCATGTGGTAAAAGTGACGAAGGATGAAATCACCCCGGACCTTGGAATATTTGGATGAAGGGCGTGATAGATTTGTCAGGATCAAAGTACTTGGGTGAATTGGCATAATGGGGCCAATATGAAGTATTAGTGCATCATCGCAGCGGAAAAATCCCAAGTTGTTAGAACATGGAGAGGTGGTTACACCATGAGTTGGAGGCCTTGGTGGGGACTTGGGGCAGTACACATTAGCCCGACAAGAATTCCCAAATAGTATTCCACGGAGCTAGTACCAAAGTCTCGGGATTCCTATATCTGGACGAATTTCGCGCAGTGGGACAATATTTATGTTGCGGTGGAGTAGGGGAAAGTTGCCGTGTCATATGTCCATGCCACCTTGGAGGCCAAGTCATCATGGCAACGTGGCAAGTGTCGAAGAGAGACGAGAGTGATGTGGAGTTGGGCGTGAAATAGGGACATAGGCATTAGGCCACATTGGTGGTGGGGCATGTGGGGTTCCACATATTCCCGAAAGGATCATTCCCAGAAGGAACAATGGGGGGTGGCAAGATTTACCTCTGGGGAGAGTAGTTTTGGGGTGACGTGATCTTCGAGGGGGCCACACACATAATGCTTTTCATGTACCGCATACGTGCGATGAGTTGAGTCATGCTTGATGTACAATGGGTATTATATGACCATTATTATTGTTAGAATGAATATTGTTGTTTTAGAGACATGGCTATGGAATGGCTTGAATTCATGTGTTGGCCTAAGGCCTGTTCTAACATGTATTCAATGTGTATGTCATGAAATGTGATATTTCTGCCTCCTTGAGGAAGGATCTCTCTCTCTCTCTATATATAATGTGTGTGTGTGTGTGTTTGACTAGGTGCTCTGTGTAAAAGCTCAAAAATTAAAGTGCTTGAAATCGAATGGAAATTGAACAACAACAAAGAGCTTTCCGCCAGGAATCCAGTGCAATTCATTTCGTCAAAAACGAAGTCTAGATGAAGAAGATAGAACCTGTTGTTTGTTTTCCTAAACAACTAAAAAATTTGCAAAACATGACAGAATGGTGACATGGCGGCCCAATCAGCAGAACAAGGATATTATGGGAATATTCTTTAGTTTGCCCAATGACACTGTGACAAGTGTCACTACAGGATTCATCGGAAAGGTTTGAAGGTGATTTTTTTATGTGTTGTTCCTAAGGTCGAATTTGATTTTTTTTTATTATATGGTTGGACAGTCCAACTAGAGGCTGACACGTGGTGCAGCCAGGGGCCGCCATGTGCCCCCTTTGGTGGATCAAGATATGGGTCTAATTTTATATTATGGTGGTCAAAATTTTATTAATATATGGTCAAATTCATATATTATATGGCAGGAAATTATACTATGGTCGAAATTTACACATATTACAATGTCTGAATTTTATATGGGCGGAGATTTTATATCCAAAGTCGAATGAAACATATATATATATCAAAGGATTGGGTATACAATGTTTTGGGTGGAAAAAATATTAACCGACGAAAGGGCGGAGGTCGGGGCTCGACCTTGCGACCTCCCCTGCACCAACATGCCCGCATACCATCATACCACTTACTTGTGACTTAATATATATGGGTCACATCATCTATTTGAATTTCAAAGGTTGAAGCGGCAGGGTAATGGAGGCGGTCAGCCCCACGGTCCAACCCCCTCCCCACCGGACAATCCACCATAACCTACGACGGAGCTTATATATTTAAATGCGCGGATTAATTGTAATGTGGGTTTATTAAACCCCTAAACCGTTGTTTATGCGCTAATACATTTCATTAATCTAGGTTTATGTTAAAGAGTTTTTAGCGCTAATTTCACACTTATCTATAGTTAAACATGTTTGCATTTAATTAAACTGGAGTTTAAGATGGCAGTAAATTCGGTGGAGCTCCAAATTCCGCGCCAACCCCATATTTAGTTGCCCTAACTGGAGTTATCTCCATATTTAGTGGAGAATTCCTAGGCCAAACTGTTTTGGCCATATCTTTTGCAAAATTCGACCAAATTGAGAGCAAGAAGAGTCATTTCTAAATTATTTTGACATTCTGGACACTTTGAAGCAGGTTTCAGGAGTAGTAGGTGAATGTAAAAAACAGTTTTTGCACATTTGAGCTAATACATAGGCCCAAGCCGTGGAAGCTGGACCAAGGAGATGTAGCCCAGGAGGGGTGAAATCCTTCATCAAAACACTGTGTTAATGGATCAATTGTGATGGTTTGTTGTACATGTTATTGTTGTTGTTCAAAATTATTTTTTAATGTTTTTCTGCTCATGAATTTAACATAAAACTTAGTTTATTTACCTGTTTAACACTCACAAACAATAAGGAAACCTATGCACATAAAGCAAGTGATCAACAAATTATTTATAAATCTGAAGATGAAATTAGCACATCAAAACTAAAAATAAAATTCAGATCAGTATGTATGTATGTATGTATGTACACACACACACACACACACCTATACGTATCGTAAGTAAATGGAAGGGTTTACGGTTAAAAACCCTAAAAACAAAGCCGTCAAGATTCAGCGGACAGTTCATGGTGGTTTCAGCCTTGGCTAAGTTTTCTATCACTATGCCATCATGTTAATACTTGTTCTCATATTGGCGGGCTTCAGTTCTGTTCTAGACAGATTGGATTTAGTATCGTTTTGATTCGGGTTTATACCTTGGTTTCGATGTTTTTTATTTTTCCATTGCTAACACCATGAGCCCTGGGCCCAAACTCTTTGCCGACAGCCTCCACTTAATGCTGACATCCTCCTCTTAGTGTGACTGGGGTTCCATGTGCTGATTACTCCTTAACTAGTGCCCCCCGGCTGGTTCTATCACTCCCCGCCCCCGAGTTCTATTTTGGCATGTTACCAACCTTTCCGATTGCCCTCTCGATGCATTTATTCCCTCACAGTTTTTCATTTGGTGTGATTCCCCTCTTTTTCGTGGGCACCTTTAGCCGAGCTCGACTACAGTCATGATTATATATGAGGATGAGGTGGACTATTCTTTTGACCCGCTGGAAGGGGTTCAGATTATTAATTGGCTGACGGGCTGAGGTAAGGTCCAATTAATGATGTGGTTTCCATGGAGGTGGGTGAGTCAGCGAATCCTTCGACCCTGCATGCACAACCACACCTGGTCTCCTTTGTGGACTATGTGGAATTGATTTTACAACGGTCGGATTCTCCGTCATTTTCTATCCCATCGCCATCTGTCTTGCGACAATGGGAACAACAAGCACAAGAGTTGCCAGATGTTCCGCCGTGTACCAGTGCTGCTTTTGGAATTGTTATCTCGCGGGCTGAGGATTTGGCTTTCGCGGATCTAAATATTGGTAGGGTGGAGATTAATTACCAACAACATTCTACACAGGCTGAGTTTTTTCCCACTGCGGCCTCTAGTTGTTTCAAGGGTATTCCCCTTGCTACACCTCCCATGGATGATCCCAAATCATCGGTTTCTGATGAACCCGTAGAGCTACGAGGAGATTCACAAGGTCGAATACAGTGCCGCGGAAAGAAAAAGCCTCGCTGCACCAAGAGCTGGAATATCCACAACATCAAATTTGGTCAAGGGGTCGGCATGGCAGACATTGAACATACTACGCAGATGGTTCTGGTGGGCAGGGTCAGGGGCATAAATTATTCATTTTCTAGGCTCAAGATCTAGACTGAGGAGATTTGGGGCAGCTCTTTGGAACAATTATCGGGTGTCTTGACCATGAACAGGGGCTGGTTCGCCCTCATATTCTCACAACCTGCTATGGTGGATTGGGTCCTCTCCAAGTACTGGCACCTTGAGATGAATCTGGTTCTGTTGAAGCGCTGGACTCCATTATTCGACTCGGATAAGGAGAAATCAGGGGCAAGTCTGATTTGGGTCCGACTTCATGGCCTTCCATTGCAATTTTGGAATGAAGACTCACTTCGCGTCATTAAGGAGGATCTTGGCTTATACTTGGATCATGATCGCTCCTATATGGAGACGGGAAATATATCAGTGGCCTGTATTCTGGTCTACTTGGATACGCAGGAAGTGCTCTATGATGGTTACAATATTTTCTTCAATGACATGGTCCAATATTAGGTGCTAGATTATGAAGGGGTTCCCTTCAAATGGCGTCATTATCATGTGGTTGGACATCTTTACAAAGAATGCCCTCTTATCGTCGCGACTGCTCCACTGACCAAAACTGTGGTTCACATGGCTACTCAAACGGATCCTGAGTGCATTATTTTTGCTCTGGAAGAGGATCAGCTTGGCTCTCGCACTGAACCTATTGAGGTGCTGCGGACTTGGCCGGTCACACAAGCTCTGTCCCATAGCCATGTGGCCTACACCACACTGGAGGGCTCGACACTTATCCCGGGTACCTCTCTTGCTCCTCCTCCTTATTGCTCTGTTAATTCTCTTCCTCCCAATTTATCTTTGTGTAATGATATTCAATTCAATATTTATAAATTTAATCCCCTCTATTGCCCTGTTGCATCTTCCTCCCCCGGTCGATCACTCCCACCATCCCTCTTACATCGGTTCCGACCTCCTCACCTCGTCATCTCATTGACTTTGATAGTCTCTCCTCCAGTCATCACTATATCCTCCACTCATCCATCCCCTCATTTGCACATCCCACTCTCGGCCTTGGTATGGATTCTAGGACCTTATCACCCAGACCTAGGGGTCGTCCATCCGCTATCACCAAGGCCATTAGGAAGGCCATTATGGAGGTGGTTGTGGGCACTCAAAGATCAATTTTTCGTGTACTTAGAGTAAGGAATTCCTGGGATTTGGTTCCCCCATGATCTGCCTCTCCTATAATTGTAGGGGTTTAGCCAGCTCTGATAAAAAATTGGCTCTCAAGCACTTGCTTCAAATTATTCGAGTTGATGTGTTTTTTTACAAGAAACTTTGGGGGATGGATTATCGATTTCTGAAATTTTATCATCATTTCTACCGGACTGGTCCTTTGAGACCATTGACGCCTATGGTCGATCTGGGGGATGCGCCATGGGTATCAACAATAAATCCATCCTTGTTTAGAGCTGGTGGGGAAGGCAAGGGACCATTGGTGCTGATATTATTACTAGATATTCAAATCTTGCGATCACCTTGATCAATGTTGATGGACCCTGTCAACATCGCGAGGCATTTTGGGATTCCTTGTTGAGAAGCTCTATTTTTCATCAGAACAACATCATTTTGGGAGGAGATCTGAACTTCTCTATTGGAATTTTGGAATCCTGGGGGCTGTGGGCCATTCCAGACTCCTTATCGGAGTACTTTTCCAATCATTTGGAGGTGGAAGACTTATTAGACTTGGTGATCTGGATTTATGTAGGAACGCAATAGAATAAACACATAACCATAAATACAGAGATGCAGCGGAAATAACACTTCATTTCATTAATATCAAAGAACTGAAATTTGCTTACAGACAGAATGGAAATAAAACTAGCTAGGGCGCTGGTAGCTATCTCTGAGAAGAGATGAAGGCCACAACCTTTGAACTCGAGTTACAATGAGGCTTGACATTGGTTATTATTGGTAAAACAATGAACTCTACATCCAAAAACATAACCCTTAGGATGAAGCGCCAAAACTATGGGCCCCGTTTTAGGTAAATTGGTGTTTCCACTTCCCGTGGACTTTGCATACTATCTCCATTCGATGCACATGATACACTAGAAACATCTATCCGATAACCACAACCCGAATGATTCTAGCAGAGAGCTCCCAGAAGCTTCCCAAAAAACGTCGTTTAGGGCCTCAAAACGGCTCCGGAAGTTCAAGACCCGAAAAAAATCGCTAAAAAATAGTAAGTTGTGCCGGAAACCGAAAAACCGAAAGAGACAATGGTGGGGCCCCAAGTGGAATAGGGCGGTGGCCACCAATATCGACCTGGATCATTCCTCCCCCCTTAGGAAGCAATTGTACCCATTGCGTTGAGTTCCTCCATGAGATGAGGAAACTTTCTGCCGAACTTGGTCCCCGGTGAACCACTTGCCTTGGTGCGAGAGTTGGCCAGCCTTTGACAACCCGATACAGTTGGATATTCCGTTGGCGAGTGCTCTTTATTTTCATGTCCATGATACAATCTGTGGTGGCTCGTTCCATGCGATCGGGTTTAACTCATGTGATGTGAGTTGTTCTTCAATGTCCGAGGTGTTCGGTAGAGGTGGGAAGTAAGGACGAAGGCGATCCACATTGAAGACCGGGTGCGGACCAAGGAATGGTGGAATACTGAGCTCGAAGGCATTGTTCCCTATAGCCTTGGTGATGGTGTACGACCCGTATTAGAGCGGGCGAAGCTTGCGGGCGGGAGTCCAAGTGAGGCGCTCCTTCGCAAATGTAGCCATACTTTTTTCGCCCACTTGGAAGTTGTGTGGCACCTGGTGTCGATCATGGCGTTGCTTGTACTTGGCATTGGCTCGGTCCAATATATCATGAACCTCGTTGGCGGATGTGTTGAATGCGCTTGATGAAGCTACTTGCTTTTTTCAACTTCGGACTAGACATGAGTCGAATCGGCCCGAGCACCGCAAATGGTATGGCTACGTCAATAGGACATAATGGCCGGAATCCCAAGCCTACCCGAAAGGGGTTATGGCCGATTGAACCCGTGGAGAGACCGATTATAACTATGTTGTACATATGGGAGGCTCTCGTCCCATGTGCGTGGATGCTTTGAATTGTACATGCACTGAATGTGTACAATCATTCTGTTGACGCACCTCTCGTCGACCATCCGTTTGGGGGATGGAAAGTCTGTGGACTTGGTGAGCTTGGTGTTCAACATTGACCGCAGGGTCGGACCAAAATGTGCCGAGGAACCTACTATCCCGATCCGATATGATAAACTCGTGAGATCCCAAAGTGCACCCACACTCGTTCAAAGAAGAGTTTAGCGGTGGCTTCGCCGTGATATTATTCTTGCAGCCGCCATGATGGCCATCTTCGAGAATCCGTCGACGACCACGAAAACACGATCATTTCCCTCGCTAGTAGAGCGGGCCCGACATGTAATCCATGGAGATGGATTCCCAAGGTCGACTAGGGGTAGGTAGCGGAGTATATAAGCCTTGCTTCTTGATGGTCGGTTTGGCAATGGCACAAGAAGTGCCGGATCTGATGTGCTTCTCGACATCCTTTCGAAGGTTCGGCCAATAGAAATAATTATGTAGGATTGCTACTATTTTCTCGACCCCGAAATGCCCAGCGACTCGATCGTAGTGTGCTTCACATATCATCTTGGCACGCTCGCTTGAAGGAACACAAAGGTGTCCCAAGTGACATAAAAGTGCATCTTGGAGGTGAAAATTTGGAACTTGCGTACCCCCCAAGAGTGCCTTGTAAATGTGGCCAAATTCGGGTCACTCTCATAGAGAAGCGGCCAATCGTAAGTCTCATGCCCACAAGAGTTGAGCACGGTGGTGAGCGCCACGATCGGTGGTCGACCGAGGCGATCCGCAACATTATTGGTGCTACCCTTTTTTTTATTTGATGTTCAAATGAAACTGCTAGAGATATGTGGACCACTTCGATGGCGATCATTCCGCAACTTCCTTGTGTCTATATGAATTGCGTGGGCCGGTGGTCCGTGTGGATGATTGTTTCCTTCCCCCAAAATGTAATGCTTCCATTGTCGACAAGCTTGCACAATGGAATACATTTCTTTGTCATAAGTGGGATACTTGCGAATCGTGTCGACAATGTCTCACCGTGATATGCCACCGGATGTCCTTGTTGAGTAAGAACCGCCCCCAATAGCATAGTCGTGAGGCATCCGTCTCGATCTCAAATGGTCGTTGCAAGTCCGGTAAAGTGAGCATCAGGGGCGAACGAGGCGATTTTTCAATTCCGTGAACGCCTTCGTTGAGGTTCCTACCAAAAGAATTTTGCTCTCGCTCCTCCCTTGGTGACTTGACTCAAGGGCCAAGTGATATGAGAGAATCCCAACACGAACCTCCCTGTGAGAAATTAGCAAGACCCGTGAAAGCCGCAAAGCTCGTTATAGTAGTTGGGGCCGGCCAATCCCGAATGACTTGGATCTTGGCTAGATCCACATGCACCCCCTTTCATCAATAATGTATCCCGGATATTGAACCCGGGTCATGCTAAAAGTGCACTTCTCTAGATTGGCACACAACTTGTGTTGCCGCAAAGTGTTTGGAGGACTTGTCGGATGTGGTGAAGGTGCTCTTCCCAAGTCCTGGTCGAAGATCGAATGTCATCCAAGTACACCACTACAAATGAGTTGGTGAATGGCCGCAAGATGTCATCCATCATCCTCATGAAGGTTGCGGGAGCATTCGTCAACCCGAAAGGCATGATCGGCCATTCGAAAAGGCCTTCCTTGGCTTTGAAGGCGGTCTTCCACACATCGGAGGGTTCAATTGGTACCGGTGATACCCCGGCTTCAAGTTAATCTTGCTGAAATATTTTGCACCTTTGAGTTGGTCCAGAAGGTCATCAATTCGTGGGATCGGGTACCTATTCCAGACAGTGATCTTGTTCATCGTCCGATAGTCAATACAAAGTCTCCATGTCCCATCCTTCTTCCCGTACCAACACGATCGGGCTCCCACAGGGTGATGAACTAGGTCTGATGTGACCCTTTCCCGTAGCGGGCCCTCTCGAATCTACCTCTTGATTTCACCATTCTCCGTACGCAGCGCGCGATAGATCGGTCCGTTGGGTAGTGGCGCACTTGGGGTCGCATCAATCGGGTGCTTGACTCCGACGGTGCGAGGAACCCCCTGTGGGTGAGGTGAAAATGTCCCCATACTCCTCCACAACTTTATCTATTTGTTGTTGTCGTGCAGAGGAGCCTTGTCTGGAGGTTGTGGCCACAGTATTCTTCTTGCCCTGGGGGTGGATCATCAGGAAAACGAATTTCCTGGTTTGGGAAATGAGCTTACTCGCATTGTTTTGCAGTAACCAAAGAGATAGTGGCGTGGAGGTGGTACCTTTGGTATCCCGTACAACTTATTTCCCAAAGTAACAATAACGAAAGACGAGGCCGAGACTCATACACGGCATGACGCTTCCACAAGTATGGTTGTCCTAATAATACATCGAAACATCAATAGGAGCAAATTCACATAATACCTCATCCGTGAAGGCTTGATGCTATAGGGAAGGCGGCATCGCTAGCCGACACAAAGATATCGTCCTTGGTGAAGCCACCCGATGGTGTATGGATGTGGGTGAGCCGTGGTCGGCAAGCCCAACCGCTTCACGGCGTCCGTCGAAATGAGGTTCTTTTGGCTCCCATTGTCGACAATGAACTAGTACCGGGAGCCCTTTACCCACATCCCGGGAGTGGAAGAGACGTTCCTCCTCCTCCGATCTTTCCGGTTCCTCCTTCCCGGATCTTTGTAGTGGAAACAATGGCATTGGGCTCCACATAAATAATCTGCTTTCCCTTTGTCATTCCCCTTGTCGAGTTCCGATTCGGAGTCTGAGCATGCATCCGACTCGGAAGTCCGCATCTCGGCCACCGGCCGATCGTTGGCCCGACACTCACTTGTGTTGTGAGTGGAGCTCTTATGGAACTCACACCACTTTCCCGTGTCCTTCTTTGGCTTTGTGGTGTTGTTCTTTGCTTGTGGCTTCGACAGGTTGTCTTGAGTTGCCATGCCTTGGCTCGTCCTTTGTTTTGCGGTTTGGGAGCACCTTTCCCTTGCTTTTGATTCGCATCCAAAGTCTCACTTCTTCTCGTTTGAATTTCTTCTCAATCTTAGCGACATATCTAAGTATGCCGTACCAAGCGAGGAGATGTCGAGGAACTCCATTTCCTCCCTCGAATGTATCCGTGCGGACAATCGCGATACTTTAGCACCAGATGTTTCTCTCGAATCTCTGATACCCAACTTGGTGCGTAGGGTATGGAACTGATTCGTCGCGCTCATGCACATCTTGATCCCTTTGTTGCCGCAGCGTGGTCCATTGTATGTACTTGTCGTCATAGCTCCCCACAGGGATAGTATTGTTCCTTGACGGCGTCTCGGAAAAGAATTCCAAGTGGGTACCGCCGAGAACAGAGAGGGTTCTGTCTCGTCCTTTTTCTCACAAAGTGGGTTTCCCACCGCCCTTGACATGGGGGGCGCTTTGAGGAGTGCAAAAATAATCTTCTCCCCTGTCTGAAAAAGTCATGAACTCGAGAAATATCCTTCTAATAGATTCAACCATCTATCTACGGCATCCGCATCTATTTGACCCTCAAATATGGGAATGTCAAAATTTACTTATACCTTAAAAGGAGTCGCACCTCCGGAGTGGCCGCCGGATGCGATGCGCCCGGCTGTGCAAGCGGCCCGTCGAAGGATCCGGGGAAAAATTTATCCATCATCGCATTCCTTTGTTCTTCGAGGGCCTCCTCGAGAAATATTTTGATAGAATCTCTTGCTCCCTCATCTTTCTTTTCGTCCCCCCATGGGCATCCGTCGTGGGGTTTACGAGGCTGATCTTGCAAAGGTTCCACCAGATCGAGCCCTAACTCCTTATACCCCGACCTCGTTGGGGACATGCAAAGAGGGATCGAGAAAAAGAAGACCACTCTAATACCACTGAATCGGATTTATGCAAGAATGCAACAGAATAAACACATAACCATAAATACAGAGATGCAGCGGAAATAACACTTCATTTCATTAATATCAAAGAACTGAAATTTGCTTACGGACGTAATGGAAATAAAACTAGCTAGGGCACTGGTAGCTATCTCTCGAGGAGAGATGTGGTGGCTACGGCCTCCGAACTCGAGTTACAATGAGGCTCGAGGGCCTATTTATTATTGAGAAACAATGGAGAACCCCTAAACATCCAAAAACCTAACCCTAGGAGATGAAGCGCCAAAACTATGGGCCCCGTTTGGGTAAATTGGTGTTTCAACTTCCCAGGGACGTAACTTTGGCATACTATCTCCGTTTGACGCACATGATACATCATTAGAAAGATCTATCCGAGGACTACAACAAAATAAAGTTATATTTGCTGAAGGCACGATGCCCAAAAAACATCGTTTAGGGCCTCAAAACGGCTCCGGAAGTTCAGGACCCGAAAAAATGCTAAAAATAGTAAGTTGTGCCGAAACTGAAAAACTGAACGAGACAATGGTGGGGCCCCAAGTGGAATAGGCGGGTGGCCACCAATATCCACCTAGATCACTTGGATATGCCTAAGAAGATGCCTATCTGGAGGAACAGGAGTACTGGGGTCACGACTCTCGCCCGGATATTGGATCGTTTCCTTATCAAGCTGCCCCTGTTAAAACATTTACAAAGCTCGACAATGGGTGGGTTCGGGGGGAGCCTCTGATCACTTTCCGATTTACCTTGAGTTTCTTGTTGGTGAAAAAAAGCCTTGGGCCCCATTCAAATTCAATGCTGGTGTAAGGGAACTTTAAGATCTCGGACAAATTAGGAATCTTTCTAGATCTATATATTTTAGATAAGCACTTCTAAGTTTACCTTCCCGGGTTGACAATTAAATTGAACTCTGATTGACATCATCAATTAGAACCAAATAGTTGGTTGGCTACTAGAGCCTGAATTCCACTCGTTGGTCACTAAGGAGTGGAAGTACTGTGCACATGCCCCCGAATAGGAACCTTCTAGAATCCTCAATGATAATATTAACCACATTAAATCCCTCACTATCAGTTGGGCAAGGAGGAAAAGGCGTTTGGAGGACGAGGACCTTAAAAGTACTGAACAGGATATCGCTCAACTGACTGGTCCAGATTATTTGGAATTCCGATCGTTGGAATAAAAAGACCGACTTATTGCTCTGGAATCCACTAGAGCCACTATTCTAAGGAAGAGGGAGGAGGATTGGTGACTCAAGAGCGAATCCATTTGGTTAAAGGTCGAGGATGAGAACACTAAGTTTTTCCAACAGTGCACTAAAGGAAGGAGGATCATCAATACTATTTGGGAAATCACTGATCAAACTGGTAGAGTGGCCATTACACATGCTCAACTCGCTGGCATGGGTATTCAAAATTTCTCCAAACAATACAGAGCTCCGAATAATGTAAATTTGCCGGATATTATGCATATTACTCGTACTCTTCACAGGTTTGTTGAGGAGGAGCACTTTGAGGACCTAAATGCACTTGTCACGTTGGGGGAAATCGAAGGGGTATTAAAATGGTTCAAGAAGGACAAAAATTTAGGGCCGGATGGATGGACCATTGAATTCTACCTGTCATTTTTTGAACTCATTGGAAAGGACCTCCTACATGTTATTGAAGACAACAGGACTACTGGCAGAATTTATGATGGTTTTAACACCACCTTCATAGCTTTGATTCCTAAAGTGGATTGACCCACCACTTTCAATGACTTCAGACCAATTTCTCTCTGCAACTGTATTTATAAGATCATATCAAGATCATTGCCAACCACATCAAGCCCATCCTCTCTCAACACATTGCCAAGGAACAATTTGCATTCCTTCACTAGAGACAAATCCATGAAGCTATTGACACTGCACAAGAGGCACTTCATTTCATTAAAACTAAAGGCTCAAGGGCACCATTCTCAAAATTGATCTGGCCAAAGCTTTTGACCATGTAAATTGGAACTATCTGAACCTCATTCTCATCCATATTGGCTTCCCTCATTCATTTACTAATTGGATTATGGGATGCATTACGAATGCCACTTTCAATATACTTATCAATGGTGCAGCCTTTGAATTTTTTCATGCAGGGAGGGGTCTTAGGCAAGGTTTCCCCCTCTCTCCTCTACTCTTCATTCTCATCATGGAAGGCCTCTCCTCCCTCATGACTCAAGATAAAACTGATGGATCCATTCATGGCATTCACTTAAATGATTTTATTCAATTGACTCATTTATTATTTGTTGATGATGTTATTATATTTATAGATGGCACTTTTCAGGACAATTCTCAATTTTTCAACATATTGAATGTTTTCTGCAAAGCCATTGGGATGGCTCCCAACAACAGTAAGTCTACCATCATGATGATTCATTGTTTGGAAAATGAAATCAGGCATGCCTTGAGGTTCTTTCCTTTTGAACGTAGGCATATTGAGGACGACTTAAAATACCTTGGGTTCCACTTCAAGCCTAATGACTACCATATAAATGACTGGAACTGGATGATCGCAAAAGTTGAGCGCAGTATCAATATCTAGGAACACCGGTGGCTTTCGTGGGTTGGCAGGTTGGTGTTAATAAAATTTGTCCTAGAAGCCATCCCAGTTTATTGGATGTCACTTGCATGGCTTCCTAAGGGTGTGACCAATGGAATACAACAGATTTGCAGGCAATTTCTTTGGCGAGGGTCGGGACAGGACCGTATCTTTGCTTCGGTTGCATGGGATCACATAACTAAGCCAAATGGATGGGGAGGTTTGGGATTAAAATATCTCTCAAAATTTGCAACTGCACTGGCTACTAAGATGGGTTGGCACCTCATTGCTGGGCATAGCCTGTGACAAGAAGTCACAAGCTCGAAATACATTGCTCCTCGTTCTCCGTTGGACTAGATCAGGAGCAACATCCTACCTTTCTCGGGGTCTTCGATTATCTGGAAAGCTATTAATAGATCCATCCATCTGATTAAGAAGGGTTTGGCTTGGCACATTGGATCTGGCACTAGAGTCAGATTGGGTGAGGACACATGGTCAGGTTGCGGTCAAAATTACAAACCCGACACCCGGACATCAAGCTACATTTGGCACAATCGGCTACTTATGCCTATCTCAGAGTTGTCGACCCTCAGTGCACCACATGGGCCTCCCAAGCCTAGCTATTGGCACAAGATCTGAACATACCTGTCGCTGGGAAACCCAACTGGAATAGATTCATAAGGGCGCTCCAAGCCACGAACATTCGACTCAATGACCATGATGATGAAATTCTATGGGTTCTCTCCCCCAGCAGAAAATACATCCCGAAATATGGCTATATTTCACTCTGTTCGTCGCTGGAACCTCCAATTAAACAATGGTGGTGGCATGCTATTTGGAAGTTGCAGGCTCCCCCTAAATCTAGACTACTCATGTGGTGTATACTCACCAACTATATCCCCACTATGGACAATCTTATTAGGTGCGCCTTCCATGGACCCTCTAGATGTTGCTTCTGTCTCTCACATGCCGAAGACGTCTTACATCTATTCCTTGATTGTCTAGTTATCAATTAGTTTTGGCACAATGCAGCATCTGCTATGGGATGCTCACTTACATGGCATGGTGTCTCTATTTCAGTGGCTTGGACCAATTGGTGGCAGGCTGCATCTCGACCCAAGGAAAGGAATATCCCCCTTCTCATTACTTAGGGAGTCTGGATCAATAGGAACCATATTATATTTATGGACATGCCAGTCGACTGGGAGCACACTTGTAGTAGTATCATTTCCATTTATCAGTTCATCCTTGATGTTTTTCATCCTGCTCACCACAGGACTATTGTTCCTGAAAATATTGTTCACTCATATCCTTGGGCCTATTTTGATGGTGCATCAAACAATTTTGGATGTGGGAGGGGGGGTTTTGTATTACACATATAATATACTCATTATTTTAATCTTAAGGTGGGTCTGGGTCCGGGTTCAAATAACTATGCTGAACTCTATAGCCTTCGGATTCTTTTACTATTCTCTCATGAACATGGATGCAACAGAATTCAGATTTTTGGGGATTCTCAAATTATCATCAACTGGTTCAATTTACAGACTCATTGTCATACACACACTCTATCTGCATTATTGGAGGAGCTTCTCTTGTTAAAATCATTATTTGACATAATCTTTGTCACTCATATTTACAGGCAGAGGAACCAAGTGGCTGACCAGCTATCTAAAGAAGCATCAGAGCTAGAACTCTATATTTATTTTTGGTGACAGAGCCCTATATTTATTTAGCGACATCTCATTCTGTCATTTGGTGACAGAACTGTATATTTATTTTTTCTTGCATTATATTATCGACAACTATCATATTCATTGTACATACCATTATTAGATTAGATGATACACTGTTTAGCTGATTATTTGGCATCTACTTGACTCTTCGAAGGTTTGGAATTTGTCTAGGGATACTTTTGGATATGCTGTAAAATGTAACATGTAATTTTTCTTATTATTAATGAAAAATTATGACTTTTTTCCTGGGAAAAAAAATGGAAGGGTTTACTGCATGTATATGTAAGCTTGTTTTTTGCTTGTCATTGGTCTAAGAGGCATGTACCTTTCTGGCCTTGGTAAGCTCAAGAGGGATTACAGAAGGGACTTGCATATGCCCTATATGTATTTATTAATTGTGCATTGGAGACATGGGAAAAGGATCCTCATAAATGTATTAGCGATTAAGCACCATGACAAGCATTGTTTACACTAGGTTTTATACCGTAGGGCCAAGAGTTAGAGCCCTAATATGTGTGAAGGCACCCATCATAAGAGCCATATGGCCAAGCCCAATGTCCATGTGTGAAAGCGGAGAGATCTGAGTTGTTGATGGGGAAGCATTATGGCTGTTGGATGAACCCAAAGTTTCCTCCCTGGGTTTTTCGAATGGAGCATGGTGGAAAATTGCTAGGTAATTATCCCCGAGATGATGTGGTAGTAGGGCCTATTTCCTTACAGATAAATCAAAAAATCCCTCCAAATTACATACAATGTGGAAGCCATGAATTGTTGGGGTTCAAAGGTTATGTGGGAAAAGTGATTACAGATGACATTACCCTAGACCCTAGAATATTTGGATGAAGGGCATGATAGAGTTTCCAAGATAAAAGTACTGGGGTGACTTAGCATAGTGGGTCCAATATGAAGTGTCAGTGCATCATCGCAGCGGAAAAATCCCAAGTCGTTAGAACATGGAGAGGTGGTTAAACCATGAGTCGGAGGCCCTGGTGGGGACTTGGGGAAGTACACGTTAGCCTGACAATATTTCCCCAAAAGTATTCCATGGAGCTAGGTACCAAAGTTCTGGGATTTCTATATCAGGGAGGATGTGACGTAGTTGGCTAGTATTTATGCTACGACGGCGCAGGGGAAAGTTGTCATGTTGTATGTCCATGCCACATGGGAGGCCAAGTCATCCTAGCAACATGGAAAGTGTTGAAGAGATATGAGAGTAATGTGGAGTTGAGCATGCAATGGGGACATAAACATTAGGCCAAATTGGTGGTGGGGTCTGTGGGGTTCCACATATGCCTAGAAGGAACAACGAGGGGTTGCAAGAGTTACCTATGGGGAGAGTGGTTTTGGGGCGACGTAATCTTCAAGGGGGGCACACACATAATTATTTTCATGTAGCGCATACGTGCGATGAGTTGAGTCACTTTTTATGTATAATGGGTATTATGTGACCAATATGAACATCTCATCATCTATGGTAACACTGTCATGTGGAAGAGTGGGGCCGACTAGGATTGCAATGTGGGGACCTTGTAGGTACCACGTGGCAGGTTGGTGAGGTGGATCAAAGTAAAATTTATACCATAGAAATCATCTCTACGAGATGAACATAATGGTTTCATTCATTTTGAGTTTCTTCAAAGTAAAAGAAAACAAAAAATTTGGACCCCATTCTCATAACTGGACCATGGAGATTGGGTTAGCATAATAATTACCTCCTTCTAACCTTAGGTAGGACTAGGGATAATAGGGAGTATGTTATAGATTGGTATCAGAGCTTCTAGGTTCAATACTCGGACTGCATGAGCTCTATCATGGATAAAATAAATACAAGGTTCAATATTGGACCTTAAGAAGACGAAAAAGTAGTAGTAGATGTGATATGTGTCAACCTAGATTGTTGCATGGAATAATTGTATGTATTGGTTGGGTGTGTCTTCATTGTGTTGTATATAGGCGTGTGGTATGATATTAACGATTGATATGATTTTATTGATATTGACGTGCTAACCAAGGGGTAATGTGCAATTAGTTTCACACCAACAAATTTCTAACAACAAGCCAAGGTGATGGTGTTTACTATGAATTTGAATTTTTTTAAAATATAACAGTTACATGTGTATATGAAAACACATAAAATACATTAATTCCCATAGAGATGAAGTTCAATGACCACAATAACATCAAAGAGTGGTACAGTATGGAACCAACAGACCAAGGGATGAATAGTAAAATGGTGCAGTGCAACTCTAATCAATCACAATATAGATATGGGGGAGAGAGGAAAAATCAAGAGGAAAGATCGGTTGAGCAATGAGGGGATGCAAACTCTTCTGATTAGGTGGATACACTGAGGAGCTTAAGAGCCAAGATAAGAATTTTTAAAGATGATAATGAAAGGCTTGTTGAGGCACAAGAAAGGGTTTCCAGACAAAGGAAAGACAAGCATAAGTGAATGTTTTTATATTGCAAATCCTCTCGAATTTGCAAAGGCAAGAACATAATGAATTTCGATCCAGATGTATGAATAGGCAAATCCATTTGGGACAAGAAAAAATACCCAATAGGGAAAATGGTAGTGGGTCCAAGAAAAAAGACAAGTTATCAAGTGAAGATACCATGAAGGGTGGCACACTACTAGACAATCCTAAAAGCACCCCTGAACAACAACATGAAGACATCGTGTAGGGTGGTGCACTAACAGACACTCTTCAAAGCACCTGTGAACAACAACATGCAGACACCCAAAGAGGACCACAACAGTTCCATTATCAACAACATCATGAAGAAAGGAGGGTAAATTACTATATTCCAAAAGAGTTTAAAAAGGCCAAGCTCCCCACCTTTGATGGTGAAGTGAAGAAATCAAAATATGTTGAGGCATGGCTCCTTGGAATGGATACGTTCTTCAGGATTCATAGCTATTCAGAAAAACATGAAATCAATGATAACCACCTTTATCTTGAAGGGAAAAGTTGAGATCTGGTGGGAGGATCTAAGAAATGTAAAAGGCATAAAAGAAGAAGAGTTGTACTAGGATGAATTTGAGTGATATTTCAAGCACAAGTATCCATCTGAGAGATACTTTGAAAACAAGGCTAAGGATTTATACAAGCTCAGATTGGGAAAATTGACAGATAAGGGGTACACAACCAAATTCTTGGAGTTGTTAAGGTATGTTCCCTACCTTAAGGAAGAAAAATAAAAGATCCATAGGTATGTCAGTGGGCTGCCATAATCCTTCAAGGATAGGATCAAGTTCAATGAGCCTAAGACATTGGAGGATTCACTTCAGAAGCTAAAACATTGCTATGAGCAATCAAAGAGCGGACCAGAGTTCAAGAAGGATTAAAAGGAAAAAGGAAGCTTGAAACATAGAAAAAAGGGGCATAAGAAAGGTTGGAAACCCAAAACCACAGGCAAGATAGAAAATACAATTTCATCTTGTCAAGGTTGACCTCAACAGGGAGGCAACGTCGTAGACAAAGCAAAGGTCATGCTAATCAACCTATGGGAGGATAAAGTAAGAGTGTGTTGTATCAAAACAACACCCCCCCCCCCCCCCCCCGCAAAATTTTTATTTAGTTCATAATAAATAATGGGGATCCTTGTAGTATACTTAGTTTTTCAAATAAAATAATTTGTTTTATTCAATAAAAGACAATAGGGATATTTGTTGAAAGCGCTTTTAAATAAAACTTTTAAACTTAAGGTCTTTCCCTTTTCGGAACAAATATTATCAGAGTTGTATTTCTTTAAATGTTACGAAATGATGGAGTTTCGATGGGCTCACTCCCCGAATTTCCCTTTGTGTTGAAAGTCCTTCACTATCGACTCTTCTCCATTTCGAAAGTTTTATTAATAAACATTACGAAAAATCTCATCCCAGAAATTTGACATCCCAACGCACAATTTATTAATATTTAAAGGTGTTATATTTCAGATCTCTAAATATCATAAAGTATAATTTAGTGACTCGTCTAAAAATACAACCTCCAAAATCTTTTTGATTAAAATATTATATTTAGATCTTCCAATGTTGGGAGCGCATTTTAATTAATCCTCCAAAAACACATACCTCTGAAACTCCCTTATGCTTAGGTAATACCCATATCAGTACTTCTTCTATCGAAGAACCATTTTAAAAAAATGTTACGAAAAGTTACTCCTGTGAAATCATAACACTCGATATTTTGATGACATTACTTTATAACTCACCCAAAAACAATCCTCCCGATAAAGCTTTTCATGTTTTATTTACTCATCATAACATTCATTTCGATCCTCTTTTCAAGATTTCTCTTTATAACACTTTATATTTTGGGAGCTTCTCATTTTAGAAGGTTTTGATATCGTAACTCCATTTTAAATAACTCTCTGATATCTCATCCCCTAAATATGACGCGACATCTTTCACATGGCTTCCCGTTAGTGTACTTAGTGGATTTAAATGGATTTTAATAAGTCTTGAAAACATAAAACTTTTCATTTAATTTGATTTGGTTTTATAAGATTCATTCCAAAAGAGAGTTATATTGTAAATTTTATTTCTATCAACACTAATTTCTGGCTAAGTGTCTCTGCTGATTTCCTACATATTTCCATTACAGGCAAGCTCTGATAAAAAATGAAGAAAGGAGGAAAACCCAAGAAAATGGTTCCACTACAACCACCTTCTAGATTGTTTGTAGAAGACATTGATGAAAATAATCCAGGAGAGGGATTATTTTCCGAAACAGTTTGTACTAGAGATGTTGGGCTTTCCTCTTGGGAAGCAATTTTTTAGAATTTTGAAGAAGAGAATCCCAAGGTTACCCAGAGAATAATTACTGTTGATGATAATGTCCTAGTTTCAGAGGCCACTTATAGTGATGCAGCTAATTATCTATTCAATATAGTTGCAACCAAGCCATGACTTCTTCCTTATACAAATATGGTTCGTTGGGTCGTGGAGAATTTGGACATTTCTGATAGGAAAATTCATACAAGTAAGGTTACTCTCAATGGGTCTTTACCAAGCAAAGATTTGAAGAGCACGTACCACCTACCCAATCCACAATATAAATAAAATAAGGAATATGTTTAAGCTTTTATAAAGGAAAACATACACCCGTCGAAACAAATTAGACCTTGGAGAAAGGACCCGAATAAACATAAATCTGAGGAAAGTGGTAAGTACTCAGTCGATTCTTTCGTAGGTCCATTTTCCCAAGTCATTGCTATGATGTGTAGATTGAATGCACAACCTAATGTGTCAAAATTCTCCAATGACTGGGTACCTCTTACTGATGGAGTCTTATATGGATATATTTTTTATTGGGATACTATATTGTCTGATAATTTGGTTGCTCATATTTTAGCTTTTAGAAATGGTCGCAGTATCTCTGAAAATAAAATCCCTCCTTTCTATATGTCCGCCTTCATCATGGATGCCTTATGTTTTTCAATGGATTTTCCTTCCATGGGATGGAAATGGACTCTCCAAGATCCAAAGCACATACATATTTATCATGATGTCCTGTGGGAATCAAAATACTAGGATCATTTTTATCAAATTTGTCACAGAGTTACGCTGCCAATTTATAAAGTTATTTTTGGGGGTAAGCCACCTAGAATGTCTCAAGAAGCTGAAGATGATCTTCGAAAGGTTAGGAGTTGGTTTGGGGAAGAGTATTTTACCTATATCAGAGTTCATGGAAGTTTATCTCACCCTCATGTCCTGCCCTTATACTTTCCGGATAAGTTTCTAAGCAGAGAAATAACCTATCAAACTGTAGGATATGGTATCTCTAAAACACTGAAATATTCAAATAAAAGGATGTGGCCAAATTTTCTGGCTAAGTTTGGTATATTTTCCTGAGAAAATTATAATCACGCAAAGAAGGAAATTCATGCCATTTAGTCCTTCAATCTACCAACTTTCCCCAACAGGAAGTATGACCCTATTTATGTAGTCAATAATTTCACTGCTTCTCAAAACCTCAGGCTGTTTTTTCACGAACCAAATAGGTTGGATGGATTATTTAAGCAATATTATTCTTATGCAATAGTATTAAAGAGAGCAGAATATCAATTGACCCCTTAATAGAAGGTTCAATTCGTGCAATATAGAGCTTCCAAAATAGCCAGCCTTACTTTAAATTTATTACAGAAATCTCAGGAAACAATCTCAAGTACTAATGTTCAAATTGCCACTTCTTCACATTCAACACAATATCCTCAAACATGAGGTGTTGTGGTTTCCTCTACTTCTCAGGTGGAAGGATTTGTACCTGATCCTAAGTTGGATGAAATTTGGAAAGAGTTTAGCCAAACTATAAATTCAAAAAATGATGAGCCCCAGACTGTAAAAGATTCACAACAAATTCATGTTCTCGATACTCCTAAGAATCTTGAACAAAATTTTAAAGCAAAGAATACTATTAGTAAATCTCATGTTCAAGGTGAGAAATATATTAAAATTATTCTTGTCTTTCCTACCTCTGAAATTGTTTTTAATATTAAAGAGATTCCTTTGTTGGATATTTTCTACAGTCCTCAACACAAGGTTGTCGTGAAAAGAGGAAGAAAGAAGAGAAAGCTAGATCAATCACAAATATTAATATCCAAAATCTCTCCTATTTTAAGGTTTTATGGAATGGGTCTACTGCAAAACCAACAAATTATTGATGGAGACTCACTCTGTTATTAAACCAACTCACAAAATAGAAGAACAGAGAGATCAACGACTTAGAACTCAACCTCTTCGAGGGGGCAACCTCCTTTAAATTACATAAGTGAACAATTATTCGATGATACAAATGACAAAACCTCCTTTCTATGTATAGGAGTCCATGGGGTCACAATATAATCCTAGCCGACCTAACAATAATACTGTAAGGGCAAAAAAATAACAATAGTGGGCTTTTATGGGGTACAATAATAACAATATGGGCACTACACGGGTACAACAATAATAATAAGGGGGCTACACTAACAAAAATAAGGGACTACACTAGTAATATAGGGACCTAACATGCCCCTCTCCTTCAAAAAAGTGTTGTCCTCAATGCTTGAGTAGTTTTGGATGCTTTTGTTTCAAATTATCATCCTCCCATGTGGAATCTTTAGTGGGTATGTTCTTCCACTTGATGAGATACTCTGAAATTGATAGATTTCATAGCTGTCGAGTTCTTGTTTCCGTGATTGCTTCAAGTTACCATATGATTTTTCCTTCCTCATCAAGTTATGGAAATATTGTTTGAAATGGAATTTTGTCACCTATAACCTTGTTTAAGCATGAAACATGGAAAATTGGGTGCACTTAGGAAGAAGCAGGAAGCTCCAATTTGTATGCCATAGTACCAATCTTTTGCAACACCTTGTAAGGACCATATTACTTTGGCGATAATTTATTATCCTTCTTAGCTTTCTTGAGGGACATTTGTTTGTATGGTTGTAGCCATAAAAATAACCTGTCTCCTACATCAAAACTTCTCTCGCTGCAATGTTGATCTTCTTGTTGTTTCATTCGATTTTGTGCCAAATTTAGATTATCCTTTAAGAGTTGGAGAACTTGTTGTTGATGCTTGATGTGACGTTCCACTACTTGAACTGTATAATTTTCTCTTAAAGATGATGTGATGGACAGTGGATGATATCCATAAAGTGCCATAAATGGGGTCATTTTTGCTGCAGTATGGAAGGAAGTGTTATACCACCATTCAGGCAGAGGTAACCACTTGACCCATTGTGTTTGTTTATCAGATACAAAACAACGAAGATATCCTTCCAAACATTTGTTCACTATCTCAATTTTCCCATAAGATTGAGGATGATAAGATAAGCTATGAGCTACTTGAGTACCCAAACAAGAAAATAATTCCGTCAAAAAATTTCCAGTGAAAATGGGATCTCTGTCGCTTACAATAATCTTTGGGTTTCCATGTAGCTTTTGAATTGTTTCCATAAATGCAGTAGCAACCGCACTTGCTTTAAATGGATGAGATAATGCACAAAAATGTGCATACTTGGTAAGTCTATCAATTACCCCCATGATGACACTCTTTCCTTCCGAATTAGGTAAAACTATGATAAAATCCATTGAAATCTCCTCCCAATGTTGGCTTGCAATGGATAAAGGTTGTAGCAGACCCGAGGTCTTAATTGTCTCAAATTTATTTTGCTGGAAAACCAAACATTCCACCACAAAATTTTGAATATCAGATTTAAGGCCATCCCAAAAAAATCCTTTCTTCACCCTGTGGTAAGTTTTTAAAAATCCCGAGTGACCCCCTGAGGGAGAGGTGTGCAATTCCAAAAGAATCTTTTGTTTTAGTTGGGAATTCTTACAAAGATATAAGTGATCTCTGTACCATAAGGAATCATTTTTCCAACTAAATGTATCAGATGGACTGGGATATTTCTGGAAATTTTGAATGAGTGTCCACACTTCTTCTTCATTCTTCCATTCCTCCCTTTCTTTGCTTATCCAATCTTGTGGGATAATAGAAATGGCACAAAGAAATGCTTCCACCTCCTCATCCTTTGTTGAGAGTGCATCTGCAACAACATTTAGCTTCCATTTTTTGTAGATGATTTCAAAGTCATAACCCAACATATTTGTGACCCATTTTTGTTGCTCTTCTGAAGATAGTCTTTGTTCCAAAAAGTATTTAAGACTATCATGATCAATTTTTAACTTGAAGTGTCTTCCCTTTAGGTAAGGTCTCCATTTCTTTAGTGCATGTAGTATTTCCAACATTTCATTCTCATAAATAACTTTCTGTAAATACTTTCCTTTGATTGGACGACTTTCAAAAGCAATGGGTCTTCCTTCTTGCATTAAAAGTGCACCAATTCCATTTCATGAGGCATCACATTCCATAATAAAGGTTTTTGTGAAGTCTGGCGTAGCTAAGACCGGTGCTTGGCACATTGCCTCTTTAAGATGTTCAAAGGCATAAGTTGCTTCAAGAGTCCATGAAAATGCATCTTTCTTCAATAATGTTGTTAGAGGTACTGCTATTCTCCCATAATTCTTAACAAACTTGTAATAATACCTTCTTAACCTGAGAAATCCTCGCAACTAATTTATGGTTGTGGGGAATTTCCATTCCTTAATGGATTTAATTTTGTTAGGGTCTACCTTAACACCCTCCTTAGATACAATATGACCCAAATATTCCACCTTTGGTACTCCAAAGAAACATTTGGAGGTTTTTGCATATAATTGTTTCTCCTCCAATAGTTTGAGCACCCTGTCAACATGTTGAACATGATCCTTGCAAGACTTGCTGTAGATTAGTATATCATTGAAAAATACTAACATAAATTTTCTAAGGAAGGGTTTGAAAATGGAATTCATAAACCCTTGAAATGTAGAAGGTGCATTGGTAAGGCGAAAAGGCATGAAAAAAAATTCATAATGACCCTCATGAGTTCGAAATGTTGTTTTCAGAATATCTTCAGTCTTCATTCTAATTTGATGATATCCTGAACGGAGATCCAACTTGGTAAAATAAGTTGCTCCATGTAACTCATTCAATAATTCATCAATCAAAAAAATGGGAAATTTATCTTTAATAATGAGCTTATTAAGCTCCCTATAATCTGGACACATGCACCATGATCCATCCTTCTTGTGCACCAATACTACTGGAGCAGAGAAAGAAATTTGACTAGGTTGAATTATACCAACCTCTAACATTTTTGCAATCATACGTTTAATTTTGCTCTTTTGAACATAAGGATATCTGTAAGGCCGGATGTTTGGAGGAAAACTTTTTAGAATCAAATGAATAGCATGAACATGATCACGAATAGGTGGTATTCCTTTGGGAGTTTCAAACACCTTGGAATGATTTACCAAGACTTTTTGGAGATATGGAGAAATAGATGATTTTGATGTTGGAACTTCTAGTGAGCATAATTGTGCAATTATGCCTCGTTGTTCTTTCTTTAGAATCTTTGTCATGACATTAGAACTTATTATCTTTCTCGACTTCCTTGTGATACCTAGTAATTCAACTTCCTTTCCTTCCTAAAAAAATTTCAAGAAAATTTCTTGAAGATTAAAAGCTATCATCCCAAAAGATTGTAACCATTGTACTCCTAGTACAACATCAACACCTCCCATTGGAATGGAAAGCATTGGACTATTCAATACATATTACCCCATGGTTAGCTTGATATTATGGCACTTTCCAAAGCAATTTATAGTTCCTCCATTTGCAACCATCACTTAACACTCTGGTGCTAGGTATAGGAAGCAATTCAATTCCTTGGCTACCTTTCAATGAATAAAATTATGGGTACTACCCAAATAAATCAACACTATTACATTTTTATTCTTGATATGTCCTTCTATCCTAAGAGTTTGAGGAGTGGTAATCCCTGCCAATGCATTATAGGATATGGTCGGACTCATTTCTTATTTCTCTAGGTTTGGTTCTTGGTGTATATCCTCTTCTTTTCAAGTTTTTTGTTCATTTTCTTCCTCCTCTTCACAATCTATGTAAAATAATTTATTCTCAACACACTTATGACCTTTATTGGATTTGATATCACAACTGTAGCAATGCCCTTTGCTCTTTTTTTCTTCCAATTGTTGTGGTGTCAACCTTGTAGGTTGTGGAAGTCTAGGAGTAGAAACACTTACATCTTTATAGATGTGAGTGGTAGGCTTCCTTATCGCCATAATTTTACTTTCAATTTTTCTTGCCAACCTGAATGCCTTCTCCAATAAATCAAGTTCCCAAAGGCGAACCTCATGTTATATGTTATCCTTTAAAGTGCCTCTAAATACATCAATCTTGTGTTCCTCTGGAATATTAGTTACTCATATATTCAATTTTTGGAAGTCCTCAATGTGTTACAACCTTTTGTTTGAGATTTATCAATTGGCTAAAGAAGGTGTTGCTCTTTGTATCCTCATAATGTGCTATCATTTCCTTCGGTAAAAATTGACCAAGTGACAACTTTTTTACGAGAGCAAAGCCATCGATACCATACAAATGTATTTTGTTTTAAATATAAAGTTACAATGCGTACCTTTTGTTTGTTTTGCACATTAATGAGATCAAAATATTGCTCCATCTGTAGTATCCATATTACGAGATCCTTGCTGTCAAACTTCCTCATATCGATCTTTGGAATATGGTGGTTCTTCAATCCAAAATTAGAGTTTATGTTATCACAATTAACATTTATTTTTTTCTCATCATGAGTTTCCTCTACCACCTTTTCACCATTAGGAATCATTTCTTGTATCAACTTTTTCAAACCTTCTATGTCTACTTTTAGGTCATTCTTCATGTCTTCCATGTTGTCTTTCATTTTTTCATCGATCTTAGCTTCAGGACCATCCATCTTAGCTTCCATGCCATTCTTCAAACCATTCATCTTAGCTTTCACGTCTTTCTTCAAACCATCCATCTTAGCTTCCATGCCTTTCTTCAAACCATCCATCTTAGCTTCCATTTCATTTTTTATTACTTTTTGCGAGAGCGAAATTTGTTGCACTTGGTCTTGTAATTTTTATATATCATGTTGCACTTCTTCCTCTTCATGAGTCATAGTAGAGCCTTATGAGGGCTTAATGGGCGTTGAATTATTTTTAGCCGCCATTTTATAACTCAATACTGATATCTATGCTTCAATATTCCCTTGGAATCACTTGAAACTGATTTTTCAAACAAGACTTATGCAATTCAAAAAAAATACACACCTTTTTCTTGCTTTTGAGGATCTTTATATTGAAACCGATGTATCTCTGTAATTTCAGATCCCCAAGATTTTATCTTCTGTTCTTTAGTAGCCCTCTGAATCTTCTTTCCAATGCCATGAGTTTGGCCTGATTTGGATTCTTCAAGACAAAGTTATACTCAATCTCCCACAATGTCCTAAGTATGGACTGGTTTAGTAAAGTGAACTTGTACGGTGTGCCACGTGTCATTGTTTCCTCCTTTGGCTCTAAAATCGATACACAGGAAACTACAGGCCATTTGATTTCGGCCACTTCTTACATAATTCTAATCTGACGCTCAGAGAGAGAGTTATGAAGATTTTCCAAGGGTCACCTCTTTGAGATGAAATTTGGGAGCCTGCAAAAACCCTAACTTCCGTAGATCATATCTCCGAAAATATTGTGAACCAAGATCTAAAATTTTCACACAAAATTCCTCAGGATTTCTTCAAAAATGGTATTTTTTTAGCTTCTGAACGTTTGTAGAAAACAATTTATAGCGAAAATTCCACGATGTTCTGTTTGCAGCAAAAAAACCCTATAATCCAAAGCTCCGATACCAAATGTTATGAAACTAACTCACACAATAGAAGAAAAGAGAGATCAACGACTTAGAAGTCAGCCTCTTCGAGGGGGAAGCCTCCTTTAAATTACATAAATGAAGAATTATTCGATGATACAAATGAAAAACCTCCTTTCTATATATAGGAGTCCATGGGGTCACAATATAATTCTAGCTGACCTAACAATAATAATGTATTGGAACAACAATAACAATAGTGGGCTTTTATGGGGCACAATAATAATAATATGGGGACTACAAGGGTACAAAAATAACAATAAGGGGGCTACACTAACAAAAATAAGGGACTACACTAGTAATATAGGGACCTAACACACTCAGTTTACTTGTGCTTATGCCTCAACTACTATGGATAAGGCCGTAAAATGGAAAAACTTTTAAAGGAGAAAGAAGAAAAAATCATCCCGTTGGAACATAATTTTGAGACTGAGAAGCAGAAGATTAATGATCAGTGGTAGTCACAATTGATAGAGTTACAAAAAAAGTTTGACTCCCTAAAGGTGATATATGACAAAGATGTGCAGTTTAAAAATGATCAGATCCATGAAATTCAAAACAAAATTGACCAATTTCATATTAGTCATGAACTGGCAGAGTTCAAAAGGGAGGCTAAGGAGTTGAATGCTCTTATTGGGAATCAACAAAGAGTATTCTGCAATAAATTGATAACAATTCATGATCAATGTAAAGCTGTTGATTCTCTTGTTGATCAATTATCAAACATGAAAAACTACTTCGAAGAAATGAAGGAGAAACTCACAGATTTCCTCAATTGGAAAGAGAGTGAAGATGGTAGATATTCTAATCTACCAAAGATGGATGAGGTCTAGAAAATTATTATTTTCAGGGAATGGGAGATTCGAATGAAACTAGCCAAAGTAACCATTAATGAGGCTCGAAATCTTTCTATCTCTATTATTGAATTGGTCAATGATAATTCGCTCCATTGTAATCTCATTCTGAGTTGTCTCGAAGGTACATTACTCGATGCCAAATTATTTTTAAAGACATGGAAGTAACGCTGCAAAAAGATCACCGAAATAATCGATAAATTGACCAAGGTTAATCTAGAGCATCATTGGTAGTTTCTAGTGAAACCACATATCCAATGGTTTCTTCTATGATGCCTTTCAAATGTCACTGCACAAATACTTCCATCTTTTAAAAATGTTACTTTTACAGGTTAAATGAGGATCAAGCCCAAATATCCACCAGAGCTCAACATTTTGATAGATATCGACAAGTTGCAACGACTAACTATTGGACAATATTCCTCCTAAGCTTGGAAAATAGTTGCAACCATTTCTTGATTTGCCGTTATTGTTGTTTTTTTTTAGGAGCGGTTAGATGAATCTATTTTTATCCTTTATTGTAAAACTATAAATTCCCTCTAATATGGAGAAGGGGTTCGTAATTTTTGTAAGGAGAGACTTAAGTTGCGCTATTGTAATTAAGTTTTTCTTAATTAATATTAAGTTGAACCATTTGCTTTTCCGTGATGAGCAGAGCTACCATGTATCGTGTACTACTATCCTATTTATGTGTATTTTATTTGAATTTAATGGTTTAATGTATTCAATCACATTATATTTATTTTGATCAATCTCTCATTGTCACTATTGATATGCTTGATTGAAATTTAAAGTTATATTTGTGAACAATGAGATCTCAGTATATCTGATGTTTTAACAAATTAATTTAATCAACTATTTAATTAAATTAATTTCCTTTTATTGAGTTAATATCATTGTTGCATGATGATCTATGTGTTTATGCCAATTGTGACATCTTTATAACACATATGCTATTAGATTACCCAGGTTTAGTAATAGTTTATATTAGTTCTTATTTCAGTTCTTAGTACATATTAGAATATATAATCTCATTCATCAAATCCTATATAGTTTTATTTTAAGGGAAACTGGTCCCAAAATTTCAGTCGGAGCCATCATTCCAAACAAAAAAGGATCTGATTTAGGACCTCGACTGGGTGGTTTCCCCAATATTGATGAAGTAACTTAGGACCATCAACATTTTTGGCACTAGAATGAGGGACAACTGACTATGAATGACAACAAAGTCTCATCATAAAACCAAAGGTCATTTAAAGAGCCACTCCCCCTCAAATTCTCCTCCCCAACTTTCAGATCTCATTCTGAATCTCTTGATTCTAGATATGAAGTTATTGAACCTTCCACTAAATATCCTAGCTCAATTCTAAAATCAATTGGTGAAACTTCTACTCCTCTTCCATATTAGCCTGCTGAAGCCCCTGAACCGCAAACTTTAATTTAGAAATTAGAAGGAATTTCCATCACTAGAGAAAATACTGTTCAGACAGATCTTTCTGAAGACAATGTCACTTCACCAGTAAAGTCTTCTGGAGTTTTAACCAGATCTTAAAGTGATAAGCTTGGAGTTAAGCCTTTTGAATTCCCATTACCAACCCATAAGAAAAAGAAATGTATTTCTGGATCCGAGTCTTCGACTAGTGGGATTATTTCATCTCCTTCACCTCATACTCCTTCCATTCAACCCATTTCTTCTCAAACTACTTTACCATCTTCTTATCACTCTTTATAATCTACTCCACCCATATTCCTCCTCCAAAATCGACTGGTGTTATTGTCATCAATAGTAATATAGGGGCAACCTCCTTAACTGTAAATACTTCCACGACCCCTTCATAAAGCATAAATACTTATGGACCAAACATTAATCTAAGAATGGAAAACATACCATGGAACAACCTAGGAGTAGTTGCTATGACACCTCCCCTACACCCTCTTCCTAAGCACCCAAAGAGGTGGTTGCCAAAATATAATGCAGATGATGGTTTACCTACAGAGGAACACCTTCATAATTTTAAGTTGGCCATCAAAATTAATGGGGTTTCAAAAGAGGATGTAGTTTTTAGACTATTCCCTTCATTTGAAGGATCCGCATGGCCTTGGTATTTATCTTTGCCAGCTGGATCAATTACTGCTTAGGACACATTTTAAGAGAAATTTATAAAGAAATTTGGGATGACGGAACAATTTCTACTTTTATTTATTACCTATCAAATCTTAAAGCTACCCCAAATGAGAAAATCAAATATTTTAATTCAAGATTCAATAAATTTTTGAATAAAATCCCAACTGCTTCCAGGCCTGGTGTTGATGTTCAAATTGAATTGTATATCAGCACACTCCCTTCAAATATTGCAATGTTTTTCGACAAGGCTCAAAAAATTGTACTTTTTGATAATTTAAAGGAAGCTTTGGCTAGCGAGAAAAAGGTACTATCCCTTGAAATAAATCTGCCGCAGAAGAAAGAAAACATATAAAGAAGGTAAATTTCAAAGAATAACCCAAGAATAAAGATTCCCAATATCCCTATGATTTTGAAGGATTGCGGAAGGTTCTTAAAACTATGTCTATTGAGATGGTAGAGTTTAAGAAGCATGTTGCTAAATCTTCTAGAATATCTTATAGACCGTTTAAGAAGAATCAACCTTCTCAACCCCAACCACTTGCTCAATTTTCAATTCTAGCTTATGATGATGAAGATGAAGACGAAGAAGCAACTGCATCTGCAAATGAAACAAAAGAAGAAGAGATAGTAGAAACCCATGGCTTGTGGTATTTTATTCTCACTACTTGGAAAATTAAGAAGAGGAGGAAGATCACCCAGTTAGTACCCGAAGTAAAGGAACTGTAGATACCACTCCATCAAGAAGAACTCAGAAGAGCTCCAATAACTCAACAAAGGAAAATTTTACATAAAAAAAACCTTCAAATTAGTCTACTAATCCTTCTACGAGTACTTCTATATCTCCTTCTCCTTCTCCTTCTTCATCGAAAACTTTAATAGTGTCTTATGCCATTGAATACAACATAGTAGAGGACATGAAAAATACCAAAACCAATATTTCCTTATATGAGGTTAGTAAATTAAAACAAGATCAGAAGTTGTTACTTAATGAGCTAAATGTGGTGCCCGCTTCTCCATTGAATTCAACCGTTGTTACTTAAAAAGTCTCAAAAGGAAAGAGTAATCCACCTAATGTGCCCGTAGATAAAGTGGATCCTTCGGATGCAATCCTCATTAGAGATAGGTCTAATTCCCACACCCCTACATTTCTTTTGACTTCTGGAATCTTTAACAAAAATATCCATAATTTTTTAGTAGATTCAGGTGCTTCTTCAAATATTATGCCTTATTCAGTATGTATTAAATTAAATGTGACACCTCAGAAATCTATTTTTCAAATTGTTCAGCTGGACAGAACAAAAGTCAAATTTAGCAGAAATGAATGATGTATTGATTAGACTATCTTCCAATCCAAAGGTATTTCAAATCATTGATATCTTGGTAGCTTACATCCTGAATTTTATGGTTTAATATTAAGCAGGGGTTGGTCTAAAATGTTACATGGTTATTTCACAACAAATTGGTCACACCTGTGGCTCCCTTACAACGAAAAACCAAATCAAATTAGATTCGATAGGGAGAAACATATGAAGTACTTTGTGACCGTTTAGATGAAAATAATGAACCTGTAGTGTTTATGAAAAATATTTTTGGAAATTATTCTTCAAAATATTTATTTGGCAATTTTTCTGCCCAACATTCTCCTTTTCCTGTTGATTCTGTTTCATATCAAATAGAAAATTTTCACAAAAAATTCAACAAGGTGTATCAATATTGTAACATATCATGTAAATAAGCCTAATAATTTATTTTGGACACTTTATTTTGATGGATTGAAGTCAAATGATGGTGCAGGACCTGGTTGTATTCTATTTAGCCCAAATGGAGAGAAAACCATGCTCTCCTACAAGCTAGAGTTTGATTGCACTAATAAACATGAAGCGCTTGTCCAAGGTTTACAAGAAACTATTAGTCTGGACGTGAAATACCTTAAAGTTTTTGGGGATTCTAAAATCGTTATTAAACAGGTAAGAAATAACATCCACTGTGTTTCTAATCACCTTAAACCTTATCAATCTTTAATTCAAGATTTGACTACACATTTCATGGCATTTAATATAACTACAATTCCTAGAATTCAAAATGCTAGTGCAAACCTTTTTTTTAGCGTCGCTTCAAAACTCATTCCTCCCGAGGACTTCAATCCAGATAGATTTTCAATAGAATTTATTTTTTTCCCTTATATCCCAGATAACATAACGAATTGGAGAGTGTTTAATGATGATAATGATATCCTAATTACATGGAGGAGGAAGCGAAATCATCGATCTACATTTTTTTCATCGCGTTCGAGACCTCTGGAGGAAGAGGGTTAGGTTTTTGTTTGTCCATCAGTCTGCAGTCTTCAACGGTCAGGGTTTTACATCGGTCGGTCTGCCTTTACGACAACTGGGTAAGCTTCCCGACATGTCCTCCACTACCCTCCTTGAAGTGATGTGCGACTACATACCCTTTACATTATCTCTAATGTCTTGTGATTGGCATATTTTTCGTTAATGACAACCGACAAGAGGCAATTGACTGACGGTCGCAGTTTTTTAGATATTTTGCAGGATTTTCGACATGCTAGAGTGGAAATTCACCATGGAAGAGGAGCTGGTGGATTTCTCGGATGATTCCTCTCTAGATACCTCCATCTAGGCTATCCCTACACATCAGTCCCTCGGGATGGAGACATATCTAACACTTGGAGATCTTCAGCCCGAAATATTCGTCGCATCACTATCTTTGCCAAAATAAGAACCTGTTTCATATTATATCTTCCATGCACAGTCTAGCCCTCCTCTATATTTCTCTCTACCCATTCTCAAACCTATCCCTGGAATTTATTCTCCCAGCTGGACTATCTCACATGATTCCTCGATTCCTTGGCATATTTCTCCCTTGAAACCCTAATGTCATGGACAAAAATCGCGCGCTGGTGCTAGGTGAAGGCATTCGACTAGATGATATTATGGACACAATAGGTAGAGTATTGGTAAGAAGGGTTTGAGCTAAAAAATACTCTACCTCTCGGCTCAGGAAATGGGAATAGGAGATATTGGGCCATGCGCTTGATTCCCTACTTGTGATATGCACCTTGTGAAAGGGTTACGTCTCTCTTAGATTCGTTAGGGAAGAACACACGAGTTGGGTCCTCTCTTGATTCTGGAATATAGAATTGGACCCTATGTTAGTGAAACGCTTGTCTCCCATGTTTGATCCGAAACATGAAAAATTGGGTGCAGGTCTTGTCTGGGTTCATTTATCGGGGCTACCCCTCCAACTCTGGTCTAAGGACATTTTCTGCCTCATCGGTGATGATCTTGGGCAAATTTTGGAGTATGAAAGATATTTGATCAAGATGGGAAGAATGACCTTTGCGTGAATTTTGGTCTTCATGAATACCCGGGAGGGCCTGGCGGAGAACCTGATTCTATAGTATAGGGGATTAGTACAGACCAAATAATAAATTATGAGGGAGTTCCATTCTGTTATTGTAGGTTCCACCAGGTGGGACACGTATACAAATGTTTCCCTTTAATTATCAAGCTGCAACAGGAAGAAAATAACCCAACATCGTCATCTGAGCCCACTCCGAGACCTCATGTTTTGACCCATTCGCTCCCCTCTTCGTTCGATGGCTGAACATCTACGGTGAGTTCTCTCTTGGTTGGGGTTGGAAATCTCAAAGTTGGTGCTGGATAATTACCTCTCCATCCAGTGACTTCGACTCCACCGGGTAATTATTACGCTCCCCTTACTCTTACTTCTTGAATGATATTGCATGTCTCTTTTCCATTGTCATCTCCTTCTTCCATTTTTTGAGTTCCCATCCTACTGTATAAAACTTGGGGGCTATATCTTGTTCTGTTAAATCCATCCCTGCCTATTTTCCTAATTCCATCCTCTTCGTTCCCTGCTCAAAGTGACTGCTCTTCTGCTTCTAGTAAGGGGCATGGATATTTCCTTTGCTCCTCGAGTCATCCTCCCTTGGGGCTCAGTATTTTCATAAGCGATGGTACCAGACTAGGTCCATTATCCCTGTTAAAATTGATCAAGATCACCCATAGACGAAAATCGTATATCTCAAAAAGGGATTCCTTAGAGCAGTTCACGCCCCAACCCCGGTTCCCCCATGAAGTGTCTCTCTTTCAACTGTAGAGGGCTTCCTAGCCTCTCGAAAAAGCTAGCTCTCAAACAACTGATTTCATTTGACTGTCTCAATGTTATTCTCCTTCAAGAAACCCTAGGGACCTATTTGGACATAGAGCACTCCTTGCCAACACTTCTCAAGGGTTGGATCTTTCATGCCATTGATGCGACAAGCTGATCTGGGGGTGTCACCATTTGTTACAATCCTAAATATGTGAAACTCCTCAACACATACAGACATCACAAATATATATTTTCTGACATATTCTCTAAATAAATTGGGGTAAATCTCAGGATTGTCAATATTATGGTCCTTTCCATAATCGAGTTACATTATGGAATTGTTTGATGAACCAACCCTTCATGAATTTTGATAATATCAGTATTGGGGGAGACTTGAATTTCTCATTGGGCAGAGTGGAAATTTGGGGCCATCGAGCTCAAGCAGATACCCTAACAGAGTCTTTCTATCACCTCATCAAAGCACAACATCTCATTGACATTGATTTGGAAAAACTCCATCATACCTGGAGAAACCGTCACATGGGGGGGGGAAGCGATTTCTCGAAGACTATATCTTTTTTTGATTAAGGAATCCTGCCTGGATCACCCATCTCGGTTCAAAAAATGGTTAGGAGCGGGGGGGCCTATCGACCAACACCCCATTTACCTCCAGTTGGTCGGCCACTCTGACAAGCCCAGAGCCCATTTCAAATTCAGTTCATCTAGGCTCAAAGAGGAGGATTTTCGTAAAATTGTGACTGATAACTGGAGGCAATGCGAGCCCTTGGAAACTTGATTAATTGCATCTCAATTCAATGAGAATCTGTGTCATATAAAAAATAAAACCCTAGAGTGGATTAAAGGGAAGTGATTGAGGGATGAGAAATCCCTTATGAAGATCAAATCTGAACTGAATCAACGGGAACAACCGAGGGGTAGGAGTTATGCGTCAAATGAGTCCAAACCTCACCTCATACACCTTGAAAGGGAGAAATGACGTCTATTGGAAGAGAGGGAAGAAACAAAGAGACTGAAAAGCAGGGAAATTTGGCTGTGGGATGGGGAGGACAACACAAAATTATTTCACCAATTCACCAAGGTCAGAAAGGCTTACAATACTATCTGGTCTCTTGAATATGGAGCAGGCCACATTGCATCAAATTTCAAGGACCTAGCCATATCGGGAGTACAACACTTCGAAAAGCTCTTCAAAGCTCCTTGAATTTCCACCCTGGGGGAAATCATGCAATTTACACATGCCTTCCTTATATTTTCCACTGATGAAGACAATATTGAATTACAACAACCTATCTCCATGAAGGAATTAGAATTTTTCTTGCCCTGTTTCAAGAAAGATAAGATCCATGGCCCTGATGGATGTCTTATCGAATTCTTCCTCAGTTTTTATGAGCTTAGTGGTTAGGATCTCTTGGCTGTTGTTAAATAAAGTCGTATCTCGGTTCAAATATACAATGCCTTCAACTCAACCTTCATCGCTTTTATCCTGAAACCCGATTCCCCCTCCTCTTTTGCAGACTTCCGGTCGATATCCTTATGCAATACCATCTACAAGATCATCACTAAAATCATTTCCAATAGACTTCGTCCGATCTTCTCTTGTCACATTTCCCTGGAGCAATTTGAATTATTTGAAGATAAACAAATTCAAGAAGCTATTAACATTGCTTAAGAAGGACCACACAACATTAAGACCTTGAAAGTAAAAGGCATGATCCTCAAAATCAACCTCTCCAAATTTGTTGAGAGAGCCAGTTGGCTCTATATAAGACTCTTCACACATATGGGTTTCCAAAACTCTTTTATCAACTGGATCATGGGATGTATTACATCGATATATTTTGCGGTATTAATCAATGGTGCAACATCAATTTTCTTCCATGCAGAACGAGGGCTTAGAGAGGGTTTCCTGCTATCTCCTTTGTTATTCATATTAATTATTGAAGGACTTAGCAAAATGATCCAGAGATCAATCACCCGTGGTTCCCTCAGGGATATTCGAATTGGGGGTGCAACAATCCTCTCTCACATCCTATTTATAGATGATGTTATGATATTCCTGGATGGATCGTGTAGCGACGTGAATGAATTCACATCTATCCTTGACACATTTAGTGTTGCCATATGTATGTCTCTAAATCACCAAAAATCAACCATTACATGTTGTGAATGTTTGGAGCTAGAAATTGCACATGCTCCTAACTTATTTCCTTTTCAATAACTGAACCTCTAGGAGGGGATAAAATATATGGGCTTTCAACTAAAACCCAATGACTACACCAAAGAAGACTTGATGTGGTTAGTAGCCAAAGTGGAAAAGAAAATTAATTCTTGTTGTTGCAAGTGGTTGTCTAGAGCTGGTAGGATTGTTCTTATCAAATATTTCATTAAGGCCGCCCCAATATTCTGGATATCCCTATCTTGGATTCCAAAATGCATACTAAATATTATAGATAAGCTCTATTGTGGTTTTCTCTAGAGGGGGGAAAATAAGGGCGCATATTCGCTTGGGTCAGATGGGATCAGATTGCCCTTCCAAAATCACGGGGAGGCTGGGGATTAAAATACCTCCATTTCTTCTCTCAAGCCCTGGATGCCAAGGTGGGTTGGAGACTGTTATGAAACCAACTCACACAATGGAATAAAAGAGAGATCAACGACTTGGAAATAAGCCAATTCGAGTGGGAAACCTCCTTTACATTACATAAATGAACAATTCTTCGATGATACAAATGACAAAACCTCCTTTCTATATATAGGAGTCCATGGGGTCACAATGTAATCCTAGTCGACCTGACAATAATAATGTAAGGGCACAAAAATAACAATAGTGGGATTTTATGGGGCACAATAATAACAATATGGGGACTACAAGGGTACAAAAATAAAAATAAGGGGGCTACACTAACAAAAATTAGGGACTACACTAGTAATATAGGGACCTACCATATCCCTTAAAAAAGTGTTTTCCTCAACCCTTGAGTAGCTCTGGATGCTTCTGTATAAAATTCTCATCCTCCCATGTGGAACCTTCAGTGGTTAAGTTCTTTCACTTGATGAGATACTCTGAAATTGATCGAGTTCCTAGCTGTTTAGTTCTTGTTTCCATGACTGCTTCAGGTTCCAAGATGATTTTTCCTTCCTCATCAAGTTATCGCAATATTGTTTGAACTAGAATTTTGTCACCTATAACCTTCTTTAAGCATGAAACATGGAAAACTGGGTGCACTCGAGAAGAAGCAGGAAGCTCCAATTTGTATGCCATAATACCAATATTTTGCAACACCTTGTAAGGACCATAGTAATTTTGTGATAATTTATTATCCTTTTTAGCTTGCTTGAGGGACATTTGTTTGTATGGTTGTAGCCGTAAAAATACCTAGTCTCCTACATCAAAACTTCTCTCGCTGCGATGTTGATCTTCTTGTTGTTTCATTCGATTTTGTGCCAAATTTAGGTTATCCTTTAAGAGTTGGAGAACTTGCATTAGAGGAAATTTTAGCCTAAAAGTGGACTCCTAGGGAAAAATAATAAAATAATAGTTAAAATAATAAAATAAGAGTTATGAATTTTGGAGGGAAAACAAGAAAACTATTTTTTTTTTTAAATTGTATTTTTGACTTATCTCCTTATAGTTTACTCAAATTTAAATTTTAAACACTAATTAGATGTGGAATTAAATTCCACATCCGACAAGAACCCATTATGCATACTTTTGAGAGGGTCCACATTGATAAAAATTGCAGATACATTAAAAAACGTGTTAAAACACTATTTTTTTTAATGTATCTTCATTTTTTTATGAATGTGGGTCTTCTCAAAAGTATGCATAATGGGTACTTGTTGGATGTGGAATTTACATCTAATGAGTGTCTAAACTTGAAATTTGAGTAAACCTATAAGAAGATAAGCAAAAAATACAATTAAAGTAGTTTTTCTTCTTTTCCCACCAAATATTTACATGTACCTCTTTTTAAATTTTAAGCATTTTGATTGGTTTACATATTATGACATGGAAATTACATGAAAATTCCATGGGAACTTTTAGGTTGAAATTTCCTCTAATGTTGTTGATGCTCGATGTGATCTTCCACTACTTGAACCTTAGAATTTTCTCTTAAAGATGATGTGATGGATGGTGGATGATATCCATAAAGTGCCATAAATGGGGTCATTTTTGCTGCAAGAAGTGTTATACCACCATTCATCCATAGGTAACCACTTGACCCATTGTGTTTGTTTATCAGATACAAAAAAAACGAAGATATCCTTCCAAACATTTGTTCACTATCTCAGTTTGCCCATCGGGTTGAGGATGATAAGATGAGCTATGCGCTAGTTGATTACCCAAACAAGAAAATAATTCCGTCCAAAAATTTCCAGTGAAAATGGGATCTCTGTAGCTTACAATAATATTTGGGTTTCCATGTAGATTTTGAATTGTTTCCATAAATGGATGAGATAATTCACAAAAGTGTGCATACTTGGTAAGTTTATCAACTACCACCATGATGACACTCTTTCCTTCAGACTTAGGTAAACCTGTGATGAAATCCATTGAAATCTCCTCCCAACATTGACTTGGAATGGATAAAGGTTGTAGCAGACCCGGGGTCTTAATTGTCTCAACTTTATTTTGTCGACAAACCAAACATTCCGCCACAAAATTTTGAATATAAGATTTAAGGGAATCCCAAAAAAATTCTTTCTTCACATTGTGGTAAGTTTTTAAAAATCCCGAGTGTCCTCCTAAGGGAGAGGTGTGCAATTCCAAAATAATATTTTGTTTTAGTTGGGAATTCTTACAAAAATATAAGCAATATCTGTACCATAAGAAATCATTTTTCCAACTAAATGTATCAGATGTACTGGGATCTTGCTACAAATTTTGAATGAGTGTCCACACTTCTTCGTCATTCTTCCATTCCTCCCTTGCTTCGGTTATCCAATCTGGTTGGATAATATAAATGGTACAAAGCAATGCTTCCACCTCCTCATCCTTTCTTGAGAGTGCAACTGCAACATCATTTAGTTTCCCTTTTTTGTAGATGATTTCAAAGTCATAACCTGACATATTTGTGACCCATTTTTGTTGCTCTTCTGAATATAATCTTTGTTCCAAAAAGTATTTAATACTATCATGATCAATTTTTACCTTGAAGTTTCTTCCCATTAGGTAAGGTCACCATTTATTTAGTGCATGTAGTATTGCCAACATTTCCTTCTCATAAATATCTTTCTGTAAATACTTTCCTTTTATTGGACGACTTTAAAAAGCAATGGGTTTTCCTTATTGCATTAAAACAACACTAATTCCATTTCCCGAGGCATCACATTACACAATAAAGGTTTTTGTGAAGTTTGGCATAGCTAAGACCGGTGCTAGACACATTACCTCTTTAAGATGTTCAAAGGCATTAGTTTCTTCAGGAGTCTATGAAAATGCATCTTTCTTCAATAATGTTGTTAGAGGTTCTGCTATTCTCCCATAATTCTTAACCAACTAGCGATAATACACTATTAACCCGAGAAATCCTTGCAACTGCTTTATGGTTGTGGGGAATTTCCATTCCTTAATGGCTTTACTTTTGTTAGGTTCTACCTTAACACCCTCTTGAGATACAATATGACCCAGATATTCCACCTCTTGTACTCCAAAGAAACATTTGGAGTTTTTTGCATACAATTGTTTCTCCTCCAATAGTTTGAGCACCCTGTCAACATGTTGAACATGATCCTTCCAAGATTTGTTGTAGATTATTATATCATAAAAAAATACTAACAAATTTTTTCTAAGGAAGGGTTTGAAAATTGAATTCATCAACCCTTGAAATGTAGAAGGTGCATTGGTAAGGCCAAAAGGCATGACCAAAAATTGATAATGACCCTCATGAGTTTGAAATGTTGTTTTCAGAATATCTTCAGTCTTCATTCTGATTTGATGATATCCTGAATGAAGGTCCAACTTGGTAAAATAAATTGCTCCGTGTAATTCATCCAGTAATTCGTCAATCATAGGAATGGGAAATTTATCTTTAATAGTAAGCTTATTGAGCTCCCTATAATCCAGACACATGCACCATGATTCATCCTCCTTGTGCACAAATACTACTGGAGCAGAGAAAGAACTTTGACTAGGTTGAATTATACTAGGATCTAACATTTCTGCAATCATATGTTCAATTTCACTCTTTTGGACACAAGGATATCTGTAAGGCTTAATGTTTAGAGGAACACTTCCTGCAATCAAATGAATAGCATGATCATGATCACGAATAGGTGGGAGTCCTTTGGGAGTTTCAAACACCTTGGAATGATTGTCCAAGACTTTTTGGAGATATGGAGAATAGTTGATTTTGATGTTGGAACTTCTAGTGAGCATAATTGTGAAATTACGCCTCATTTTTATTTATTTAGAATATTTTTCATTACATTAGAGCTTATTATATTTCCCGGCTTCCATGCGATACCCCGTAATTCAACTTCCTTTCCTTCCGAAAAAAAATTCAAGAAACATTCTTGGAAATTAAAAGCTACCATCCCTGAAGATTGTAACCATTGTACTCCTAGTAGAACATCAACACCTCCCATTGGAATGGAAAGCATTGGACTATCCAATACATATTCCCCCATGGTTAGCTTGATATTATGGCATTTTTCAGAGAAATTTATAGTTCCTCCATTTTCAACCATCACTTGACACTCTGGTGCTGGGTATAGGAATCAATTCAATTCCTTGGCTACCTTTCAATGAATAAAATTATGGGTACTACCCGAATCAATCAACACTATTACATTTTTATTCTTTATATGTCCTTCTATCTTGAGAGTTTGAGGAGTGGTAATTAGTGCCAATGCATTACAGGATATGGTCAGACTCATTTATTTTTTCTCTAGGGTTGGTTCCTGGTGTATATCCTCTTATTTTGAAGTTTATTTTTCATTTTCTTCCTCCTCTTCACAATATATGTAAAATAATTTCTTCTCAACACACTTATGACCTTTAGTGTATTTGCTATCACAACTGTAACAAGGCCCTTTTTCTCTTTTTTCTTCCAATTGTTGTGGTGTAAACCTTGTAGGTTGTGGAAGTCTAGGAGTAGCAACACTTCAATGGATTTATATAACTTGAAGGATTGATTCAAGAAACAAACCAATTGTAAACTCTAGAGTAGTACTTTAAGGTTTGAACTTGTTAATTTACGGTCTGAGGAGAAACCTAAAAATATTAACTTACGACTTGGAATCTCTCCTGATGAAAGGATTGCCTTCATATATTTGTTTAGGTACAAACATTTTTTCCTGGAGTTATGATGATTTGAAGACATATGACACCTCTATCATTCATCATACCATTCCCATGTTGCCTGATGTAAAGTTAGTTAAAAAAAAACTTAAGAAAATCTACCCATCCTTGAAACTCAAATCAAGATCAAGTTGAATAAATTGCTTAAAGCCAAAATCATTTTTTCAGTCAGGCATTCCAAGTGGGTGTTAAACCGCTTCCTTGCTAGAAAGATGAATGGTGATATACAAATTTGGATTGATTTTAGAAATTTGAATAGAGCATATGAAAAGAACAACTTTCCTCTACCTCTGATGGAACAAATCTTGCAGTTTGTTGCAGGTTATGAGCTTATGTCATTTTTAGATGGTTTTTTAGGTTATAATCAGATCCTTGTTCACCCTGCAGATAGGTTAAAGATGACATGCCGAACCAAATGGGGAACCTACGCTTATTAAAAAATTCCTTTTGGTTTGATTAATGTTGGAGATACATTTAAAAGAGCTATGGATATTGCTTTCAAAGGTATAATCAATAAATCAATTGTTGTATATTTAGATGATATCACAATCTATTCAAAGAAACAGAGTATTCATATTAATGATTTGAAGTAGATTTTTGAAATATGCATAAAATTTGGAATATCTTTAAATCCTAAAAAATCATTCTTTTCTCTAAGTGAAGGAAAGATTTTATGTTTTATTGTTTCAAAATATGGAATCAGTATTGACCCGGAAAGAGTCAAGGCCATCTCAGAAATTCCCTTGACTCATAATAAGAAGTCGATAAAATCTTTCCTTGGGAAAATAAATTTCGATAAACATTTTGTTCGTGTTTTTTCACAGATTGTCATGCCTCTACAAAACATGATTAGAAAGAAGACAATCTATAAATGGGAAAAAACTAAAAAAATGTCTTTTGAATCAATTATGCAAGCAATTATCGATGCTCCTTCATTGTTGTCTCCTACTTATTCCAAGGAGTTTGTCCTGTATACTGTCGCCTCCGATCATTCATATGCAACAATTTTAACTGAAAAGAACCAAGAGCAAGTTGAAGCTCCAGTTGCTTTTTATAGTTATACTTTACAGGGAGAATCATTAAAGTATTAAGAAGTGGAAAAACAAGCTTTCGCCGTCTTTAAATCAATTAAACATTTTAGACCATTCCTCCTAAAATCATTTTGCAAAATTGATTGTGCCATTCCCAACGATTAGACAATTAGTTATTAAAAAAGAATTAGGAGAAAATAGAGCTAAATAGGTCACATATTTACAAGAATATGTCCTTGAAATAAAACCATCTAAGATTGTTAGAGGACAAGGATTTTCCAGGTTGGTAACCGATGCATCTGACAATTCATCGGAAGCTAATTCAAGTAAAAACATTCAAGTTTCAGAGGTATGTCCTGTTGTTGAATCTCAATAAGCTGATTTGATTTTATATTTAAAAAATGGCTATGTACTAGTCGAGCTTGATTTTAAAAATAAAAGGACATTAAGATTGAAATCCAACCAATATCAACTTGTTAATGATATTTTGTTTAGAAAAAATTATGATTTTGTCCTGCTTAGATGTTTAGAGAAGCCTGAAGCTAAAAAGGTGTTGCAGGAATTACATGATGGACCAATTGGTGGAAATTTTATTGGAGATAATACCGCTCACAAAATCCTCCATGCTGGATATTATTGGCTCACCTTATTCAAAGATACACATGCTTATGTAAGAAAGTGAAAACTTGCGAGACCACTTCAGGAAGAGAGAAGAAAGCAACATTGCCTTTACAAATAGTCAATATTGAACAAACCTTCAAATAGTGGGGGTTAGATGTCATAGGTGAGATTGTTCCACATTCTTCTAAGAAACATAAGTATATTATAACTACTACTGATTATTTCACTAAGTGGGTGGAGAAAGTGCCCTTAAAGGTGGTCAATTTTGAGATTGTTATTGATTTCATTGATCAACACATAATTATGAGGTTTGGCCTTCTTAATGCTCTGATGTTTGATAATGCTTCGTACTTTTATGGAAATGTAATTACTAAATTTTCTCTAAAAATGGGTTTCAAAGTAAAATATTATACAAATTATTAACCCCAAGGGAATGGATTAGCAGAATCCACTAACAAAAACCTATTAAGAATTATAAAGCGAACCATAGATGAAAATCAAAATAATTAGCATAAAGATTTAATTTTTTCTCTATGGGCATGCTGAATTACCCATAAAGCTTCCTTAAGGACTTTACCTTATTATCTAGTTTATGGAAAAGAAGTTGTGTTACCTCCTAATGTAGCTTTACCTTCATTAGCCCCGGTGCAATGAATTGAAGAACAACCCTGCTCTTCTCTCCAATTAAGATTGTATTAAATTCTAAAATTAGAAGAAGGGAGATATAAGGCAAAGAAAATTCATGCCAAATACCAAAACACTATTAAGTCATGGTTTGATGCATGTTCAGTTGAGAAAAAATATTTTGAAGTTGGAGATTTGGTTTTGAAATGGGAGCCCACGATGAGAAAGGTAAACATACAAAGTTCTAGAAAATTTGGTTTGGACCATTTCAAATTGTTGAAAAACTTGGCCCATCTACTACTGTTATTCTTCAAGACCTAGATGGTAGGAAATAACCCCTCCCCGTAACTGGGATAATCTTAATTTACTTTCCTTCTTCAAAAATCATGTTTTGATGTAATTATGTAAATAATCATACGCAATTACGAGTGTGTTTTTAAGTTAGTCTTGTTGTATGTTACTCTCTTGAAATTGCACTTGGGTTGTCATATTTATTCTCTAATTATACATATGAAATTCATATATAAAAGAAAAATTCTTAATAAAATGATTATTATGCTCGTATTCAAAATTTCATAACATTGTAATCTATGATTTTGTTTCCATTATTTTGTGAACTATTCATAACTTGAATCACTAAAAAGACAATTTTGTCTTATGACTAGTCATATTTTAGAATAGTTATTAAAATAGGTAAATAATACGAAAGGGTTGAGCATATGATGACTCTCACTGTCATCCATAACTCTTAAGGAAAAGATTTACCTCCCCATTCACTAATCTAATATTTTTAGAGTGTAACTCAAAAATATTAAATTTGAAAGATAAGGGTATCATCAAGAGCCAATTTACCATGATCATGGGGAACTAATGGTATTGACATTATCAAATATGGTCACCAAGTCAGGATAATGGCTTATAGTCAAAATTTGTAATACAAGAGGTCTCATCACAAGCCGACTTGTTCAATATCATTAATAATTGTGAATGACATTGTCAATATCTAGTCATAAGGCTAGGACAATGAATTTCAAGAAAAAGAAAATTCAAATAAATCTAAACTAAAACTTATAAATATTTTCTAGTGGATGGGATACTGGTATTTCTTGGTTATATGGTAACCTTGTTGAGGCTATGGACGCCTGCTGGCAGCAGTGACACTACCGGTGACAATAGAGTCTATTTTAATTCAGAACTTTCAATAGTTCTTTACTTCATCATTACAACTGATATTGAAAAAATGATTGTCAGAGATAAATAGAGTCTTTCATAAATAACATATTATGAAGTCTACAAATAATGACTTTTATTTTATTCAGAGATTTTTTTATTAGAAATATGAATTTCAACATTCTAGTATTTTTAATTTTTATTGCTTTGTTTCTTTAAATTTCATTTATTTAACAAAGATAATTGTTTTGCCCAGTGCGTCGCCAATTGTTGTAGCAAAAAAATAACCCCACATTTTTATTTAGTTCCTAATAAATAATGGGGACCCTTTTAGTATGCTTAATTTTTCAAATAAAACACTTTTTTTATTCAATAAAAGACAATATGGATATTTGTTGATAGCACTTTAATACAACTTTTAAACTTGAGGTCTTTCCCTTTTCGGACCAAATATTATCGGAGTTGTATTTCTTTAAACGTTACGAAATAGTGGAGTTCCTATGGGCTCACTCCTTGAAGTTCCCTTTGTGTCGAAACTCCTTTATTATCAACTCTTCTCCATTTCATAAGTTTTATTAATAAACATTGCGAAAAATCTCATCCTTGAAATCCAACCTCCTGATGCTTTTATTAATATTTAAAGGTTTTGTATTTCAGAGCTTTGAACATCGTAAAGTATAATTTAGTGACTCTTCCAAAAATACAACCTTCGAAAACCTTTTGATTAAAATATTCTATTTTTGAACAGCATATTTCAGTAGCGCATTTTAATTACACCTCCGAAAACACATACCTTTGAAATTCCCTTATCCTTCGATAATACCCATACAAGGACTTATTCTATCGGAGATTTTTTTTAAAATAATGTTACGAAAAGTACTCCTTTGAAATCATAACACCCTATATTTCGGTGAAATTACTTTATAACTCCCCCGAAAACAATCCTCCCTATTGGGGTTCCTGTGTTTTGATATATTGGCTTACCGAAAGACAAGGCAACATACAAACCTAACTTTAGAGCTCTAGGATCTAGCCCTCCTAGTCTCAGAGAGGGATCTCTCAATATGTTTATAAAGATGCGTCTTGAAAGTTTAAAAAGTTGATTTTAGGCTAGTTATGAGGTGCAAGGTTGTTTGTTTGTTTGGTTGGACAAGTATGTTTCATGTGGTATACATAGAGCATGGGAATCTACAAGCCATTGGGAAATGGAGTCATGTGAAAATCCAAATAGTTCTGACAGAGAAGGAAGGAAACCAAAGGGAAAATCTAACATGGTCAAGGATCTGTTGAATAATATAGGTGAAATGGGATGAACATTAAGGACTAAGAGTGAAAAACAAACCAAATCCTTTCACAATGACTTAAAGCATTCGGGGAATGCCCTATTTCCTCCAGTAAGCTCACTGCTTTGGAATTAATCGATATAAACACTCGAAGAAAGGAGAAATGTAGGCTAAACCTTCTAAATGAAATGTAGGATTCAGGGAATGCCCTATTTCCTCCTACAAGTTCACCTTCGAGAGCATAACCAACAAAGACATACATTTGCATTCAAAGAAAAGGGAACACCTTAGACATCTAGGATTGCAATTATAGGGACCTTTAACACAACAATCACAATATCAAACAGAGGGTATGATTGAAACAAGTTCCTCTGTCGAACCGCAAGCATTAATAATTAAAGGGAGATTTCAGATACAGTATTCAGTGGCAAAGAAAGAGCGAACACCTAAACATTCTTTAGCACAACCGAATTAACCATTTCCGAAATAAAACAAACTGAATATAAAGAGAGCTATTAGACTACCCTGTCACATTCAGTAGCAGAAAAAATATAAACAGTGAAGGATAAACAGGTCAGAGGTGCTTCTAAGATACATTTCTCTGCCTAAACCTTTTATCCTACTATAAGCAAAGCATGATGGAACAAAGTGGAAAAACAAGAAATAACATTAACGATAAGAAGTACGTCACCAAAACCAGGCTCAAGGATCCAATGATCCTGCCTCCTTCATCAACAGAGAAACACAGATCTTCACACTCTTTCAGAACACAAAAGCTTCTTCAAAGCAGCAATATGTATTACTTTAGAAATCACAAAATGCCAACCTTTTACAATGAGACTTCGAAGAGTCTTTATAGAGAAAATGAGAAAAGTAGGTGAGGAAAGTTTTAATGAACATCAAATATAGTGAAAGATATTTTGAATGCTCCATCTGTTGAGATTGCAACAAGATGATGAGCTTAGTGGAAAGAAGTCGCCTTCACTAAGTGGGCCCGTAGGCTATTTTTGGCGCAAAGTCTATTTTTAGACATATGGATCATATTCTATGAGTTGCAGGATGCTATTTGTGGAGGGTTGGTCAAGTTGGAAAAATAGATGGACTTCTATTTTTAGACATATTGGGTGGAATCTATTTTTATATTGCCAGTCTAAAAATAGATATGTCGAATATTATTAGCTCTTAATAATATTTGGACTCTAAACATTATCTTATTCTCTTGGAGCACTTCAATTAAGTGCACAGATGTGGCACAGAAGCTGACAGAAGGAATTACGCTATTCCTAAGGGTTAAGTGGAGCTATTGCATGGATACTTCAGTTAGAACTCATGTGACAGAGTTTGGTGGAGTTGATTGAGGAAGTTAGTGGAGTTGTATTCAGTTTAACTCAGTTAAACATAGTTGAGCTATTTGTATCTAGTCTAACCGATTGATACACTAGTGAGAGTGGTGTGAATTAATTATTAATTAATTCACTAATTATAAACTCATTAATCAACTAAAGAATACATCAGTTAACTTCAGTGCATGGACAATTTTAGTGGAGACCAGTGAAGAGATAGGTGAAAGAGCAGTGTGACTATACTGTTGCATGATTTGCAACAACCAGTGATTGGAGATGCCAATGAGGATTGCGCAGTACAAGCCAGGTGGTTCGAAGTTATTTATGAGCCATTCTTCAGCATTGATTACGCAGTAGAGGCAGGCTATCAGGTGGCAGAGATTGGAGCATGTGTTTTGCTAGATCTAGCTTGATTAGTGTGTAGAAATTAGAGATTGTACTGAGAGCTTGTGAGGAGCTTTGTATGATGATTGTTACATGATCTCTATGACATATAATATACAAATAGTTGGGGGTTTTCAGCTTTAAGCTTTCCCATGAAATACTGTGTTCATATGTGTGATTGTTTATGGTTTTAATGTGCACATGCGATTGTTTTTATTTCCGCAATTAATGATCAATGGTAGAAGAGATTCTGTATTGTGCATGAAGTTAAAATAGTGTGTGATCAGGAGAATCTCAGTGAATAATATATCAATTATTCAAATTTCTACACCATCTTGTGCCTTAAACATTTCGTTGAATTCTAGACAGGATCAATAACTTTGCAGCTCGTTTGAGACCATTTTGATATGACAGAAACCACCCGCAGGGTGTCCTTGAGAAGAAAATCATCTGGAGAGGTACTATCATCTTCTCAGTGTGAGTTAAGTGAAGAATGGGCTATGAGGACTCCCATCCAAATAACTACCTCTGACAATTTGCAGTAGCTTCCCTGGTGCAATAACTGCTTGGCAGACTTGTGTGCATGGGTAAAGGTCATGTCTGTGTCAGTCATCGTTCTGCATCACTAATTTCTCTGTCTCTTTTGTAATTAAACCTACATTAGCTCTATTTATTATTTTCCTTTGATGATTGCTCGAAATTCTTATGTACTGATGTTGGTCTACTATGTTGTGTATCCTGCCACTGGGAATGTGATCATAATCTTTTATGAGTGTTTTGTATACATGTGGAGGGTTTCGTTGAGCTGGAGGGTCACTGATTGTTCATGGAATATGATCTATTGATTGACGCACTCTCACCCTGTGGTTCTGGTCCTTTTGAATTTGTTTCCTGGTCCTGAGATTGCTACCTGAGCCTGTATGTCACCTCTATGACTGTAAAACATTAATTCCTTCATCAACTATGAAAAAACCTGCAAACATACGAGAACATGTTATGAAATCCTGCAGGCTGGGTTTAGACTGCTGCAGAGGCTCTGGGGTGGGAGAGGAGCAGTGAGGAAGGAAGTGATTGCAGTGGAAAATGGGGAAAAAACACTGGCAGAGCAGCTAACTAGGTGTTTTGGAGTTTTGGGCGCGAGGATAAATGTGGACCGTTGGAGTAGAATAATCGATGGCGGAGATCGCTTGATGGAATCATTGGGGAGAATAGGGGGAAAACAAACGAAGGGGGTTGTGATATAATCGGGGCCGTCCGATCAGATCAATCAGCGGCTATGATTAAAGGGAAGTTAAGATGCAAAGGGCGGTAAGGTGGAAAACCGGGATGGTTTTCGCACAACGTTCAAGCAATTTAAGATTTTAGCCAAAAAAAATGCGATATCATTCGCTTGTTGACACTTGTCCCTTTCAATACTGCCCATTTCGCGTTTTTTTTGAAACGTTAAACCTTGGGCGTAGAAAAAACGCGAAACGTATCTTCAGCCGTTGGATCTGGAGGGTTAGATCGAATGGTGCGGGTTGCACGCGATAGGAGGTAAGAAGCACGCGAACTCATGGGTAGGTCAATATGGTTAAACCACCACGGACGGAACGAGATAACCAGACCGTCGATGGGAAGAAATGAGAAGACATGATGATCGATAATGTGGACCGTCCGATCTAACTAACAATAAAAAAGATCTAATCGAGGCTAAGAGGCTCAGATGGTGAAAAGCATCTTTTTAGCGCGATGAGATCATGGCTATTGGTTCTTTTGGATTCAACGGTCCAGATCTAATCTACGTGATGTGTATGATGCATTTTAACTCAAAGAATGATTGAATCATCATATTCTGGTGACAATGCTAATGGATCAAAGCACAGATGACTCCAGACGGAGGAGGCAAGAGAACAAGACCTTTGGTTTTATGATGTGCGATTGAGCGCTGGCCGTCGGATCGACAGGATGATCGGTGGTCAGGATTAAATCCGAGGGGTGTGGGTGATGGGCTCATAAGCAGAGCACGATTACCGAATATCACCGTTGGTTCTGGTGTGGATTCAGCGACAACAGATTAACCAGGAGATCGGTAGCAGGTCCATCGACCAGGAAAGGGAAAAGGAAGGTTGCGTTTGCGCAATGTGATCAAGTGCCGACTGTCGAATTGGAGGAGATCAACAGTCCAGATCGCATCGACGATCGATGGAGGAGAAACTCACCGCATCAGAAGATTTTGAAGAACAAAGGAAAAGAAATGAAATGAAAGCTCTGATTGTGATTTGCGATTAGGCCCTAGCGCTTGTTCATAGCATGGGTCACATGCGGAAAAGGGGCTAAGGGCTCGGCCGAAAGGGGCTTAAGGCCTTAATGTAAACATGAAGATTTCCAAGGATTTTCAAGGGTTTTTTGAGGAAAATGGATGTTTTGATAGGGGTGAAGATGGGGTTTTAAACCTCATAAAGGGATGTCACAAGTTTTGAAGGGGATTTACAGCCATTAGAGTCTGAATGGAGGGTTAAAGGATGGAAAGAAGTCTTCATGAAAATGAAGGGAAATAAGTGAAAACAGGCAGTTTCAGTGACCTTTGGAGCAACTTTCTTTGGGTGAAACAACGTGGATTTAAGATGGAAACAACAGTGAAGATGAACCTCCAGGATGGAGCAAACATAAGACTTCAAGGATGATATATTTTCAACGGAAATGTATCTCTTGAAGGCTTGAAAACAAACTTAGCCACCATTTGGTATATCAGAATTTATAGGTGGCTAACACTCTCGATAAAGATTTTCATGTTTCATTTACTCATCAGAACATTCATTTCAATAATATTTTTCAGGATTTCTCTTTACAACCCTTTATATTTTGGGAGCTTCTTGTTTTGGAAGGTTTTGATATCGTAACTCCATTTTAAATAACTCTCCAATATCTCGTCCCCAAAATCTGACGTGGCATCTTTCACATGGCTTCCCATTAGTGTACTTAATGGATTTAAATGGATTTTAATAAGTCTCAAAAACTTAAAAATTTTCATTTAATTCGCTTTGGTTTTATAAGATTTATTCCAAAAGGGATTTTTATTGTAAATTTTATTTCTATCAACGCTAACTTTGGCCAAGTGTCCCTATTGATTTCTAGCGTATTTCCATTACAGGCAAGCTCTGATTCTTGGCACCACGAAGAAATGAAGAAAGGAGGAAAACCCAAGAAAAAGGTTGTGCTACAAAAACCTCCTGTCTCGTTTGTAGAAGACATTGATGAAAAGAATTCAGGAGTGAGACTATTTTCTGACATAGTATATACTAGAGATGTTGGGCTTTCCTCCTGGGATGTAATTTATCAGTATTTTGAAGAAGAGAATCCCATGGTTAATCATAGAATAGTTATTGTTGATGATAGTGTCCCAGTTTTAGAGGTCACTTCTAGTGATGTCGTTATTATTTCTTGCATAGAATTGCAATCAGGCCGCGACTTCCTCCTTATAAAAATATGGTCCATTGGGTCATGGAAAATTTGGAAATTTATGACAGGAAAATTCATACCAGTAAGGGCACTCTCATTAGGTCTTTATCAAGCAAATATTTGCAGAGCATGTACCACCGACCCATTCCACAATATAAATACAACAAGGAATATGCTGAAGCTTTGATAAAGGGATGCAGACACCCGTCAGAACAAATCATACCTTGGGGAAATGACCCGAATAAACATACAACTGAGGAAAGTGGCAAGTACTAAGTCAATTCTCTCGCGCCAGTCCATTTTCCCAAGTCACTGTTATGATGTGTAGATTGCATGCACAACCTAATGTGTCGAAATTACTCGATGAATGGGTACCTCTTATTGATGGAGCCTTAGAGGATATATTTTTGATTGGTATACTATATTGTCTGATAATTTGGCTGCTCATATTTTAGCCTTTAGAAAAGGTTGAAGTATCTATGAAAATAAAATCCCTCCTTTCTATATTTCCACCTACATCATGGATGCTTTATGTTTTTCAATGGATTTTCCTTCCATGGGATGTAAATGGACTCTCCAAAATCCAAATCCCATACATATTTATTATGATGTACTATGGGAATCGAAATACCAGGAGCACTTTTATCAATCTGTCGTAGATTCATGCTACCAATTTATAAAGTTATTTTTGGGTCTAAGCCACCTCAGATGTGTCAAGAAGCTTAATATGATCTTTGGAAGGTTGGGAGTTGGTTCGGGGAAGAGTATTTTACCTATATGAGATATTATGGAATTTTAGCTCACCCTCATGTCCTTCCCTTATACATTCCGGATAAGCTTATAAGCAGAGAAATAACCTATCAAACTGTATGATATAATATCTCTAAAACACTAAAAGATTCAAATAAAAGTATGTGGCCATCTTTTCCGTCTAAGCTTGGTATATTTTCCTTAACAAATTATAAGCATGCAAATAAGTAATTTGAGTCCATTTAGTCCCTTAATATACCTACTATGCCCAACAAGAAGTATGAACCTATTTCTGTAGTCAATAATTTCACTGCTTCTCAAAACCTCGAGCAATTTGTTCATGAACAAGATTGGTTGGATGAATTATTTGAGTGGTCTTAATCTTACGCACTGGCATTAAAGAGAGCAGAAGATAAATTGACCCCTGAAGAGAAGTTTCAATTAATGCAATACTAAGCTTCCAGAATAACCATCCTTCCTATTAGCACTGGTTTTGATTTTTTTCAAAGCTACCCTCTCCGTCATTTTTTTTCTTGGCCTCTAGCTCCTTATGATTCAATTCTTTCGCATCCTTTTTGCCCTTTTTGCCATTTATCTTCAATCCTTTCCTCATTTTTCCAAAATACTAAAACTTCTAGCGTTTCATTTCTTTCAAAACCCCTTTTTAACTATTAAAATCCATTTTTTTATTGTTAAAAAGCAGCTCTGCCCCCCACAACAAACCTTTAATATATATCATATATTACATATATGATATCATATATATTTTCCACACTTAACCGTATTGAAACCCTTACCTTTTATCGCAATCGACGTTTCGTAGATCCAAACTTATTACATATCACAATTGTCGTCTTCTGAAAACCCTCCGAAATGCGATTTGCGGGATTGCTGGGACCCATCATCTCCTCTTGGTTTGCTTCATAAACTTTCGATATATGTTATAATTTATTTATAATATGATTCAGGCGGTTGTATCATATTCCATTGACTTAACGTAAATTTTCATTGTCCGCTTTTAAAATCCTTTAAATGGGACCCATCACCTTTTCACATCACAAGATCACAACATTACTTGCCTTTTCCATTCACCTCCACCTTTCCTTTTTCCCAATTGTGATATAAAGTGGGACCTTTCCCTGCCACATCACCTTCCATATCGCATATCGCAATTTATATTGTCATCCTTTCATGTTACCTGCCCCATTTCCTCGATCCCCGATATGCGATAAGTGTTCATGTCTCCGAAATGTGACATAACCTCCGGTCCCTGAAATGTGATAAGTCCCAAAATCCCCGAAATGCAATAAGTTTGACCGCCGATATGCAATAAGTTTGACTCCCGATTTTCTATATCACAAATCACAAAACACAAATTCCATTTTCTCGTTCAACGCTCTCTTCTCCCGATTGCGATATAAAGTGGGACCACCCCTCCCTACCACGTCATCACCCCCATCGAAAATCACATTCCCTCCGGCTTGTGCCTTATGTTTAAACGTTCCGACCCCAATCTGCGATTGCGATATATTTACAAAGGGTTTTCTCCTCCCGCTTATGAAACTCCACTATTTCTTTTAATCCGCCTTCATCTCTATCACGAAAAAAAAGAAACCGAAGGAAAGGAACAATGGAAGAGTTTCTCTGAAAAAAAATTCTACCATTACTCTCAGCACCAACACGTTTCTGTGAGGCACCAGGCAACATTCAAGGAGCAGCCACATGTCAATTTCACTACTGTTTACACTTTTGGTGGAGTTGGTTACACCAGAACAGAGGAGGAGTCTTCTTATAGACTGCCACATCACACAACCACTTCGAACTCTTGGCCTTGATGATGTTTATTTTGATTATGTAATAGCACTTTGTATTAAAGTTTCTGGATAAGACTCATCTCTTGCATGAGATGGTAATAAATTTTTGGAACAGATTTAATCCTTTTGTGGGGACGACAATTTTATATTTTTGTATATATGTGAAAAAATGCTATGAAGTGGGAGGGAGATGGTTGGTGGCACAGGGCCAGTGCCCTATTGCTGATTCTCATGACATTCCTAAACAGTGTATTTTCGAACACATAATATATTCCAGTTACACTCTTGAGGATTCACAAAATCATATGGTGTGTGTATTGTTTTCCCTTTTGTTTTTACATACTTTATCTGTCTTTCCAGGTTTATCATAAAAGCTCTATCTTATGTTTTTATAAGTCTTATGAACCTCCAAGTCTTATGGATCTGTCTTTGTAAGTCTTGTTCCAAGATTTCCTGATTTAGTATGAATTGAAGATTGTTCATAAGCATTCCTTGAGGCGGAATTAAACCCTGTTTCATGTTTTTATAAGTCTTTTGATCTAGCATGCATGTTAATCTATTTTTGTCAGTCTTGATTCACCAACCATTCCTGATTCATGAGGTCATGTTAGTCAGAAGCATTCCTTGTAATGGGATTATTTAAATGTAAACTTAGATTCTTGTAAGTCTTTTAAAAGCATTCTTTCACTATACATTTCAGATCTGGAATTTGTGTCATTTTTTTCCTCCCAGCAGTGGATTTCTATCCTATAGACCCACTGTATTTCTCCCATTCCTCTAACCATTGAACTACATTTTTTGCTACCACATCATATATACGAGTGCCCTCATATGTGTTAGAGCTTTTTATATGTTCAACGTTCCTTTCAGAGTGTTTGAGATCCAACAACTTTCCAAAAAACCCAATAAAATCATAAGAAATATCCCTCGAGCTTAAGATGTGTCTGGTCAAGCGCGTGATGAAGTCCAAGTGCTGATTCTAGTGCTAACACTTCCTTTATATTTATTGTAGAAATATCATGAAACAATATGAAGTACTAATGTTCATATTGCCTGTTCTTCACATTAAACAAAATCTCCTCAAACAGAAGGTGTTGTGGTTTCTTCTACTTCTCAGGCAGAAGGATTTGTACCTGATCCTAAGTAAGATGAAATTTGATAAGATTTTAGCCAAACTCTATATTCAAAAAATGACAAGCACCATAGTGTAAAAGATTCACAACAAATTCATGTTTAGGATAATCCTAAGAATCCTGAACAAATTTTTAAAGAAAATAAGACTACTGGTAAATCTCATGTTCAAGGTGAGAAAGAGAGTGAAATTATTCCTACCTTTCCTACCTCCGAAATTGTTTTGAATATTAAATATATTCCTCCATTGGATATTTTATACAGTCCTCAACAAAGGGTTGTAGTGAAAAGAGGAAGAAAGAAGAGAAATCTAGATCAATAACAAGCATTAATATCCAACAATATCTCCTCTTTTGAAGTTTTATGGAAGGAATCTACTGAAAAACCAACGAAGGAGTTAGGGAGACTCACTCATTACTGGTGCTTATGCCTCAACTACTATGGATAAGGTCATAGAAGTGCAAGAAATTCTAAAGGAGAAAGAAGAAAAATCGTCCAGTTGGAACATAATTTTGAGACTGAGAAGCAAAATATTAATGATTAATGGCACTCATAGTTGATAGAGTTACATCAAAAGTTTGACTCCCTAAAGGTGCAATATGACAAAGATCCGTAGATTAAAAATGATCAGATCCATGAAATGAAAAAGAAAATTGAAAAATTGCATATTAGTCTTGAACTGAAAGAGTTCAAAAGGGAGGCTAATGAGTTGAATGCTCTTCTTGGAAATCAACATAGATTCTTCTGCAATAAATTGATGATAATTCAATATCAATGTAAAGTTATCGATTCTCTTGTTGATCAATTGTCAGAAATGACAAACTAATTCGAAGAAAGGAATGATAAACTCACATATTTCCTCAATTGGAAAGAAAGTGAAGATGGTAGATCTGCTAATCTACTAAAGAGGGACGAGGCCCATAAAATTATTGTTTTCAGGGAATGGGAGATCCGAATGAAATAGGCCGAAGCAGCCATTAATGAGGCTCAAAATCTTGCTAGATCTATTATTGAATCAGTCAATGATAATTTGTTGCAGTCTAATTTCATTCTAAGTTGTCCCGAAGGTACCTTGCCCGATGCGAGAGTATTGTTAAAGATGTGGCAAGAACACTGCAAAAATATCACCGGAATAATCGATAAATTGACCAAGGTTAATCTTGAGCATCACTGACAGTTTCTAGTGAAACTACATAACTAATGGTTTCTTCTCTGATGCCTTTCAAATGTCGCCATACATATACTGCCATCTTTGAAAAATGCTATTTTACAGGTGAAATGAGGATCAAACCAAAATATGCATTAGATCTCAATAGTTTGATAGATATCTACGTGTTGTAGCAACTAAAGTTTGGACATTTTTCTTCATAATTGTGGAAAACTATTGCAACAATTTCCCAATTTACATTTTATTGTTGTTTTTGTTGCGGAGTTGTTGAAGATTTGTTAGATGAATATATTTTTATCCTTTATTGTGAAAATATAAATTCCCTCTCTAAGATGGAGAAGGGGTTCTGAATTTTTGTGAAATACTTAAGTTGCACTACTGTAATTAATTTTTTCTTAATATTAAGCTGAACCATTTGATTTTCCGTGATCAACTAAGCTACAATGTATCGTGTACTACTATCCTATTTCTGTGTATTTGCTTTGAATGGAATGGTTTAATGTTTTGTTCACATTATATGTATGTTGATCAATTTCTCATTGTCACTATTGATATGCTTGATTGAAATTTAAAGTTATATTTGTGAAAAACGAGATATCATTAATTTAATTGAATTAATTTCCTTTTATTGAGTTAATATCATAGTTGCATGATGATCTATATTGTTATGCCAATTTTTACATCTTTATAACACATATGATATCAACTTACCCATGTTTAGTAATCTTTTGTATTAGTTCTTATTTAAGTTCTTAGTACATATTAGAGTATATAATCTCATTCATCACATCCCATATAATTTTATTTTAAGGGAAACTGGTCCCAAAATTCTAGTCAGAGCCATCGTTCCAAAAAGAAAAGGATATGATTTAGGGTCCTGACAGGGTGGTTTCCCCAATATTGATGAATTCATTTAGGACCATCGATAGAGCGGTATAAGGGAGCCCCTAAAATGTTGGACTTTTGGAGGAAATCACCACAAGGTAGATTTTCCACAACAAAGGGATGTCAGGCCACATCTGTACAACACGTAAGAAGCCAAGAAAATGGGAGATATGGCTCATAGTATATCCAGGATATACGTGGTTGTGGACAACAGGCAAGTTGACCATCAAGCTTCTATAGTTGAAATGGAAGGTAAGGTCCATAATCAAATTGTTTCTATTTTAATTAACCTGGGATCTAATTACAACTAAGGATGATGATTATGATGGTTGACGTCCACTAAGACCAAACTTTGGTCTATCGGACTTATAATTTTCTTAATTCTTAATTGTCTGGCTTCTCTTCTTTCTTGGCGAGATTGATGTTGTAGCTTTCTTTTTCTTCTCTATGGTCTTCCAACTTCCTTTATATTGCAACTCCTTCATCTCTTCTGATCCTTAGGACACTGGTGTCTTATCTTCGAGATTTGGGAGATCTGCTTTGCTGCTAGATGAAGATTTATTTTGCGTGGTATTCGAATCCTCATAATTGTTGATGCTTGAGGAGCTGTCAAGTTCGTTTTTTTTGTTGTTGGGCAGGGCTTTCCCCTTACTTGTCTTGATGGTTGTTTCTTTCTTGCCTGATTTATTGCGATTCAGAGTTATCTGGAGAGTATTCTTCCTTGATGAAAGTGTAATGTTCCTTTTGTGCTCCTTCCCACCATGTAGATCTATGATGATTCTTTCTAGCATAATTTTTCTGGGAGGCTTTTGGGCAATTTTTGGCTAGATGCCCTGTCTCAAAGCAGGATCAACATCTGAAGAGGACACTTTCATAGTTGTTGGGTATGTGTTATGTTGGTGTGCGGACCCACTCATAGGCGGACCCACCCATGTTTTGTGCATGAGTTTGCACATGGTTTTGGGGTACGATGGTTTTAGGCCCCTGGTATTTTGTAGATCCGGTCAAGGGAACTACGGTTATGTTCTAATCCAGGGTTAATGGATTATGGTTTATGTATGCTTCGACATGTATATATATGTGTTGTAACACTAAAAGGAATATAATGAAATATCAAGCTGGTTGTCCTGATTTGGGATCCAGGGGAAAATCTCTGTGTTTATCTGTTTTTATGTTTCATGCTCTCGCTATTGTTTATTTTCTGTTATAAGATTCATGTGTAGATAATTTCTGTTTAGGGTTAAAACCTACATTTGGTTTCAGAGCTGTTTCGGCTTCAAGGGGATGCCTTTGCTGCTGAGGGTTTTTTGCTCAGGCTTGAGGTAGACCCTGTTTAGTGGGAGATCTGCGGGATCGATTCTTATGGTGAAAGAAGATGGCGAGCGACAGAAAGATAGAGATCGAGAAATTTAATGGTCAGAGTTTTGAGTTATGGAAGCTCAAGATAGAGGATCTGCTGGTGGAACAAGAACAATTGATCGTGGTAGATCCAGGTACTAAACCAATGGCAATGTTAGATGAAGATTGGAAGAAACTGGATCGGAAGGCTAAGAGCAAAATACGGTTGTGTGTCTCAGATTCAGTATTGTTGAATGTATCTGGGGAAGCTACAATGAAGAATTTGTGGGAAAAACTTGGGACTTTGTACCAATCTAAGTCTTTGGTGAATAAGTTGTTCTTGTGGAAAAAGATGTATAACCTGAGGATGAAGGATGGAGACTCGGTGACAGAGCATCTGAACGCCTTCAATACTATGGTAAGTCAGCTGTCATCTGTTGATATTAAAATCTCAGATGAAGATAAGTGCATCGGTTTATTGTGTTCTCTACCAGACTCGTGGGATAGTCTGGTTATTGCAATAGGTAGCAATAAAACTACCTTGAATTTTGATGACATTGTCTCAGCCTTTTTGTCGGAGGAAATGAGATGGAGAAATATGGAGGGTCAAAATGGAGATTCCTTATCTGTACGAGGAAGGTCCCAAAACATAAACAAGAATAAGGTTTCGAGTGGGAGATCTAAATCGAGAGGGAGATCTAAATCTCCTAGAAAGTTTGTAAAGGTATGCTGGAAATGCGGAAAGGAAGGACACTGCAAAAAGGACTGTAGATCTAAAGCTCCTGAGAAAGGAAAGGGATCTGATGATGATCCTTCTGTAGAGGAAAAAACCACCTCAGATGAAGGTGGGGATGTGTATTTGGCTTCTTCTTCAAATACACATGTAGATCACGAGTCATGGTTGATTGACTCAGGTGCATCCTTTCACTTCACTCCCCATAGGGAGTGGTTCTGTGAGTATGAGAAATATGATGGTGGTGATGTCTTCCTAGGGGATGACAGGAAGGCCAGAATCGTCGGACGTGGAAAGGTCAAGCTGAAGCTGCAAGGTGGGAGGATTAGAACACTTCCTGGTGTTCTGCATATTCCTGCATTGGCCAGAAATCTGATTTTTGTAAGCAAGATGGATGATGCAGGTGTAAAAACAATGTTCGAGAAAGATGCCTGCAAGATGGTTCGGGGAGCACTGGTATTAATGCGGGGAGTTCGGACTGGAACTCTGTACAAGCTACAAGGTAGCATTGTTATTGATGGGTGTAACAGTTCTGTGGTTCCTGAAAGTGGGACGGAAAGTCTAGCTGTCTCTGGAGAAAAGACCATGATATGGCATCAAAGGCTTGGACATATTGGAGAGAAGGGCCTTCGGATACTGCATAGAGATGGTATGGTAGAAGGTATGTCTAATTTTTCTCTGGATTTCGATTTCTGTGAACATTGTGTATATGGGAAGCAGAATCGGGTGAGTTTTCCTTCTGGTGCTAAGAGGGCGAAAAAAATATTAGAACTTGTGCACAGTGATGTGTTTGGACCTGTGTCAGTTCCATCACTGGGAAAGTCTGTGTACTATGTTTCATTCATAGATGACTTCTCAAGGAATACATGGATATATTTCTTGAGGAAGAAATTTGAAGTCTTTGACAAATTTAAAGAATTTAAGGCACTGGTGGAAAACCAGACAGAGAAGAAGATAAAGGTGCTGAGGACAGATAATGGTGGGGAGTTCTGCAAGAAGGAATTTGAAGAGTTCTGTAAGAAGTGTGGTATAGCACGACATAAGACTACTCCATACACACCTCAGCAAAATGGAGTTGCAGAAAGAATGAACAGAACACTGATGGAAAAGGCAAGAAGCATGCTCAGTGGTACCGGGTTAGGACAAGAATTCTGGGCAGAGGCAGTGGAGACTGCATGTTACTTAGTTAACATATCACCTTCATCAGCGTTGGAGGATAAGACCCCACATGAGGTATGGACTGGTAAGAAACCCTCTATTTCACATCTAAGGGTATTTGGATGTGATGTATATGTACATGTTCCAAAGGAGAAAAGGACCAAGTTGGATAATAAATCTGAAAGGTGCATCTTTATTGGGTATAAGGATGGTTTAAAGGGTTACAAGCTTTGGAACCCAGAAACAAGGAAGGTTGTGTAAAGTCGAGATGTGGTGTTTAGAGAAGTGAAAGATGTTGTTAAACATGAATTCCTACCAAAGGAACCTGAGAAGATAGAGTTTGAGCTAAAGGAGGATGAATCGGACTCTACAACAGAAGAAGACTCAGAAGATGAAGAGCCACAAACTCCAGCTTTGAGAAGATCAGTTCGGGAAAGAAGGCAACCAGAAAGGTATAGTCCATCTGCTTTTTGTTCAGGTTTTGCCTTAACTATAACTGATGATGATCCCAGAACTGTCAGGGAGGCAGTAGATTCAGAGGATGGAAAAATTTGGAAGGAGGCCATGGTTGATGAAATGGCATCCTTGCACAAAAATGAGGCATGGGATCTGGTGGAGTTGCCGGCTGGAAGGAAGCCCATCGGGAGCAAATGGGTGTTTAAAAAGAAGATGAATGTAGAAGGCAAGTTGGAGAAATACAAAGCTCGGTTGGTAGCAAAAGGTTATTCCCAGGTGCCGGGAATTGATTTTGGTGATATTTTTTCTCCTGTTGCCAAGGTTACTTCTATTAGATTACTTTTCTCTGTTGCTGCTGCATTTGATTTTGAGATAGAACAGATGGATGTGAAGACAACATTTCTTCACAGGGATCTAGAAGAGGAGATCTACATGAAGCAACTTGAAGGCTTTATGGTGAAGGGTAAGAAAGAACTGGTATGCAGGTTGAAGAAGTCTCTGTATGGGTTAAAACAGTCACCAAGGATGTGGTATCAGAAATTTGATACCTATATACTGGGACTTGGCTTCACCAAAAGCAAGGAGGATCACTGTGTTTATTTTAAATTAATTGGTGACCGTGTTATTTATTTGGTATTGTATGTGGATGATATGTTGTTGATTGGAAATGACAAACAAATTATCCAAGATTTGAAGACCCAACTGTTCTCCAAATTCGACATGAAGGATCTTGGTGCTGCAAACTATATTTTGGGCATGGAAATTAAGAGAGATCGAGAAAAGAGGAAGCTCTGGTTAAACCAGAGGAAGTATGTTGAGACTATATTGCAGAGGTTCAATATGCAGGATAGTAAACCGGTGAATGTTCCTATTCCTGTAGGTGTAAAGCTGTCTGCTGAACAGTGTCCCAAGACACAAGAAGAAGAGGAGGATATGTCCCGTGTTCCATATGCAAGTGCAGTGGGTAGTTTGATGTATGCAATGGTCTGTACTAGACCAGACATTGCACATGCAGTGGGAGTATTGAGCAGGTTTATGTCAAACCCAGGGAAGGAGCATTGGACAGCAGTGAAGCGGGTTTTCAGATATTTACGTGGCACTAGTGATTATGGCTTGTGCTACCAGGGAAGACTAGGATTGGAAAGAATGCTGGACATTCGTGGTTTTGTTGATGCAGACTGGGCTGGAGATCTGGACCAAAGAAGATCTACAAGTGGGTATGTGTTTAGCCTATTTGGAGGCGCAATCAGTTGGATGAGTAAAAGACAGTCTGTAGTGGCTCTTTCAACTACAGAGGCAGAATACATAGCAGCCACTCATGCAAGCAAGGAAGCAGTTTGGTTGCAAAGATTGTGTTCAAGTATGGGGCTGGTACAACAAGCTATAAGGATAGACTGTGATAGCCAAAGTGCAATTTTCTTGGCTAAGAACCCTGCTTACCATTCAAAGACAAAGCACATTGATGTTCAATATCAATTTGTTAGAGATATGGTTGAGGCTAAAAGGGTGTTGCTGGTAAAGGTGGACACTTTGAAGAATGTTGCAGATGCATTGACGAAGTCTGTGAGCACTCAGAAGTTCTCTCGGTGTAGAGAAACAATGGGTGTTGAAGAATTGGCCCAATGACTAAGCTCTCCTGTGGCCCCCTGTGGAAAGAAAACAACAAGTGGGAGAATGTTGGGTATGTGTTATATTCTTTCCACGACTAGCCCCATGCGTTGTACGTTGCGCCGAGCGCAGCAGGGGGGTCAGTTGGGGGGTGCGTGCCCCCCTCCCGGTCCGTGCGCGCCCTCGCAAATTTTTTTTTTGGTGTGTGCGTACCCACTCATGCGGACCCACCCATGTTTTGTGCATGATTTTGCACATGGTTTCGGTACGATGGTTTTCAGCCCCTGGTATTTTGTAGATCCGGTCAAGGGAACTACAGTTATGTTCTAATCCAGGGTTAATGGATTGGGGTTTATGTATGCTTCGGCATGTATATATATGTGTTGTAACACTAAAAGGAATATATTGAAATATCAAGCTGGTCGTCCTGATTTGGGATCCAGGGGAAAATCTCTGTTTTTATCTATTTTTATGTTTTATGCTCTCGCTATTGTTTATTTTCTGTTATAAGATTCATGTGTAGATAATTTATTTTCAGGGTTAAAACCTACAATAGTTGAGTTTCTGGTTCCATACATAGTCTTTGCTTGTTAGGATTATTTCAGCTAGGAATCCGGCGCTGAAGTCCATTTCTACACAGATGCGTGCATAAGTGGTTTTGACATATTCCTCTGTTTCTGGGCACTTGCAATAAAATTTCCCAATTGCATTTCCAATGGCTTTTAGTGAGGAGAGATTCCAGAGATGCAAAGGTAGGTTTGGAAATCTGACCCAAAATGGTAATGAGGTTATGACTGTTGTTGAGGTATCGAATGATGGGTTCCATGGTTTCATGAATAGGCCCGATTTTTCCCAAAACCAAGGGCCAGAATCTAAAATGCATTGTCTGCTTTCAGAGTTTTCAAAATCTACTATAAAGAAACCCTTAGCACAGGGGTAGATATTAATTTTAGCAGAGATGAGAGGCTTCCATACCTCCGAGATCCAACTATGGAGAGCTGTTAGCCATGGCCAAAAGCCATTAAAACGATAGATTAAGGCACTTTCAGAAAACTTCAAGGCCTCATCCAGTGAGGCCTTGACCACTTGCACAGTGGGAGGTGGGGCTTCACTAAAAATATGGGCAGGAGCTTGACTCTCAGAGGCGGACAGGATTGGGCTGGAAATTATCTTTTCGAAGCTGGGAGCCATACCGCGAAAGAGATGCTATCGAACCGTGTGGAAGAGATGCGAAACCCGTTCGATGAAGAGAAGAGAGCGAAGGTTTAACCGCAAAATCTATAAAGTAGAACCAATGTGAGATTGTCACCGCACCTTAAAGGCTGAGTCTTTAGCAGATATAGAGCTTGCCCCTTCAAATTCGGACTAGCTTTAGGGCTGATAATCGAACTGCTTTCATTTGTTGTGGGTTATTATGCAATATCAGTCCTGAAATTGTGGATCAATGCCAACTATCTAAAGAGATGCATGCAGACTCATGGTTGGTTCAATTAGAAACATGATCCAAAATAAGGGTAATCCAATGGGCAAAATAATGTGCATTTAAACTCAATGGTATGCCAACAACAACAAACCTTAATTTTCTTCCTTTGGGTACATATGACGTGTTTTTGGGCATGGAATGGTTGTATACACATTGGACACAAGAAGATTCTTATGAGAATGCCATTAAATGCCTAGATGAGGCTAGAGAGAGAAGAGTGTTACGAGGAAAAAATAAACCTACTTCAATGAGAATAATCACAACCATGCAAGCTAAGAGAAGCTACAAGAAGAAATGCACCCTATTTGTTGTGCAAATTTCCAGTGATGTTGAAGCTAATAATTGTGTCGGGGAAAGTGATAGTGACATTCTGTCAAATATTGTTAGAAATATTGTGAGAGGGGTGAATCAGTATATCATGCCCAATTTAAATTTACTTAATTTATGCTTTCATTTCAAACTTATCTTGAACCATTATTTCATTAGCAGGATGTTGTGTTATAAACCATGATTAACATTAAGTATAAAAGCATGTAAAACAGAAGAATGCAAATGATCCAGGTGGATATTGGTGGCCACCCGCCTATTCCACTTGGACCACCACCATCATTTCTTTCAGTTTTTCAGTTTCCTTAATTGTAGCACATTTTACTATTTTTGGCAGTTTTTCGGGTCCTGAACTTCTGGAACCGTTGGCATTAAATGATTTTTTTGGGAAAAATAGTACCAACATGGGTCTCTGATTGATGTTTGTCACTCAAAAGTTGTAGTCCTCAAATAGATCTTTCTAACAAGGTATTTTGAACGTCAAACATAGATCATATGCCAAAGTTACGACCCCAGGAAGTCGATGTACGAATTTACCTAAACGAGGCCCATAGTTTTGGTGCTTCATCTCCTAGGGTTAGGTTTATGGATGTTTAGGGTTTTCCATTGTTTCTCAATAATAAATAGGCCTCAGAACCTCATTTTATCATAGTTCAGAGGCATGTAGCCGCCACATCTCTTCTCAGAGATAAGCTATCATCTCCCGAGCTAGTTTATTTCCATTCTTTTTGTAATCAAATTTTAGTTCTTTGATATTAATAAAATGAAGTGTTATTTCCACTAGATATTTGTATTTGTGGTTATATTCATATTATGTTGTGTTCCTGCATAAATTTGGATCTGTGGTATCAGAGTGGTATGCTCTTTCTCTATTTTTCTTTGCATGTCCCCAGCGAGGTTAGGGTATAAGGAGTTAGGTTCGATCTGGTTGAACCCTTGCAAGATCAACCTTGAAAAACCTGATGACCTCCCATGGAAGAAGAAAATAAATACGAGGGAGCAAGATATCCTATCAAAATATTGCTCGAGGAGGCCTTTGAGAAACAAAGGAATGCAATGATGGATAAATTTTCCCAGATCCTTCGATGACTACCCACTGGCGACACATCTTCATCTAGTAGCCACTTTGGAGGCACCACGTCTTTTGAGGTACAAGTTAACTTTGACATTCCCATATTTGAGGGAAAAATAGATGCAGACGACATAGATAGATGGCTGAATTTATTAGAAGGATATTTTTCGGTTCACGACTTTTCCAATTGGGAAAAGATTACTTTTGCAGTCCTCAAAGCCATCCCCCATGTCAAGGACTGATGGAAAACCTACTGTGATCAAAAGTACGAGAGGTAAACCTCCCTGTTCTCAGCCACACCCACCTGGAATTATTTCCAAGACGCCATTAAAGAACATTACTATCCCTGTGGAGAGCTATGAGGACAAGTGCATATAATGGACTATGTTGCGGCAAGAAAGGGATCAAGATGTGCACGAGCTGACGAATCTATTCCATACCCTGCGCACAAAGTTGGGTATCAAAGATTTAGAGAAAAATTTGGTGCTGAAGTACCACAGTTGTTTGAAAAGATACATTCAGGAGGAAATGAGGTTCCTCGAAATCTCCTCGCTTGGTGCAACATACCGACATGCTTCTAATATTGAGAAGAAATTTAAATAGAAGAAGCGAGACTTTGGATCTGCAAACCCAAAGAAGAGAAAAGGATAAAGCTCGTTTGGGACCCCCCAGGGAAACTCCTCAAAGTCGCAAGCCAAGGGTGACGAGAAGGAAAAGAAGGACAACGATAAGTGGTACAAGTTTCATAAATTTCCCACTCACAATACAAATGAATGTCGCGCAAAGCAGGCGCTGGTGGTTGAGCTGAAAGACTCAGAGATAGATGCATGCTCTGATTCTTAGTCAGAACTAGACAAGGGAACCAATAAGGGTAAGCAGGTCATTGAAGCAGAACCCACTACGATGGTAACCACCATCAAGATCCAAAAGGCAGAACCTGAAGATCCAGAGGACGGGGAGCACCTCTTTCACTCACAAATGTGGGTGAAGGGTTCATCGCTGCAATTTATTGTCGACAACAGGAGCCAAAAGAACCTCATTTTAGTAGAGATCGTGAAGAAGTTGGGCCTACTGAACACACTGCACCCGCAACCGTACACCATCGAGTGGCTTCACCAAGGACTAGATCTCTGCGTCAGCTAGTAGTTTCGCCTTCCCTACAGCATCAAGCCCTTCATGGATGAGGTATTGTGTGATTTTACTCCTCTTGAAGTTTGTGATGTATTATTAGGCCAACCATACTTGTGGCAGTGACATGCTGTTTATGTGTCAAGGCCTCGCACTGTTAATATTTCTTTGGGAACTAAGCTATATAGGATATCATAGGTAGCCCCGCCTATTTCCATCTCTTTGATCCCTGCTAAGAAATGTAGTAAGATCATCTCCCATACCGGGAAATATTTTAAGGTACAAGTTAACTTTGACATTACCATATTTGAGGGAAAGATAGATGCAGATGCCATAGGTAAATGGCTGAATCTATTAGAACGATATTTTTCATTTCATGACTTTTCTAATTGGGAAAATATTACTTTTACACTCCTCAAAGCCGCCCCCCATGTCAAGGACTGGTGGGAAACCTACTGTGAGCAAAAGGACGAGAGGTAAACCTCCCTGTTCTCAGCCACACCCACCTAGAATTATTTCCAAGATGCCATCAAGGAACATTATTATCCCATGGGGAGCTATTAGGGAAAGTACATACAATGGACTATGCTACGACAACAAAGGGATCAAGATGTGCGTGAGCTAACAAATCTGTTCCATACCCTGCGCACAAATTTGGGTATTAAATATTCAGAGAAAAATTTGGTGCTAAAGTACCGCAGTTGTCTGCATAGATACATGTAGGAGGAAATGGAGTTCCTCGACATCTCCTCGCTTGGTGCATCATACCGATATGCTTCCAAGATTGAACATAAATTTAAACAGAAGAAGTGAGACTTTGGATCTGCAAACCCAAAGCAGAGAAAAGGACAAAGCCCTTCCAAGACCCCCAGGTAAACTCCTCGAAGCCACAAGCCAAGGGTGACAGGAAGGAAAAGAAGGACACTGACAAGTTTTTCGAGTTCCATAAAACTCCCACACACAACACGAATGAATTTCGCACAAATATGGCACTAGTGGTCGAGCTGAAAGACTCAGAGATAGATGCATGCTCTGATTCTGAGTCGGAACCCGAAAAGGGTAAGAAGGTCATTGAAGCAGAACCCACTGCGATGGTAGCCACCATCAAGCTCCAAAAGGCAGAACTTGAAGATCCATAGGAGGGGGAGTGCCTCTTTCTCTCACAAATGTGGGTGAAGGGTTCACCGCTGCAATTTATTTTCGACAACCGGAGCCAAAAGAACCTCATTTCAGCAGAGGTCGTGAAGCAGTTGGGCCAGCTGACCACACTGCACCTAAAACCGTACACCATCGGGCGACTTCACCAAGGAAGAGATCTCTGCATCAACCAACAATGTCGCCTTCCCTACAACATCAAGCCCTTCACAGATGAGGTATTGTGTGATGTTTTTCCTCTTGAAGTTTATGATATATTATTAGGCCAACCATACTTATGGAAGCAACATGTTGTGCATGAGTATAGGCCTCATACTGTTATTATTTCTTTGGGAACTAAGTTATACAGGATACCGGAGGTAGCCTCGCCTATCGCCATCTCTTCGATCTCTGCTAAGCAATGCAGTAAGATCATCTCCCATACCGAGAATTTTTTTTCTTTATTTTTTATTCACTCTGAAAGTAAGGGGAACATTGTGGCCACATTCATGGGCCCCAAGAAGGGTTCCTCCACACAACAGAAGCAGGTGGGCAAGGTCGTGGAAGAATACATGGACATCTTCTCCTCACCCACAAGGGTACCCTTTCACTTTCATGTCAAGCATCCGAATGATTTGACTCCTAGAGAACCTCTACCCAATCGTAGCTCTCCATAGCTCGATTGGTCAAAACCCCTTTCAAGTGGGGTTGGGATTCAAACCACTATGTCCCATTGATGTGGCCATACTATTTGCAGCTACTCAGGCAACTTCGGCCCATGTCCAGTCTGAAAATGACATGGCTAACAACTTCATTGAGCGAATCCAACACATCTTCCAACAAGTCTATGATATATTGGACAAATCCAATGCTAAGTACAAGCAACGACATGATAAGCATCTGGTGCCACACAAGTTCCAGGTGGGTGAAAAAATTTGGATACATTTGCAAAAAGAGTGCCTCGCTGGGCCCCACCATAAGATTCGTCCGCTCTGATATGGGCCATATACCATCACCAAGGCAGTAGGGGACAATACCTTTGAGCTCAGTATTCCATCATTCCTTGGTCTGCACCCAATGTTCAATGTGGACCACCTTCGGCCCTACTTTCCACCATTACTGGACACATGCAACAATGCAGAACAACTCACACCAACTGAGTTAAACCCAGACTACATGAAACATACCACCATAGATTGTATCATGGACGCGCAGATCAAGAACACTTTCCAGCAGAAGATCCAACTGTATTTGGGTGTCAAAGTTGACTAACTCTTGCACCAAGGCAAGTGGCTCACTAGGGACCAAGTTCAGTAGAGGTTTCCTCATCTCATGGAGCAACTCAATGCAATGGGTACCATTGATTCTTAAGAGGGGAGGAATGATCCAGGTGGATATTGGTGGCCACCTGCCTATTCCACTTTGACCCCTGCCATCATTTCTTTCAGTTTTTTAGTTTCCTTAATTGTAGCACAATTTACTATTTTTGGCAGTTTTTCGGGTCTTGAACTTCTAGAGCTGTTTTGAGGCCCTAAACGAATTTTTTTGGGAAAAATGGGACCAACATGTCTTTTTAATTGATGTTGGTCACTTGAAAGTTGTAACGCCAAGATAGATATTTCTAACGAGGTATTGTGCATGCCAAGCGAAGATGGTATGCCAAAGTTATGACCTCGGGAAGTTGATGTACCAATTTACCCAAAAGGGGCCCAAAGTTTTTTTGATTCATCCCCTAGGGTTATGTTTTTGGATGTTTAGTGTTTTCTATTATTTATCAATAATAAATAGGCCTTTTAGCCTCATTGTTGTTGAGATTTTGTGTAGTTGGGGTAGCATCAGTGTGCTCTAGCCCTGAAACTTTGTGGAGGGGATAAGAAACACATCACCTCCAAAACCCAGAAAGAGTTTAGAGAAATTTCATCTGGCGTTGAAGTTATTCAAATAATTAATTATTTTAATGTGATCCCTAAGTATAAACTTAGGGAAATTAAATAATTAAAGTGAATTAATTAACACATGTGCTGAAATGTTCTAAGTGACGTGGATAAAGCAGTCTTTTAATCTAAGCCGTTGATAAGTGATTTAATCACGACCGTTGATGTGTTCAACGAAAAATTATAAGAGAAGGGCTTAAGGGTCAGTTGGAGACACACACACGAGGCATAGCTAAGAAACTAAGTTGGCATTCTAGGGCAGGGTTCGCTAAGAATTTTCGGAGGAGTTTTCTGCAATGAGGGGTAGTATTGGCTGAGGGTATGATCTAATCTCAGAGCCAAGGGTCAGCAAGAGGCAGAGGAGCAGATTTTAGGGTTAGTGCAGAGGAGCAAGGGCAGAAGCAGTAGCAGTTGCGCAACAAAGCTTCAACTGCTACGCAGACTCATGAGGGGAAACATTGCAGCTTTAGAGGGCTTCCATAGTTACACAGAGGCCTCTAGAGGCAGTATAAGGACTGCATCACCCACTCTGGGGTTACGCAGTCCCCTTCTGAGTAATGTAGAGGCACATAGAGCCCAGCAGGGATGACGCCGAGGCTTCAAGGGCAATGCTGGGGTTTCTAGGGCTAGAATCTAGCTGAGTCTTATAAATCCCATTTGAGGGCATGGATCAGTCAGAATCTTGGTCTTAGAACAACAAGTTAGCTGCAGATCTACTTTTTTTCTGTCGGGTTAACCAAATTTGGTACCCATATTTGTTGTACTCATAACCTACTGTTGGCCAGATAAATCGTTCTTGCGGACAAGACCGATCTCCCTAGTGTCAGAAGACAATCTAGCAACAAACGAACAACTAAGTTTGTCTTTCTCTAGATATATTCGTTTTACAAATAAATGTTATGAAGGTGTCGATCCTACCTTAGATCCAAATGCTTATTTGTAGTCGCAGTGCTTCCATTGCATCAATAATCCTTCATCGCAACAAGGGCCCTTTTGTCACAAGAAAGTATTATCTTTCATTGATCTGCAATCACAAACAAGAAAATATCAATAGCACCTGTATAACAAATAATCATAAAACATACCTATCATAGTGATCAAGGAATCTATGAAATAAACAATCAAACGACAGCTTATTGAATTAAACAATCGAACGACAATTTATTGAGAAAAACAGAACTTGATTGTATTAATCTTCAAATATACAGAAGAACCTTACAACCTTTGCCTTGATGTTCGAAAGGCCTTCCCGGGGTCCGAAGCAGGAATCTCCTCTACTCTGATAAGTCTTGCACTCTTCCTCCAGAAGCATAAAGAGGTATGTGATCTTTCCTCTCAAAAGCTCAGCAAAAGGAAATCTAAATCTCAACAGCACTTCAACTCAAATATTTTACCCATCAAAATATTCTTCAATCCTCCATTAGTTTCCTTAACATAGAAATCTTCTTGAACTTCCCCCCAAAAGGCTACCCAATGCCTCCTTTTATAGAGCAGATGAGGAGGTTAGGATTCCACCTTTAAAGGGATAGAATCCTCCTTCAAAGGGATAGGCTCCTCACATCAAGGGATTAGTTCCTTAAGGTGTGGGATACATGCACCTTACTAAAGCGTACTCATCCCCAAAAAATCTCATCCAGAACCTTCCAGAATTGACCAAAATTCAACTTTTAATCTTTTCTTTCGCGCTTTTTGACTTTACAGGGGTACCGCACCTATAACACAGAGAAAGTGCGTTCTAGAACGCAGTTTATCTTCACATTACATGCGTACCCAAGCTAAAAACGCATGCAGACTTCATGTTACCTGCGTACCCAAGGCTTTTTTGAGTTTTAAGGGTTTTTCCTCTAGTTTCAGGGCTTGGAATGAGGAAAAAAGGTTGTAAGACTTGCAGAGGAGGCATGTATGAGTGTTTAATGAGCTCATACAGTCAGCAGAATGTCAAGGTGACATTTTTCAGTGTAACAAATTGCCCCCTAAAGTGCGAAGTCTGAAATAGATGAAGCTATAGTCTGTCATATATGAAGAGTGAAGTACTTTATCATTTCAAGGATCATCCTGTGGACACCCCAGTCGGAACCTGTCAAAACATTCAATGCAAAATATATATATATGTAATCATATCATCGCTGAGGTAGGCATTCCCATACTCAGATCAAAAACTAACTAGAACTAATCTAAATTGTTCTGATACAGGAATGATTTTGAATACATCACAGTATAGACATATGTCGACACAGCATGGACGCAGCCATCTGTTTATAAATAGTCCACTGTATAATAACAAAACTCCTCGCAGCCTGGATGGTGGAAACTAGATCCAGGGTCTTGATTTTCGCATCTCGAACTAGTACGATTCTATCCATGCGATTAAATGTGTTGAAGTCGAACATGGTAGAAACCACTTGATTACCAGTCAATGATGTAAACTGTTAACAAGTGTGAGAGAAACCACCAATAATGTCAATGGCTCTCAAAGTACTCAGTACAATCCATGAAATGTGAATCAATGAGCTGAAGTCGAACATCTCACGGAATCATTCGATCGAAGGTCAATGATGTAACCTGTCGTCGAAGGCGAGAAACCTGCCATTGAGGCATGCAGATTTCAAGGTACTAACGATTTCTGGATCAACTTCCTAGATAATGAGCTGATGTCGATAGAAAGTGATCCGTCGTAGGAAAGCCCACAACACAAAATCATAGATCAAGTTTTGAAGAAATATATCGGCAAGGACTGACTCAGGGATGGTCAAAATGGATGACAGATATTTTGCAAATGAATGGTTTATTTGAACTATCCTCTTGAACACATAACGACACTGCAGATGGCTTGGTGACAATTGACCCAAAGCTAATACCCTAAAACCGACTGAAGACCTTCAATGTGGTTTGATTAACTGTTAGGCAAAGGATTTCCCAACCCAGGTGGACAAAAAAGTGTCGTGTTCAAGAGTGGTTAACGGTTTTCCGAAAAATCAAAATGTGACAAACAGGTTCGTTTTTCTCTCTTTTCCCCCACCATTTCTGGCAAGTACCTCTTTATTTTTGACAAGCTTGAGGAGGATAACATTTGCTTGTTTATAAGCTCATCCTTCGGATGAGTCCAACTTAGTTTAAGATTCGAACCCTAAGAAGGAGTGGTTCGTTCCTGTTGAAAATTAAACAGGTCCTTTACTGTTAAGTTTTAACGAGTCTAGTATAGGAGAAACTCGGTGTTTTTCAATTTTAGGGAGTCAAAAGAAAAACTTAAGGAAACTCCATGGGTGTACTTTTTCGTAAATTTAGTCTCTCGGGCCCGAAAAAGGATAAAATAATGCGGGAGAGAACTCTATTGACCGTAATTAGTCAACGTATACCTTTTTCGTAAATAGTCCATTTCAGTCCGTAAAAGGGGTAAACTTATACTGAATGGACGATCATTCATTTACTTTAACGAGTTCGAATAATCAAGTACTCGGCAATCTTTTCATGTTTAGAGAGTCTGAAAAGGGCTTAAAAGAGAACTCCATGGTTTCGCTTTTTCGGTAAGTTTTAACGAGTTCGAAAAAGGGATAAAAATGTACTCGTGGTTTTCACTTTTTCGTAAGTTTTAACGAGTTCGAAAAAGGGATAAAAATATACTCCTGTGGCCAACTTTCAATTTAATTTACGAGTAGGAAAAGACGGAAAGAACTCGGCATTTTCATGTGTTTTACGAGAATGAAAAATAGCAAAATGATCTCGGGATTTTCATGAGTTTAACGAGCTTTGAAAATAACCAAAATTGACTCAAGATAGGTTTCATTTTTTCAAAAGCTTGAAACAGAGAAAAACTATGCTTCAGAGTGGTTTCATTTTTTCACAAGCTTGAAACAGAGAGAAAACTGTGCTTGATGCCCCCTAAAGCGTAACTGCTAGAGTGCATGCCCCCCCAGCTTCATTTCATTCAACTAAGTACACTAGTAATAAATAGCTGGATGGAATGAAGGTTCATTTACGAGATCATATCAAAGACCCGACCTAAAAACTAACCTAAATATACGACTTAAAATCTACGAGATCTAGTCAAAGACTCGACTCAATTAGGGGAGGATTTGTTTCATTTTTTAACGAGCTTGACACAGGAAAAGAACTATGCTCATGGCAACGTGTTTCATTTTTTAACGAGGTTGACACAGTAAAAGGAACTTTCCTCTTCTACAATCTACCTATTTCTAATCTACCTACATAACCTACTGATTCATTTTTTAATGAGGTTGACACAGGAAAAGAACTGTCCTCATACCTAATTCATTTTTTAATGAGGTTGACTCAGTAACAGGAACTATCCTCTGAACAACTGATTCATTTTTTAACGAGGTTGACACAGGAAAAGAACTGTCCTCAAACCTGATTCATTTTTTAATGAGGTTGACACAGTAAAAGGAACTATCCTCACCCACACTGTTTCATTTTTTAACGAGGTTGACACAGTAACAGGAACTATCCTCACAAACTACTTATTTCTAATCTATTAATCTACCCTCTACAATCTACCTACATGTTTCATTTTTTAAGGAGCTTGACACAAGACAAGAACTCTGCTCCAGACACCTGTTTCATTTTTTAATGAGGTTGGCACAGGAAAAGGAACTATCCTCACCAAAGCTTGTTTCATTTTTTAAACGAGCTTGACACAAGAAAAGGAACTATGCTCTCGACTAACTGATTCATTTTTTAATGAGGTTGACACAGGAAAAGAACCATCCTCAGACACACTGATTCATTGTTTAACGAGGTTGACACAGTAAAAGGAACTTTCCTCACACTCACTGATTCATTTTTTTAACGAGGTTGACACAGTACAAGGAACTCTCCTCACACACCTGTTTCATTTTTTAACGAGGTTGACACAGTACAAGGAACTTTCCTTTTAGAATTGTTTCATTTTTTAATGAGGTTGACACAGGAAAAGAACTATCCTCACCACCGACTGATTCATTTTTTAACGAGGTTGACTCAGTAAAAGGAACTCTCCTCATACTCACTGATTCATTTTTTAACGAGGTTGACACAGTAAAAGGAACTCTCCTCATACAACTGATCATGGCTTCCAACTGGAAGAAACACATGTCAATGGAAAAACCTTGATCATGGCTTCCAAGAGATCTTCATCAGAAGGAAGAATAGTTCTCTGGAAGGAATGCATGTCAAGGGACTCAAAAGGGATAAGAACATCGCGTTCAAATGATCCCATAGAGTTTTCCTATGTCAATTAACGGATCTAAGTCAAAGGAAGACGAGCAAACAGTGAGAGGCTCACTTACATCGGTAACTGAAAACATGGGACTAGTTGCCACATAATTAACCCGTGGCGGGGTAGATACCACTTTAGAATCAGGAACATTTAGGGCTGTCGGATTATTGGTAGTCGAATTAAGACTAGTGAATGAAAGCTAGTCTACAGTCACAATGTTTCCATTGTGAGGGAAAGACATTACGCGAAAGAGTGTTGATACGACAGCTTTCATTGCATAAACATAGTCTCGCCCAAGGAGTAAATTGAAATCCAAGGGACCTCGAACTACCATAAGATCAATACAGACAGTTTTACCTTCCAAAGTAATAGAAAAATTAGGAAGGATCCCTAAAGGTTCACTAATGGTTCTGTTAAAATCTTTCAGATTCTGCGTAATAGGCACAAGCTGAGGAGAACCCAAAGCTTTCCAAGCAGTTGAGGATAAAATACTAACAGAAGCACCTTCATCTACCTGTGTGCGGTGTATGTCCCTACCACCAAACTTCACAATGATTTGGAAAGGGATGGAGGAAGGAAGACAAGGTTCTGTTAGTCTATTCCAATCAAAGGAAAAGACCTCAGTACTTGGAGGGGGCTCTGTAGAAACAGGTGAAATGCCCCCCAGCGTAGAAGAATCTGATGTAACAAGAAGAACCTGAGCGGTATGAAGTTCACTCTCTACAGGGAGAATGGGATCGACTGAATGTGAAATCGAATCGACCACTTGATCAACTAATGGATCATCAACCTGAGTGATATGAGTTTCACTCTCCAATGGAAGAGTGGGATCAACCGTACTTGAAATTAGATCAATCACTCCATCAGTTGACGGTAGGTTGGGAGAAAGTTTACGGTAACCAATTGGAAATTCTTGCTGTGGAACAGTAAGGTTTTCCAACAATTTTGAGGCTTCATCCATGTGAGGGCAAATATGAGTTTGATGAGTCCCTTTGCATAACTTACAAGGAAACCTAACTTTACCCTTTTTCCCAGGAACCTGACTATCACTGGTTGATGGATCAACGAAAAGTTGATGAGATTTTTCTGACCATACTTCCAAGACCTTTGGAATACCAGGACAATTGACAAGGAAGTGGTCACCCTTACAAAGCCTGCAAGGGTATTTGGGTTTACGATGCATGTTGGAGGTTTCCTCAACACAACTAACACTTACAACCATGGTTGGTTGATTGACTTCTTTCTTATCCTTCTTCTTCTTCTTCTTCTTCCCTTTCTTCTTCTTAGCCACTTGGTTACTAGCGTCAAGGCTTTTACCAGGTGAAGAGGAAGAAATGGAGGAAGAAATATTAGGCGAAGAAGGTAAAGGGTCAACTGAAGGTTGGTGATGTTGAGATGGTGAACTCTGTTGAGGTGAAGCATCCGGTTGAGGTGAAACAATTGGAGTATTCGGGACCAACGAAGTTGAAAATAACCATATTAGTAAACCTACTGTAAATCCAGGTAATGACAATGTAGCCATATAAGGAGGACCAACATTTCCAAAGCAAGGAAAAGTACTAGGATTCTCGTTAAGAGGGGTTCCTTGGTTGGTAAATTCCGGAACAGTTGTCATTATATTCAACTTCAGTGAATTTTATTAACAAATTAAAAACTAAAATTAACTACTCACAATTTACACCTAACAATTAAAATTCACAATTCACACCTATGGTCTCTAAAAGTAAAAACAAACAAATTAACACGCGCTATCAAATCTAGGAGTCAAACCACACACAAACAGTAACTTCCCGTACTAAAAACACTAGTTGGTGATGAAATCCAACATCGTAGAATTTAATAAAGAAAGGGCGGTTGGAACAGTTACCCTGACAACCTGCTTAATGAAACAGACTGGCACAAGTTTCTTCACAAAACCATCTCGAGTGAAGAGAACCCCCCAGAGAGTCCAAGTGAGTCTAGTCGACGTCTGCTCCAGGTACAGTGGGATCTTCCCTCCACCTTCACCTTAGGAAAGAATCCTATAGATTATGGCCACTAAGGTTACCAACAGAAACAAATATACCTGGGGGAACAGTCTACGATCCGATACACACGCAAGGGCAGAGTAACAAAGCTCAATCCCCTTGAAGGCTCCTTGACATAATCCAAGGTTTACCGACAAGTGACCCCAGGCTCCTCGACAATGGTCTATCCGAGGTTTACCGTTTTTAATACGTGTATATCTGCTATCGTTCCCAATGAGGAAGGATTGATTACCTCACTGGTTCGATTATGATCTCGTGCTTGACTCCTTTAGGAGGAGCTTCCCAGAGCATACATGCAACAATTGGAATTTTTCCTACCGCAAGATCGACTACTTGTTTGTTTTATTGTCTTGGAGAGTTAACTAAAACCTATTCCAAGACACTAGCCTAAGCTAGATTGGTGGAAAGAGCCCTAAAAATGTAAAAATTACTAGATGAATTTTAATTAAGCGCTGTGTTATTTAGGCTGTTATTACTCAAAAGGTAAATGGATATGAAACCAATGGTGTTATGACCCGAACCAAAACTGAATGCAATCGAATATGATAATGTAATCTTTTCAATTCGATGAATCCTAATTAAAGTAAGGAGAGAGTTTCCATCACTTCCAACAATGCAAAGATTGATAACTAAGAGAAAATATAACAAATTCTCTAATGCACTAATTTTATCAAGAAAAACTAATGCAAATCAATCTCAAAACAATTTTTTATTTTTGTGTTTTTAAGCAAGCATAAAAACATCTAAATTCAAATCAAAGAAAATTAATCTAAATCTACGATTGATTTTTTCAGAATGTAAACTATGCAGTTGTAATCTATGCACAATTCACATGAAAAGTATGCAAATGTAATCTATGCACATTTTTCATTCATATTCTGAAAATGAGAATTCTAATTATGCAAATGTGATCTATGCAAGAGAATTCTCAAACACAAGATGGTTCTAATGTAATCTAAGAACCAATCAAGTGGAAGTCAAGAAAATCGGGTGAGAGTTCCAAAGATCAAAAAACACTCAAAGGCGATTAACACTCATACACAATTTAGCCCCCCCCGGCTAAATTGTGAATACACAATGAGGGGGAAATTTTTTTGCAAAAACAAAAGCAAAAACATGCAAAATTGTGAAAAGAATGAGACAAACCTTCAATTAATGACCAAAGGAAATCAAATTAAGAATTTCTCAAAAAAGAGACTCAAAACACCCAATTAACTTAATGGAGATTGATGAGATGAAGAATTGCTGAAAGAAATTTAGAAACAAGAGATTTTTGACAGAAAAATACAGATCTGGGTAGATGCTAAGAATCCTAAATTAAATCTAAACTAAACTAAAAGAAGAAATCTAAGTTTTTCAAGACTTTTAATAGGGTCCGCAGGCCCCAGAAGTAACAGGTGCGGTCCCGCACTGGTTACTTAAGGAAAGTGCGGAGATGCCCGCACTGTGTGTGAAGACAAAGTGCGGTCCCCTGAAAACTTCAAGAAAAACATAAAAGATTTCAAAATTTTAAAAAAAAGAAGAAAAACTAAGCTACCCAGGCAGATATCCATTAATCAAAAACCAGGAAAAACTTTTCCTCAAATCAAAATAAAAGAGAACCAAAAAACAAGTTCTTTCCCCAGTGGAGTCGCCAATTTGTTGGCCGGATAAATCGTTCTTGCGGACAAGGCCGATCTCCCTAGTGTCAGAAGACAATCTAGCAACAAACGAACAACTAAGTTTGTCTTTCTCTAGATATATTCGTTTTACAAATAAATGTTATGAAGGTGTCGATCCTACCTTAGATCCAAATGCTTATTTGTAGTCGCAGTGCTTCCATTGCATCAATAATCCTTCATCGCAACAAGGGCCCTTTTGTCACAATAAAGTATCATCTTTCGTTGATCTGCAATCACAAACAAGAAAATATCAATAGCACCTGTATAACAAATAATCATAAAACATACCTATCATAGTGATCAAGGAATCTATGAAATAAATGATCAAACGACAGCTTATTGAAATAAACAATCGAACGACAATTTATTGAAAAAAACAGAACTTGATTGTATTAATCTTAAAATATACAGAAGAACCTTACAACCTTTGCCTTGATGTTCGAAAGGCCTTCCCGGGGTCCGAAGCAGGAATCTCCTCTACTTTGATAAGTCTTGCACTCTTCCTCCAGAAGCATAAAGAGGTATGTGATCTTTCCTCTCAAAATCTCAGCAGAAGGAAATCTAAATCTCAATAGCACTTCAACTCAAATATTTTACCCATCAAAATATTCTTCAATCCTCCATTTAACTTAACCTCTCAAAACTTAAACCAAAAGGCTTCCCAATGCCTCCTTTTATAGAGCAGATGAGGAGGTTAGGATTCCACCTTTAAAGGGATAGAATCCTCCTTCAAAGGGATAGGCTCCTCACATCAAGGGATTAGTTCCTTAAGGTGTGGGATACATGCACCTTACTAAACCATACTCATCCCCAAAAAATCTCATCCAGAACCTTCCAGAATTGACCAAAATTCAACTTTTTAATCTTTTCTTTCGCGCTTTTTGACTTTACAGGGGTACCGCAGGCATTACACTGGAAAAGTGCGTTCTAGAACGCAGTTTATCTTCACATTACCTGCGTACCCTAGCTAAAAACGCAGGTAGGCTTCATATTAACTGCGTACCCAAGGATTTTTTGAGTTTTAAGGGTTTTTCCTCCAGTTTCAGGGCTTGGAATGAGGAACAAAGGTTGTAAGACTTGCAGAGGAGGCATGTATGAGTGTTTAATGAGCTCATACAGTCAGCAGAATGTCAAGAATAATAAACCCTCATATATGCTGCACCGATTTTACCGCATTGGGTTTTTATGGGGACTTATGTCCAAAAATATGTGTGTCACTATGTTGAATGAGCATAATATTCAGTAAATGACTTGCATGTGTGTAGGCTATTAGTTGTGTTTACTTCGGTATTTTCTGAATATTTTTCCGAAAATAACTTGTATAACCTAATCAAAAGTAGGAGAAGTAAACCATGATACTACAGTAGGATTTCTGCATAACTGTATTTAGGAATTTTTACATGGTATAAGAGCGATAGAAGATCAAGCTGAATCTCTAGCAAATCAGCTAAAGAATATTTTCTCTGTAGGACAGCAGAGATCTGGAAGGGGCAGCTTGGCAGCAGGAGGACGCAAAACTAGAAAGGGGCAGTGTTGCAGCTACAGAAGGCCATCAGGCTTACGCAGAGCCTTCCCACGCTAGCGTAAGGACCGCGTCACCCAATCTGGGGTTGCGCAGTCCACTTCTGAGCATCGCTGAGGCTACGTTGGGCCAGTCAGTGGGACGCAATCTAGTCATTCTTCCTGTTGTAGAGAAGTTTTTCCAAGATCCAAAAGCAATAATTCAGATCTTCATTAGTGTTGGTGTGGTGGAGATTCTGCTGGTGCAGAATTGTGGCTAGCTAAGTCAACAAAGAGTGGGAGGAAGACAACCACTCAGGAAATATGAGATTCGATCAGGAGGGTGATCAGAGAGAATTGTTAGATTGGTTTGGCTGAAGATTTATTGGAGGGAAATCAATTTTTAGAGGGAGAAACTACTATAGAGGGTTTCTATTTTCCAAGAAACCTAGATCCAATTTTTTTTTTGAGTATTGCAACAGAAAGAGGGAGAAGAGTATATGTTCTGATAGATCCGAGTAGATGGCGCTACATGGACTGAGAGATCAGGATAGGTTGGATGGCATGTCCAACTTTGTTATATGGAGGGCCAGGATCCTGTCTGTCCTAGATGATTATGGCCTCAAGGACCATGCAGAGAAAGTCCTAGCTATGCCAATCGATGTAGATCCTCTAAAGATGTACGAATAAACTCAAGCGCGAACTAAGCTTTTTATCATGGACGGAGTCAAAGACCACGTAGTGCCTCATATTTCCAGAATGAATACAACAAATGAGATGTGGGTAGCATTGGACATGATGTATCAAGGAGGATCTGTCCAAATAAGGATGCTTCTAGATAATCAGATGCGGTTGTTCTAGATGCAGAAGGGTGAGGATATAGATCCCTTCCTCTTCAGACTATCCAGGATCATCTGATTGCCATGGGTACAAATCCATATGAGGAGCTCCTAGTGAGGAATTCCCTGAATGCAGTCACTGAAGAATGGGAAACATTTGTCCAAAGAATTTTGGGCAGGGTAGCAATACCATCATGGGAAGACATGTGGGCAATCCTCCGTTAGCAGGAAATCAAGAGATTTATCAAGAGGAAAAGCAGCGGAAGCGGATCAACCAAAGTAAAGAAAGAGGAGGAGGAGGATGCATCCCTTGCATCGAAGGAACGTAGGCAACAAGGGAAGAATAAGAGGGACATATCCAACATATGGTGCTTTAATTGTGGCAAAATTGGACACTTCACCATCGCTTGTCCTAAGAAGAAGGACAAAGGATCTTCTGAATCCAAGGCTGCAACAACAAAGGATGATGGCTTTGATGATGATGCAACCATGAGTGCTCATGTACCTCGAGAGAAGAGGTGGGGCGATATGGATTTGTAGAGCAGCTACATACAGGAGTGGTGGGATCCTTGAGTCAACCGTACTCTTGGATCACATACGAGCTACGAGAGCCTTAAGATGGTAGCAGAATAAGTCAGGATATGGTTATAGAAGGTCATAGTGAAGTAGAGGGCAGTGCTGAAGAGTTGAAGAGGGAGTAGCACAATGCAGAGGCAACAACATCGCAGAGGCTGATGGGACTTCAACAACATAGAGAGGTAATGATAACGTAGTGCAAAGTTGTAGCATCGCAGTGGCTTCAAGAGGACAGTGTAAATCAACAGCCAATGGAGCTTCAGTGATGGGATGCAGCCTAAATTGTTTGTCAACGATTGGGAAGTAGTCCTTTAGTTGCTTACTTCTCGAAAACTGAGTTGTAGTGTAGTAGTTAGCAGTGGCAGTGCTATGGGCAACATGATGCAACAAGTTGAGATGGAGCTACAGTACAAATGTGGCAGTGTCAGTGGCAGTGACATGGGAAGTAGTACAGGGAGAAGTAGTGTAGTAGATGAAGGGAAGCACGCCAAGCATCAACATCATAGAGACCAATACCAATACCTTGCGATACATGGTGTGGATGTATTGCTAGAGCACACTCCATGCTAAGAGGGAGTGTTAGATTTTGTGTTGCTGGGGTAGCATCAGGTGTGCTCTAGCCCTGAAACGTTGTGGAGGGGATAAGAAACACATCACCTCCAAAACCCAGAAAGCATTTAGAGAAATTTCATTTGGTGTTGAAGCTATTCAAATAATTGATTATTTTAATATGATCCCTAAGTCTAAACTTAGGGAAATTAAATAATTAAAGTGAATTAATTAACATATGTGCTGAAATGTTCTAAGTGAGGCAGATAAAGCAGTCTTAGTCTCAACCGTTGATAAGTGATTTAATCACGACCATTGATGTTTTCAACAAAAAAGTATAAGAGAAAGGCTTGAGGGTCAGTTGGAGACACACACACGGAGGCAGAGCTGAGAAACTAAGCCAAAATTCTAGGGCAGGGTTTGCAAAGATTTTCTGGAGGAGTTTTATGCAGCGAGTGGTAGTATTAGCTAAGGGCATGATCTGATCCCAAAGCCAAGAGTCAACAAGAGGCAGAGGAGCAACTTTCAGGGTCAACGCAAAGGAGAAAGGGCAGTAGCAGCAATAGTTACGCAACAACTATGCAACACATCTTCAGCTGCTACGCAGGCCCAGGAGGGGCAGAAATGCAGCTTCAAAGGGCTTCCAGAGTTAAGAAAAGGCCTCCAGAGTTAGCGTAAGGACTGCGTCACCCACTCTAGGGTTACGCAGTCTCCTTCTGAGCAGCGCAAAGGCACGTAGAGCCCAGCAGGGATGATGCTGAGGCTTCAGGGGAAACACTGGGTTTTCTAGGGCCAGAATCGGGCTGAGTCTTGTAAATCCCATTTGAGGGTGTGGATCAGTCATAATATTGGTCTCAGAATAGAAGGTTAACTACAGATATACTTTTTCTCTGTCGGGTTAACCAGATTTGGTACCTAGATTTGCTATACACAGAATATACTTAATAATAATAAACCCTCATATTTGCTGCACCAGTTTTCCTGCATTGGGTTTTTCCGAGAACTTATGTCCAAAAATTTGTGTGTCATTTTTTTGAATGAGCGTAATATTCAGTAAATGATATGCATGTGTGTAGGTTGTTAGTTGTGTTTACTTCGGTATTTTCTGAATATTTTTCTAAAAATAACTTGTATAACTTAATCACAAGTAGGAGAAGTAAACCATGATACTACAGTAGGATTTCTGCATAACTATATTTGGGAATTTTCACAATTGTAACACATTTCAGAGGCATGTAGCTACAACATCTCTTCTCGGATATGAGCTACCATCGCCCAATCTAGTTTATTTCCATTCTATCTGTAAGCATATTTAAATTCTTTGATATTAATGAAATGAAGTGTTATTTCCGTATCTTTGTATTTATGGTTATATTCGTATTTTTTTGCATTCCTACATAAATTTGGATTAGAAAAACACATCAACACATGGGGACACAATATTTTTAGGTGGAAACCCAATGTGGGAGAAAACCACCATACATCTTGTACTAATACAGACTATTACCATTATGCAAGCTCCTACCTATGGGAGGCTACCACCTTTAGTTTCTCCAGCTCCGATTGGAAGGAAGCTACTACTCCCTAATCAATTTTACAATCTCCCGCCAAAAGGAAGCTCCTACTCCCTCACTGTTAGGTCCCTATATTACTAGTGTAGTCCCTTATTGTTGTTAGTGTATCCCCCTTATTGTTATTGTTGTACCCCTGTAGTCCCCATAATGTTATTATTGTGCCCCATAAAACCCCACTATTGTTATTGTTGTGCCCTTACATTATTATTGCTAGGTTGGCTAGGATTATATTGTGACCCCATGGACTCCTATATATATAAAGGAGGTTTTTTCATTTGAATCATCCAAGAATTGTTCATTTATGTAATGTAAAGGAGGTTTCCCCCTTGAAGTGGCTGATTTCTAAGGCGTTGATCTCTCTGTAGAAATTTGAATAACTGATATATTATTCACCGAGATTCTCCTGATCACACACTATTTGACTTCATGCACAATACAGAATGTCTTCTACCATTGATCATCACATGCGGAAATAAAATCAATTGCATGCACACATTAAAGCCATAAAAATTCACACATATGAACACAGTATGTAATGGGAAAGCTTAAAGCTGAAAACCCCCAACTATTTGTATATTATATATGTCATAGAGATCATGTAACAATCATCATACAAAGCTCCTCATAAGCTCTCAGTATAATCTCCACTTGCTACACACTAATCAAGCTAGATCTAGCAAAACACATGCTCCAGTCTCTGCCACTTGATAGCCTGCCTCTACTACGAAATCCCTACTGAAGAATGCCTCTTGATGAGAATTAATTACCCCAGCCTTGCTCACGCAGTATTTATAGGCATCTCTACTGAGTGTTGGATGCAAATCATGCATCACTTATAGCCACAACTGATAGTCACACTTGCCCTTTCACCTATCTCTGCACTGGTCTCCACTGAAACTGTTCATGCACTGAAGTTAACTGATGTATTCTTTAGTTGATTAATGAGTTTATAATTAGTGAATTAATTAATAATTAATTCACACCACTCTCACTAATTGTATCAATTAGTTAAACTAGATAAAAATAGCTCAACTATGTTTAGATTAGTTAAACTGAACACAACTCCATTAAATTCCTTAATCAACTCCACCAAACTCTGTCACATGAGTTCTAACTAAAGTATCCATGCAATAGCTCCACTTAACCCTCAGGAATAGTGTAATTCCTTCTGTCAACTCCTATTTCACATCTGTGCACTTAACTGAAGTGCTCCAAGAGAATAAGATAATGTTTAGAGTCCAAATATTATTAAGAGCTAATAATATTCGACATATCTATTTTTAGACTAGAAATCTAAAAATAGATTCTGCCCAATATGTCTAAAAATAGAAATCCATATATTTTTCCAACTTGACCAACCATCCACAAATAGCATCCTGCAACTCATAGAATATGATTGACATGTCTAAAAATAGACTTTGCGACAAAAATCACCTGTGTGCCCCCCACATAGTTTTGGTGATCACTTTCCAACTAGGATCAGGAATGATGTTTCAGGATGCCTCCTTCATTGTTTCTTGTTGCAATCTTCAACACTCTCTTTTCTTCTATTTTTAGAGCTGGTTTCATAACATTTGGTATCAGAGCTTTGGATTCTAGGGTTTCACTACTTCAAATAGGTCATTGTGGAATTTTCGCCATAACGTTTTTTTCTACGAAATTTCAGAAGCTAAAAAAAATCCATTTGCGAAGAAATCTTGATGAACTTCATGTAAAATTTTTATATCTTGGTTCAAAATATTTTTGGAGATATGATCTGTGGAAGTTAGGGTTTTTGCAGGCTCCCGAATTTCATCTCAAAGAGGTGACCTTGGGGAAATCGTCATAAATTTCTCTTCGAGCATCGAATTGGAATTATGTAATATGTGGCCAAAATTACACAGAATTTATTTTAATGTATATCAATTTCAGAGCCGAAGGAGGAAACAGTGACACGTGGCACACCGTACAAGTTCGCACTATTGAACTAGTCCATAATTAGGCCATTGCGGGAGAATAAGCATAAATTTGCCTTGAAAAATCCAAATCAAGTCAGATCTATGGCATTGGAAACAATATTCAGAGGGCTACAAAAGGACCAAAGATAAAATCTCGAGGATCCGAAATTCAAGAGATACACCAGTTTCAATATCAAGCTCCTCAAAAGTAAGAAAAAGGTGTGTATTTTTTTTTTCAAATTGCATAAGTCTTGTTTGAAAAATCAGTTTGAAGTGATTCCAAGGGCATATTGAAGCACATATATCAATATTGGGTTCTAAAATGGCCCCTAAAAATAATTCAACACCCATCAAGCCCTTAGAAGGCTCTACTATGACTCATGAAGAGGAAGAAGTGCAACATCATATATCGAAATTACAAGACCAAGTGCACCAAATTTTGCTCTCGCAAAGAGCAACAAAAAATGAAATGGAAGTTTTGAAGAAAGGCGTGGAAGCTAAAATGGATGATTTGAAGAAAGGAATGGAAGATAATATGGATGGTTTGAAGAATGGCATGGATGACATGGAAGCTAATATGGATGGTTTGACGAATGGCATGGATGACATGGAAGCTAAGATAGATGAAAAAACGAAAGACAACATGGAAGACATGAAGAATGATCTAAAAGCAGACATGGAAGTTTTGAAGGAAGGTTTTACAAAGTTGATACAAGAAATGATTCCTAATGGCAAAAAGGTAGTACATGAAACTCATGATGAGAAAAAAATAAATGTAATCGTGACTTCAGAAACTCTAATGCTAGATTGAAGACCCACCATATTCCAAATATCAATATGAATAAGTTTGATGGAAAGGATCCCATAACATGGATACTACATATGGAGAATTATTTTGATCTCCATAATGTGCAAAACACACAAATGTTACGTATTGCAACTTTACATTTAGAACAAAATACATTTGTATGGTATCGATGGCTTTGCTCTCGTAAAAAAATTGTCACTTGGTCAATTTTTATGGAGGAAATAATAGCACATTATGAGGATACAAAGAGCAACACCTTCTTTAGCCAATTGATAAATCTCAAACAAAAGGGTTCAATGGTGGAGCATATTGAGGACTTCCAAAAATTGAATATAAGGGTAACTGATATTCATAGGAACACATGATTGATGTCTTCATAGGGACTTTAAAGGATAACATCCAACATGAGGTTCACCTTTGGTAACCTCATTCATTGGAGAATGCATTAAGGTTGGCAAGAAAACTTGAAAGTAAAATTATGGCGACAAAGAAGCCTACCACTCACATCTATAAAGATGGAAGTGTTGCTACTCCTAGACTTCCACAACCTACAAGGTTGACACCACAACAATTGGAAGAAAAAAGAGCAAAAGGGCTTTGCTACAATTGTGATAGAAAATAAACTAAAGGTCATAAGTGTGCTGAGAAGAAATTATTTTACATAGATTGTGAAGAGGAAGAAGAAAATGAACAAGAAGAGGATATACACCAGGAACCAGCCCCAGAAGAGGAAGAAATGAATCCAACCATATCGTGTAATGCACTGGCAGGAAGTACCACTCCTCAAACTCTCAAGATAAAAGGACAAATCAAGAAGAGAAAGGTAATAGTGTTGATTGATTCAGGTAGCACCCATAATTTTATTCATTGTAAGGTAGCCAAGGAATTAAATTGTTTCCTATACCCAGCACCAGAATGTCAAGTGATGGTTGCAAATGGAGGGACTATAAATTTCTCTGGAAAATGCCATAATATCAAGCTAACCATGGGGGAATATGTATTGACTAGTCCAATGCTTTCCATTCCAATGGGAGGTGCTGATGTTGTACTAGGAGTAGAATGATTACAATCTTTGGGGACGGTAGCTTTTAATTTCAAGAACTTTTCTTGAAATTTTTTTCAGAAGGAAAGGAAGTCGAATTACGGGGTATTGAAGGGAAGCCAGGAAGGATAATAAGCTCTAATGTCATGAAAAAGCTTCTAAAGAAAGAACAATGAGGCGTAATTTCACAATTATGCTCTCTAGAAGTTCCAACATCAAAATCATCTATTTCTGCAGATCTCCAACAAGTCTTGGACAATCATTCCAAGGTGTTTGAAACTCCCAAAGGACTCCCACCTATTCGTGATCATGATCATGCTATTCATTTGATTCCGGGAAGTGTTCCTCCAAACATCCGGCCTTATAGATATCCTTACTTCCAAAAGAGCGAAATTGAACGCATGATTGCAGAAATGTTAGAGGCGGGTATAATTCAACCTAGTCGAAGTTCTTTCTCTGCTCCTGTAGTATTGGTACACAAGAAGGATGGATCATGGCGAATGTGTCCGGATTATAGGGAGCTCAATAAGCTCACCATTAAAGATAAATTTCCCATTCCTGTGATTGATGAGTTATTGGATGAATTACATGGAGAAATTTATTTTACCAAGTTGGATCTTCGTTCAGGATATCATCAAATTAGAATGAAGACTGAAGATATTCTGAAAACATCATTTCAAACTCATGAGGGTCATTATGAATTTTTGGTCATGCCTTTTGGCCTTACCAATGCACCTTCTACATTTCAAGGGTTGATGAATTCCATTTTTAAACCCTTCCTTAGAAAATTTGTGTTAGTATTTTTTGATGATATACTAATGTACAATGGGTCTTGGAAGGATCTTGTTCAACATGTTGAAAGGGTGGTCAAACTATTGGAGGAGAAACAATTTTATGAAAAAACCTCCAAATGTTTCTTTAGAGTACAAGTGGTGGAATATCTGGGTCATATTGTATCTCACGAGGGTGTTAAGGTACACCCTAACAAAATTAAAGACATTAAGGAATGGAAATTCCCCACAACCATAAGGCAATTGCGAGGATTCCTCAGGTTAACAGGGTATTATCACAAGTTTGTTAAGAATTATGGGAGAATAGCAACACCTCTAACAACATTATTGAATAAATATGCATTTTCGTGGACTCCTGAAGCAACTCAGGCCTTTGAACATCTTAAATAGGAAATGTGCCTAGCACCGGTGTTAGCTACGACAGACTTCAAAAAAATCTTTATTGTGGAATGTGATACTACATGCACTAAAGAAATGGCGACCATACCTAATGGGAAGGCACTTCAAGGTAAAAACTAATCATGATAGTCTTAAATTATTTTTGGAACAAAGACTATCTTCAGAAGAGCAGCAAAAATGGGTCACGAAGATGTTGGGTTATGAATTTGAAATCATCTACAAAAAAGGGAAGCTAAATGTTGTTGCAGATACACTCTCAAGAAAGGATGAGGAGGTGGAAGCATTTCTTTGTGCCATTTCTATTATCCAACCACATTGGATAACCGAAGAAAGGGAGGAATGGAAGAATGGCGGAGAAGTGTGGACACTCATTCAAAATTTGCAGCAAGATCCCAGTATATATGATACATTTAGTTGGAAAAATGATTCTTTATGGTACACAAATCACTTATATCTTTGTAAGAATTCCCAACTCAAACAAAAGATTCTTTTGGAATTACACACCTCTCCCATAGGAGGACACTCAGGATTTTTAAAAACTTACCACAGGGTGAAGAAAGATTATTTTTGGGATGGCCTTAAATTTCATATTCAAAATTTTGTGGCAGAATGTTTGGTTTGATAGCAAAATAAATTTGAGACAATTAAGACCCCGGGTTTGCTACAACCTTACCCATTCCAAGTCAATGTTGGGAGGAGGTTTCAATGGATTTTATCACAGGTTTACCTAAGTCCGAAGGAAAGAGTGTCATCATGGTGGTAGTTGATAGAATTACCAAGTATGCACACTTTTGTGCTTTATATCATCCATTTAAAGCAAGTACAATTGCTACTATATTTATGGAAACAATTCAAAAGATACATGGAAACCCAAAGATTATTGTAAGCGATAGAGATACCATTTTCACTGGAAATTTTTGGACTAAATTATTTTCTTGTTTGCGTAATCAACTAGTCCATAGCTCATCTTATCATCCTCAATCCGATGGGAAAAATGAGATAGTGAACAGATGTTTGGAAGGATATCTTCATTGTTTTGTATCTAATAAACAAACACAATGGGTCAAGTGGTTACCTCTAGCTGAATGGTTGTATAACACTTCCTTCCTTACTGCAGTAAAAATAACCCCATTTATGGCACTTTATGGATATCATCCATCATCCATCACATCATATTTTAGAGAAAATTCTAAGGTTCAAGCAGTGGAAGATCACATAAAGCATCAACAACAAGTTCAACTATTAAAGGATAACCTAAATTTGGCACAAAATGAATGAAACAAAAGGCATATCAACATCGTAGCGAGAGAAGTTTTGATGTAGGAGACTCCATATTTTTATGACTACAACCATACAAACAAATGTACCTCAAGCAAGCTAAGAAGGATAATAAATTATCGCCAAAGTACTATGATCCTTACAAGGTGTTGCAAAATATTGGAAATATGGCATACAAATTGGAGCTTCCTACTTCTTCTCGAGTGCACCTAGTTTTCCATGTTTCATGCTTAAAGAAGGTTATAGGTGAGAAACTTCCAGTTCAAACAATATTTCCTAAACTAGATGAGGAAGGAAATGTTGAAGTTTGCAACAAGAAATAGTGAAATTGGCATCCGGAAACAACATCCTTGATCCTAGTGAAAATTAAGCACCTACACTAGGTGGGGCCCACACATGTTATTTTTAGGTGGATGTCTATTTATAGATGTATGTGAAAGTTATATTTATATATTTCATGTTTATTTATAGATGCATGTCGACTATTATTAACCCTTAATAATATTTGGACAATAAACAATAATTGATTCTCAATGAGCACTTGGAAATAGTTAACTGAAGTGGAAAATCAGTTAGCTATAGGAATTTGGAGTTGAGTGGTTGGTTGGTGGGACATGAAAGTGGAATTAGTTGTAACATAGTGATTCTAGTTGTAACAGAGTTGGAAGTGCAGTGGTGCATTAGTTAATGCAAGTTGTAAATCAATTTAACTCAGTTAAGTGAGTTAAAGTCAGTGTAATATCCCAAATCTGGAATGGCTAGTAATCCATGGATGGAAAACGCATTTTCTAGAAATGGAGGTAGCATGATTTGATACCAAGACCTGGATCCCTTAAATAAATACATCTAAGATTTAAATCCAAGAGTTGGGATCAAAGAAATCCTTCTAGAGTAGTTAAACAGATCTCCCACTACTAGATGTTTTCAAAAAGTGCCCGATGAAGGGGCTGCAACAATACATGAGCATACCATGAAGAGACAACGTTATTTTATGAGCTGTGAGACAAGAAGATGTATATATAGCCAAGAATGATGTTATAGCAGTAACAGAGTACATGTTCTTGAGGAAAAATCAACTCAAGAAAGGCAATGCAAGCCTCAATAATACCTGTACATGGAAATGAAAGAACACTGCTACTTTTGCATAAAACCAGACTATGAGGACGCAGTCTATGATAGAATGCTGCTGAAAAATGATGTCGATACATGAATATGACAATATATGGCTCAAATACAATAGGGGAGCAAAGCTTTAACCCTTAGAAACAATAATACATCAATCCTTCAAGGGATTGGTTGAAATATACAAAATGGAAAAAATGTCGGAGTTGCTGGGCAGCAGCTGCAACTCAAATATGGAATTAAGTAGAGAAGGCTGAAGATGATGAAAAATCTCAAGTAGAACTCCTCCAATGGATCTCCTAAGTGGAAGGCTGATCCTTACACTCGAGATCTCACCCTCCAATCAATCTGCAAACTCTCACTGTAGATACTCCATGAAAATAATGCAGTCACTAAGAGGGACTGCACAGTGAGTGGAATAGAACACTATGGCCAGGTTCCAAGATCTGAAAATCAACTCCAATGCTTCCAAACTGATCTCCCAAAGAAAGGAAAGACTCTTTCTCTAAAAAAAAAGAAATGGAAGAGGTGTTGTGAAGTCTCCACTACAACACCCTACAACACAGTATTATGCCGCTGCAGCAATAACACTGTCCTGGAGGAGGATGCTTTGGCCTTGAGCCAAGATATGTGGAGAATGAAGAACCAACCTTCAAGAGGCCTCTCAAGAAGGTGAGGAAATCCTAAACATGAGTTTCCTAGAAATTCTTGCTAAGCAAAAAAGAATGCTCAATGTCTGAATAGACATGAAATCATAAACATATGCATGAATAACAATGGCTCTCCTCCTCTCCATATATAGAAAGTGAAAGCTCTCTCTCCATGGGCCCCATCAATTAGGGTTTCATCCATAAAAGAATATTCCCTCCTCTATCTCTGCGCTGTCCCATGTAGTTCTTTCCACCTCATACCCTGCGCTGGTTGACTTGGTCAAACCTCTTTGCAAATGTCTCCTTTCACACATGAGGGTGTGAAATCCGGTTCCATGGCTGATCCATTTTCATACTAGAGGGATTTTATCTATTTTTTTATTGTATTTGGGCCTCCTAACCCAATTATTCATCTCCTAAGTGAAAATAGACAAAATTAATGTTCCAATTTATTGAAGCAAAAATTTGGAACATTGTAGTCCTCCCCTCCCAAATGTTGCTTGTCCTCAAGCAACTGCAAGGATAGAAATGGAAAGCCTCTACTCAAGGCATGGAGTCTGAAATGTGATGAGGAACATCTCCTGCATGTGGATCCTCCATCCCCAAGCAATCATCCAAACAAAATGAGTCACCTCCCAACATGGCAACCCCTGAAAATCTGCTTCCACCTCAAGCTCTGGAAATGAAGGTGGGCTGAAAATATGAACTTGGAAAGAATCATAGCTTACCCCATGCTGTCCTTCTCTCCAATTATGACAAGTGTAGAGTGTATGCTGATCCCAGGGTGCAAAATTATTGCCCTCAAATGGCAAGGTGAAGAACAATCCCCCAAAGAGTGCTCCTCCAACAATGAAGAACAAGATGGCCCAAAATAATCCCTCCATGATGAATAGGACATGGTCATCATAGAAAATCCTAATGAGAATTTTGATGAATGTTTTACATAATGATACATGATGCAAACAATTCCTCACAAGGATACAAAGCAGTTTCATCCACTGCAACTTCAGAAAATTACATGGCAAGTAATGTACAAGATCCATCACATCTACTAATGAATAGTAAATCGCTGAATACAACAATAATACAAGATCAAACACTTGCCCTTGGCTGTACAATGGATGAATTTCAAGTCCATGGTCCACCTCAAAAGAGAACACACATGTAGTAGTGGTGGCCATAACTCCTCCCATGTTCCCATTAGAACATGTAGTGCATAAATTGTGAGAATTTTTCCCACTCAAGGACACATCCAACTCATGCGTCTCCCTCATAATCATGATTCTCACACAAATATGATCTATATCATCAAATGAAGACATGATCAACAGAAAAATGAAGAAAATGCCTAAGGTTACAAGTGATGCAAGAAGGTACCAACAACTTTCCCAGTAGTGACAGCGCAGTTTTACAAGCTGTTGCTTGAGAAAATCACATGGCAAGTTGTTTTGTGTTACATGAATAGTTATGTATGTATTGATAGCTACTGATAAATAGTAAATGGATGAGTATATAAATTGATCATACATGAAAGAAAACACTTGCCCAAGGCCATATAAAAGATGGCTGTCTCCATCATACAAATTGGCCCAAATTTGTCCATGGAGCAATTTGAAAAGCTTGCCCTCTTGTAGAGCCATGCACTGCAAAATAATGGTAAGAGTATAAAAATAAGCCAATGTAAAAATAGATTCCTTACCATATACCGAGAGTAAGATGATGTATGGATCCATGAATTAACCCTCCATTTTTGTTTGGCATGCTCCCATGAAGAGGCATGAACTAGGTGCTGCAAGAAGATTCTCCTTCTCATGCTTGGGAATCCAAGTCAAGAAGAATGTAGCATAGTAATAGATGACTCCATCTACTACCTCATCCATCTCACCTCCTCTTTGTTCATCAAGTGCAACAATTATGAAATGATCCTGGGACCTGTGGGTTATGGATCCACCACACTTCCACTGGGCACACTCCATCCATAGGTTATTGCTCCAAAGAGCCAACGCTGTTGGCCTATGCACATAGGTTCTCATCAATACCAAGCTTCATTCTTTGACATGCTCTTTGTCAAAGATATCTCTCATAATGATACAATACATAAGAAGTCCCTCCCAAGGTGGAAGTACCTCTCTATCATCAAAATTCAAGCAGAGAAGGCCATCTCCTTCTCCTGCAACATCATGCAAAGTATGAGAGCAATCCTGCCCTTGCTTTCCCAAGCAAAGCAACAAATTATTTTTCTGCCTCCCCATAATTTCATCATACAACTCATGTGATGAAGACATAATGAATGATATGAGTGTCACATCAACATCATGCATCCATACTCCATGCCGCTCAATGATGAAAGTATCCTCCCATCTCTTCTCCATCCTCCTACTCTTAGGAAGAGTGTTTTCCAAGTGATGGCCAAACTCTTTCGAGAGTAAACAGCAAAACCAAGCCTCCTGCTGCCCGATATCATAGATCTGCAAGTAGCCTCCTTGATCCTTGCTCATCAACCACATCCACTCAACCTCTTGTGGATGCTTCCTTCTTCTCTTCATCTTGGTACTTCTCCCATGAGGGCTACCATCCTCCCAAATCAAATTCCTGTCTTTTCACTTCACGAGATTTTGAAATGCAATCTTCTCAAGGATCAATGAGACCCTATCAAGACCCAAATAGGTGGTAGGAAAAAACCTCCCATCATGATGTGTATGGCTCAAGGAGTGCCCAACATAATCATGAGAGATGTTATCCATCCTAAGATGTCCTCCATCTTCTATCTGCTCTTGTGAGAAAGGAAGAAAATCTTTGCACTACATGATGTGATGAAGTGCACCTCTAATGAGATCTCTCCTTGAGACCTCCCTCTCATAACTAGTTTTCCAAAATGAATGAGGTCTTGGATCTGAAATTAGAGGTTTCTCTTTGAGATGAGAGGAGCTCATTGAGAAAGTGTCATCTTGAAGGGAGAAAGGGTTTCTCACTGCAAGATGTCTACTATCATCCTTCAAGGCTTCAAACCCCAACCTCCAATGTGATGTACAATCCAAAAATGGCTCATGAGAGTGATGGTTTGCTTCTTCCTTGAATGTTTCCATGTTGCACAGCGCAGTGAAACCAAGTTGCTCTATGATAGTAGTGTGATTTGACCCTTGGTCATGCAAAAGTAAATCTCCACATTGATCAAAAGAAGTTGCTGTAACAATGGAATGTGGAAAACTTTTCATACCTTGATGTGCATTTGGAACTTCTTGTAGGGCTGCAAGAGTTCCTTCCTCCAAAGTGTTGGCTGCTCCAACTATTGATGCATGTGACTGCTCCTCTATGAGTGTGACAACGTTATCACAAGCCTCCTTAAGAGGTGGTGTGATATTTTCTTCCCTTTCCCCTTCATCATCAAAGGTTTTGATCAACCCTTGGATGAAATTTGCAAAAGTTTTCACCTCTTCATGGCTCAAGTGGCTGCTCCACCAAGCATAGGCCTCACCCTCCAAGTGTAGTGCTGAGATTTCAACAGCTTCTTTCTCTACTATAGGATGTAGAAAGAAAAATGCTACCAACTCTTTCACCCAAGTTTTTGCATTTGATGACCCATAAAAGGTAGACAACAGAAATCTATTTCCCTTGATTTCTTTTTTGCTACATGGTCTCTTCTCTTCCTTCAGCTGGATGAAATGAGGAAAATATAGAGTCTCCTTAAAGCCTCTAGGTTGAGATCTATACTCAACAAGTTAATCACTCAGAATCTGATGATCCAAGTATCTTCCATGCTCAATGTCTTCCTCTTCTTCTTCTTCAGTCTTCTTGACCTCCTTGGAGAGGTCTCCTTTGGATCTAAAAATATATGAGAATAAAATCATCTTATTCAACATTCTGATCTTCTTGGGCTTAGACTCACAGGTTGAGACAAGAAAGTTGCTTTGATACCAATGTAATATCCCAAATCTGGAATGACTAGCAATCCATGGCTGGAAAACGCATTTTCCAGAAATGGAGGTAGCAGGATTTGATACCAAGACCTGTATCCCTTAGATCAATACATCTAAGACTGAAATCCAAGAGTTGGGATCAAAGGAATCCTTCTAGAGTGTTTAAACAGATCTCCCACTACTAGATGTCTTCAGAAAGTGCCCGGTGAAGGGGCTACAACAATACATGAGCATACCATGAAGAGACAACGTTATTTTATGAGCTGTGAGACAGGAAGATGTATATATAGCCAAGAATGATGTTATAGTAGTAAAAGAGTACAAGTTATTGAGGAAACATCAAATAAAGAAAGGAAATGCAAGCCTCAATAATACATGTACATGGAAATGAAAGAACACTGCTACTTTTGCATAAACCCAAACTATGAGGACGTAGTCTATGATAGAATGCTGCTGCAAAATGATGTCGATACATGAATATGACAATATATGGCTCAAATACAATAGGGGAGAAAAGATCTAACCCTTAGAAACAATAATACATCAATCCTCCAAGGGATTGGCTGAAATATACAAAATGGCATAAATGCCAGAGTTGCTGGGCAACAACTGTAACTCAAATCTGGAACTAAGTAGAGAAGGCTGAAGATGATGAAAAATCTGAAGTAGACCTCCTCCAATGGATCTCCTAAGTGGAAGGCTGATCCTTACAATTGAGATCTCACCCTCCAATCAATCTGCAAACCCTCACTGCAGATACTCCATGAAAATAACGCAGTCACTAAGAGGCACTGCGCAGTGAGTGGAATAGAACACTATGGCCAGGTACCAAGATATGAAAATTAGCTCCAATGCTTCCAAATTGATCTCCCAAAGAAAGCAAAGACTCTTTCTCTGAAAAACAAGCAATGGAAGAGGTGTTGTGAAGTCTCCATTGCAACACCCTACAACACAGTATTATGCTACTACAGAAATAACGCTATCCTGGAGGAGGATGCTTTGGCCTTGAGCCAAGATATGTGGAGAATGAAGAACCAACCTTCAAGAGGCCTCTCAAGAAGGTGAGGAAATCCTAAACAGGAGTTTCCTGACAATTCTTGCTAAGCAGCAAAGAATGCTCAATGTCTGAATAGACATGAAATCATAAACATATGCATGAATAACAATGCCTCTCCTCCTCTCCATATATAGAAAGTGAAGGCTCTCTCTCCATGGGCCCCATCAATTAGGGTTTACTCCATAAAGGAGTATTCCCTCCTCTATCTCTGCGCTGTCCCATGTAGTGCTTTCCACCTCATACCCTGCGCTGGTTGACTTGGTCAAACCTCTTTGAAAATGTCTCCTTTCACACATGAGGGTGTGAAATCCGGTTCCATGGCTGATCCCTTTTCATACTAGAGGGATTTTATCTATGTTTTTATTGTCATTGGGCCTCCCAACCCAATTATTCATCTTCTAAGTAAAAATAGACAAAATTAATGTTCCAATTTATTGAAGCAAAAATTTGGAACATTACAGTCAGTTGTGCTAGTTTTAACTGCAGATACACCAGTGAGAGATCAAGTGAATTAAATATTAATTAATTCACAAGAAGTGATCTCACATGCAACTGATGTTTTACTATTATTAACTGCATGCATGTCAGATCCAGTGGAGACCCAATTGAGATGTAGGTGAAAGGGACAGTTGACTATCAGCTGTGACATTACCTGTTGCACACATGAAACCACACACACATTGGATGTGCCTATGAGGATTGTGCAGCCAAGGTAGGCAAGGATTCATTCATTCAGGTGTTCTTTACAATCAGGGATTGTGAAGTGGAGGCAGGCTGTCTGGAGATAGTAAATTGGCTAAGGAACTTGCCAATTTTTTTATGACAGTGTGAGACAGTTAGCTCATGTATTGAGAGCTCTTGAATTAGAGCTTTGTATGTAATTTTTTCATGATCCATGATATAATACATAATAGAAGATAGTGGGGTTTTTAGCTTTATTCTTTCCCGGTAAATTCTTTGTGTTATGTGTGATTGATCTTTCTTCATGATATCGTGAATGGCGATTGTGTTTCAAATTATTCTGCAAAGATTTTGTAGAAGCAATTCTGTATTTAACAGTGGCACATAATTTTTAGATCAGGATAATCCAGGAAATACATATTTTGTATTAAATTTCTACATGGTATCAAAGCACAAGAGATTGCAATTGTGAAGTAGGAGCTAAGTTTGTTGGTGGAAAGAATTCAAATTTGTAGAAAGAATTTCTTGGCGCTATAGCTGATTCAAGATTGAAATGGATTTCAATGGCTTGATGTTAGAGTATGCAATCAAGGGCATCTCGAACTACATTGCTTAGAAGGATAGGATGGAGGCAGTACTCGAAGACAATGGCTTGAAGGAATTCATTGAAAAAGATGTTCCTAAGCCAGATGCTGCAAATCTTGATGCATGGCAAAAGAAAATGGCAAAGGTGAGGATGATTCTGTTGGAGGGAGTACGAGACCACATTGTCTCAAGACTCCTTGGGAAAGACACACCATATGCTATGTGGAAGGCTTTGACGTATATATTCCAAAGCAACAACGACCATAGGAAATTGGTGCTCATAGATAAACTCAGGAAGGTCAAGATGGAAAAGAATGACACTATTCTGGTATACTTAAAAAAGTTTGTCCAATGTAGGGAGGAGCTTGGGAGTGTAGGAATAACTGTTGCTGATGATGATTTGGTGAGTTTGGTGCTCTTGGGACTTCCTAAGAGTTGGCACAGTTATGAAGACTTTGTCAATGGATGGGAAAAATTTCCGGATTGGGAACGACTCTGGTCGAATTTGGTGCAAGAGGAGTTCAGGCGGAAAACCAAAGATGGCTCTTCATCAAAGCATGATGATGAAAAGGTCTGAGATTTAGCTACCAAGGTGAATAAGGGGAAGGGGAATAAATTCCATTCTAAATCTGAGGCCGGTGAAGATGTCAAGGAGCACAACATGTCCAAAGTGAAGTGTTTTCACTGTCACAAGTATGGACATATTGCCACAAATTATACACAAAAGAAGAAGAACAAGATGGCTGCTAGAGCTACAGCTGGTGAGGCCCTTTCCTCGCAAATTGAGCTTGACTTCTCACTTATTGCATGCATGGTGTCAAGTGCAATGAGTTCGATGTGGTACTTGGATAGTGGTGCATCTTCCCACATGACGGGAGACATAAATTTTCAGTAGCTTGGAGGAGAAAGACCTCTAGATGAATTTCGAAATGGGTGATGAAAAAAGGTATAGCGCTACCGGGATTGGTACTATTTCTTTACAAAGGAATTCAGGTAAACCCTTCTTTTAAAAATATTTAATGCATGTACCAGGCTTAACGAAAAATTTAGTTTCAGTTGCAATGTTGGAAGATAAAGGCTATGATGTGGTCTTTAGTGAAGGTAAAGCCTTCCTTCGGATAAAGCCACAAAGAAAGTCAAGAGTATTGGGATTCATGTGAAGTGTTGAAGATTGCAACAAGAAACAGTGAAGGAGGCATCCTGAAACATCATTCCTGATCCTAGTTGGAAAGTGATCACCAAAACTAGGTGGGGGCCACACAGGTGATTTTTGACGCAAAGTCTATTTTTAGACATGTCAATCATATTCTATGAGTTGCAGGATGCTATTTGTGGATGGTTGATCAAGTTGGAAAAATAGATGGACTTCTATTTTTAGACATATTGGGTGGAATCTATTTTTATATTTCCAGTCTAAAAATAGATATGTCAAATATTATTAGCTCTTAATAATATTTGGACTCTAAACAATATCTTATTCTCTTGGAGCACTTCAGTTAAGTGCACAGATGTGGCATAGGAGCTGACAGAAGGAATTACGCTATTCCTGAGGGTTAAGTGGAGCTATTGCATGGAGATTTCAGTTAGAACTCATGTGACAGAGTTTGGTGGAGTTATTGAGGTAGTTGGTGGAGTTGTGTTCAATTTAACTGAGTTAAACATAGTTGATCTAGTTGTATCTAGTCTAACTGATTGATACACTAGTGAGAGTGGTGTGAATTAATTATTAATTAATTCACTAAATAATAACTCATTAATCAACTGAACAATACATTATTTAACTACAGTGCATGTCAGATCCAGTGGAGACCCAGTGGAGAGATAGGTGAAAGGGCAAGATGGACTATCCATTGTGACTATTAGTGATGCATGAATTGCGTCTACATATACATTGGAGTTGCCAATGATAATAATGCAGTCAATGAGAGTGGTATTACATCGAATTGGTCTTTGTAGTCAGCTTGGATTGCGCAGTGGAGGCAGGCTAGTAGGAGGCAAAGATCGGTGCATGGATTTGCAAGATTGGTCCTGATTAGTGTATGAAGATTGTACTGTACTGAGAGCTTGTGATAAGATTTGTATTCTTTGTATGAGATTGTCATATGATCTCCATGATACATAATATATAGTTGGGGGTTTTCAGCTTTAAGCTTTCCCATTACATACCGTGTTCATATGTGTGAATTTTTTATGGCTTTAATGAGTGCATGCAATTGATTTTATTTCCACATGTGATGATCAATGGTAGAAGAGATTCTGTATTGTGCATGAAGTCAAATAGTGTGTGATCAGGAGAATCTCGGTGAATAATATATCAGTTATTCAAATTTCTACATGGAAGCAGATCAAAGTGATAGTGTCGGATACTGGAGCGCAGTTCAGAGTTGATAGCAAGTGCAGATTGCATGGGTGCAGAGTTCAACAACGCAGTGGTTCTTGAAGACATGTGCAGTTGGTGCCAGTAGAAGTCGAAGACTTTGATGATAGATGCATCAGACTGATTGAGTTGTTTGGAGCCTTTTAGTTTCGGAAGAGTTGCAGAGCAGATGCATGGAGTTGCATGGCGCTTGTGAAGGTTGCAGGGCGAATGCATGGAGTTGCATGTCGCATGCAAAGACAATCCTTTCTTGTTGAGAGGGAGTGTTGAAGATTGCAACAAGAAACAATGAAGTAGGCATCCTGAAACATCATTCCTGATCCTATTTGGAAAGTGATCACCAAAAACAGGTGGGGGCCACACAGGTGATTTTTGTCGCAAAGTCTATTTTTAGACATGTCGATCATGTTCTATGAGTTGCAGGATGCTATTTGTGGATGGTTGGTAAAGTCGGAAAAAATAGATGGACTTATATTTTTAGACATATCGGGCGGAATTTATTTTTAGATTGCCAGTCTAAAAATAGATTTGTCGAATATTATTAGCTCTTAATAATATTTGGACTCTAAACATTATCTTATTCTCTTGGAGCACTTCAGTTAAGTGCACAGATGTGCACAGGAGCTGACAGAAGGAATTACGCTATTACTAAGGGTTAGGTGGAGCTATTGCATGGATACTTCAGTTAGAACTCATGTGAGAGAGTTTGGTGGAGTTGATTGAGCTAGCAGGTTGTGATTTGTATCTAAACAGAGTTGAGCTAGTTGCTTCTTGTCTGGTGTGGATTATTCCTGGGCGAGAGTGGTGGCAAATAATTGTGTTAATTCACTAATTATAAACTCATTAATCAACTAAAGAATACATCATTTAACTTCAGTGCATGGACAGTTTCAGTGGAGACCAGTGGAGAGATAGGTGAAAGGGCAAGATGGACTATCTGTTGTGACTACTAGTGATGCATGAATTGCATCTATATATACATTGGAGTTGCCAATGATAAGAACGCAGTTAATGAGAGTGGGATTACATTGAATTGGTCTTTGTAATCAGCTTGGATTGCACAGTGGAGGTAGGCTAGCAAGAGGGCAAGATCGGTGCATGGATTTGCAAGATTGTTCCTGATTAGTGTATGACAATTGTACTGTACTGAGAGCTTGTGATAAGATTTGTATGCTTTGTATGATATTGTCATATGATCTCCATGATACATAATATATAGTTGAGTTTTTTAGCTTCAGGCTTTCCCGTTAAACAACTGTGTTATGTGTGTTTTTATTGCTTCATGTGTTTTGCAATTGTTGATTAAATTTCCACAAGAATTATAGTGGAAGGATTCTGTATTTTGCAAGAAGATAAATACTTTGAGATCAGGAGAGTCCGGATATATACATGCATATTGTATATAATTTCTACATGGTATCGGAGCTGTGTTATAGATTTTCTACATGGAATGAGAGAAAGAATTTTTGGGTGCGCGAGTTTGTAGGGAATATCTGAAATTTTTGGTGAAATATTTTCAGAAACAAATAGAATATTTGGATTCCTTGCGAAAAAATACGCAAATTGAAAAAAACAATCGGTCGAATCGGAGCTCGGATGAGGGAGATATCATCGATTCTGTCCGGCTCTTTTGCCATTAGAAAATTTTTGCGACGGTGGTCGATATTGCACGGGCAAGAGTCTACATGCCTTTGAGAAATTAAAGATACTCATGCAAAGATTTGAGAAAAAGTAGAGGTTAACAGTGGTTGAGAGGGAGCCTCTCAACATGCAGCGTGAGAAACAGTCTCAGAAGGTTGTGGAGCAGCCACAATTGGAGATGCAGAAGAATCTTTATAGATTTGAAGTAGATGGGATTTCTACGGAGCTTCCCTCTGGAAGTCTAAGTGTAAAAGCCTGCAATTGAAACGAGAGGGAGCGCGGTTGCATGGGGTAGAGTAGACAGCAGGATGTGGGCCGACCCACAAGATGAGGATCATGGAGTGGGAGAAACCACTCATGCAGAGAAATTTTGTGCCAGATGGGCAGAGGGAGTGCATGCAGTTATAGCACAAGGTGAGAGGTGGGGCGACGTGCATGAGTAATCCCAAGAGGATATTTCTGGGTAGGATTCATTGAGATAGTGTGGATATCATGAATTGAACCTGGCTATGAGGTGCCATAGAGCAGCAATAGCATGATCAGTTAGATTGATGCAGGCAGATCAAAGTGACAGTGTCAGATACTGGAGCGCGGTTCAGAGTTGACAACAAGTGCAGAGTGCATGGGTGTAGATTTAAACAACGCAATGGGTCCTGAAGACATGTGCAGTAGCTAAGAAGAAGTCAAAGACTTTGATGATAGATGCATTAGACTGATTGAGTTGTTTGGAGCCTTTTCAATTTCGGAAGAGTTGCAGAGCAGATGCATGGAGTTGCATGGTGCTTGCAAAGGTTGCAGGGCGAATGCATGGAGTTTCATGTCGCATGCAAAGACAATACTTTCTTGTTGAGAGGGAGTGTTGAATATTGCAACAAGAAATAGTGAAGGAGGCATCCTGAAACATCATTCCTGATCCTAGTTGGAAAATAATCACCTAAACTAGGTGGGGCCCACACAGGTGATTTTTGGTGCAAAGTATTTTTAGACATGTCAATCATATTCAGTTACTTGAGGACTGTTATGCAGATGGTTGATCAAGTTGGAAAAATAGATGGAATTCTATTTTTAGACATATTGGGTGGAATCACTTTAGATTGCCGGTCTAGAAACGGATATGTCAAATATTATTAGCTCTTAATAATATTTGGACTCTAAACAATATCTTATTCTCTTGGAGCACTTGATTAAGTGCACGGATGTGGCACGGGGGTGACGGGAAGGAATTCGCTATTCCTGGGGGTTAAGTGGAGCTATTGCATGGAGACTTTTGGTGAACTCAATAGCAATGAGTTTGGTGGAGTTATTGAGGTAGTTGGTGGAGTTGTGTTCAGTTTAACTGAGTTAAACATAATTGAGCTAGTTGTATCTAGTCTAACTGATTGATACACTAGTGAGAGTGGTGTGAATTAATTATTAATTAATTCACTAAATAATAACTCATTAATCAACTGAACAATACAGTAGTCAACTACAGTGCATGTCAGATCCAGTGGAGACCCAGTGGAGAGATAGGTGAAAGGGCAAGATGGACTATCCATTGTGACTATTAGTGATGCATGAATTGTGTCTACATATACATTGGAGTTGCCAATGATAATAACGCAGTCAATGAGAGTGGGATTACATCGAATTGGTCTTTGTAATCAGCTTGGATTGCGCAGTGGAGGCAGGCTAGCAGGAGGCAAAGATCGGTGCATGGATTTTCAAGATTGGTCCTGATTAGTGTATGACGATTGTACTATACTGAGAGCTTGTGATAAGCTTTGTATGCTTTGTATGAGATTTTCATATGATCTCCATGATACATAATATATAGTTGGGGGTTTTCAGCTTTAAGCTTTCCCATTACATACTGTGTTCATATGTGTGAATTTTTTATGGCTTTAATGAGTGCATGCAATTGATTTTATTTCCGCATGTGATGATCAATGGTAGAAGAGATTCTGTATTGTGCATGAAGTCAAATAGTGTGTGATTAGGAGAATCTCGGTGAATAATATATCATTTATTCAAATTTCTACATGAAGAAGCTCTATAGACTTGATGTAGATGTGATTTATACAGAGCTTCCAACCATGGGGAAGTGTGAGAAAGCCATGCAATTGACCCTTGAGAGGGAGTTGAATTTTCATGCAGGTAAGAGCGAACTTCAGGATGTGGAGTAGCCACAAGATGAGGATCATGGAGTGGGAGCAACCACTCATGCAGAGAAATTTCGTGCTAGATGGGCAGAGGGAGTGCATGCATCTATACCACCAGGTGAGAGGTAGGGCGACATGCATGAATAATCCCAAGAATAAATTTCTGGGCAGGATTCATTGAGATGGTGTGGATCTCATGAATTTAACCTGGCTATGAGGATCCCATAGAGAAACAGTAGTAGGATCAGTTGGATTGATGCAGTCAGATGTCGTGAGGACATGAAATCAAAGTGACAGTGTCAGATACTGGAGCACAAATAAATTTGGCATCAAGTGCAGAGTGCATGGATGTAGGTGTCAACATCGCAATAGTTCCTGAAGACATGTGTAGTAGCTAAGAAGAAGTCATAAGACTTTGATGAAAAACGCATTATATTGATTCAGTTATTTGGAGGCTATTCAGTTTCGGAAGTGTTGCATGCCAAGGTTGTAAGTGCGAGAAACACTAGAGAAGTGTCACATGCATGGAGTTACATACCGCATGCAAAGACATTCCTTTCTTGTTGAGAGGGAGTGTTGAATTTTGCAACAAGAAACAATGAAATTGGCATCCAGAAACAACATCCTTGATCCTAGTGAAAATTAAGCACCTACACTAGGTGGGATCCACACAGGCTATTTTTAGTTGATGTTTATTTATAGATGCATGAGAAAATTCTATTTATAGATGAGGTCTATTTATAGATGTATGTGCAAGTTCTATTTATAGATTTCATGTCTATTTATAGATGCACGTCGATTATTATTATCCCTTAATAATAGTTGGACAATAAACAATAATCTATTTTCAATGAGCACTTGGAAATAGTTAACTGAAGTGGAAAATCTGTTAGCTATAGGAATTTCGAGTTGAGTGGTTGGTTGGTGGGACATACAAGTGGGCTTATTTGTAACAGAGTGATTCTAGTTGTAACAGAGTTGGAAGTGTAGTGGTGCGTTAGTTAATGCAAGTTGTAAATCAATTTAACCCAGTTAAGTGATTTAACGTCAGTTGTGCTAGTTGTAACTGCAGATACACCATTGAGAGATCAAGTGAATTAAATATTAATTAATTCACAGGAAGTGATCTCACATGCAACTGATGTTTTACTATTTTAACTGCATGCATGTCAGATCCAGTGGAGACCCAGTTGAGATGTAGGTGAAAGGGACAGTTGACTATAAGTTGTGACATTATCGGTTGCACACATGCAATCACACACAAATTGGATGTGCCTATGAGGATTGTGAAGTCAAGGCAGGCAAGGATTCATTCACTCAGGGGTTCCTTACCATCAAGGATTGCGCAGTGGAGGCAGGCTATATGGAGATAGTAAATTGGCTATGGAACTTGCCAATTTTTGTATGACAGTGTGAGACAGTTAGCTGATGTACTGAGAGCTCTTGGATTAGAGCTTTGTATGTAATTGTTTCATGATCCATGATATAATACATAACAGAAGATAGTGGGGTTTTTAGCTTTATGCTTTTCTGGTAAATTATCTATGTTATGTGTGATTGATATTTCTTCATGATATTGTGATTGGCGATTGTGTTTCAAATTCTGCAAAGATTTTGTAGAAGCGGTTCCATATTTAATAGTGGCATATAATTTTTAGATCAGGAGAATCCAGGCAATACATATTTTGTATTAAATTTATACATGAAAAATAATATTGGAACCTAAAGCAGTCATGGAAACAAGAACTCGACAGCTACGAAATCGATCAATTTCAGAGTATCTCATCAAGTGGAAGAACTTAATCACTAAAGATTCCACATTGGAGGATACTAATTTTATACATAAGCATCCAAAGCTACTCAAGCGTTGAGGACAACATTTTTTTTGAAGGATAGGGGCATGTTAGGTCCCTATATTACTAGTGTAGTCCCTTATTGTTGTTACTGCGGCCCCCTTATTGTTATTGTTATACCCATGTAGTCCCCATATTGTTATTATTGTGCCCCATAAAACCCCACTATTGTTATTGTTGTGGCCTTACATTATTATTGTTAGGTCAGCTAGGATTATATTATGACCCCATGGACTCCTATGTATAGAAATTTGGTTTTTTCATTTGAATCATCCAAGAATTGTTCATTTATGTAATGTAAATGAGGTTGCCACCTCGAAGTGGCTGATTTCTAAGACATTGATCTCTCTTTTCTTCTATTTTTGGAGCTGGTTTCATAACACTCACTAAAGGATCCAACCCTAAACACCTTTATGGACCACATTTCAAAATATTTTACATTGGATCCACATGTCTCAATCAACCATCAAAACCTATAGGCCAACTTTCATCAAATTTTCAAATTGGACCCACACCCAACAATATGCACAATCTGAATACCAATATACCAAACACTGATCAAGCTGAATAACTTAATACCAATATACTAATCACTGAATAACTAAATACCAATTACACCTCTGCAACCATATCACTGATCAAACCAATGCAAACCCTCTCAACAACATTGTCAATACCAAGTCATATTCCACACTAAAAACATCAATCCAAACATCAAGTCAAATACCAAATCAAATATTCACTGTCAAATTCCAAGTCTAACTCTAACACTATCAAATAAATCTCATGCTCATCAAACCCTAACTGACCAACACTGTCAAATTCCTAGCCATATACTCAGATAAAAAACAAATCTCATCCATCCAAAAAACATCATCAATCATCCATTACTTCACTAAATCAGGTAAACTTGTCATAATCTCTATCAGATGCCAAGCCAAGCCAATACTCATTTGTGTTCATCAAGTCATTCAATTCAAATCCTTTCACAAAAATCAAATCAAACATACACTAATCAGTCTCTGCAATATGATTAAAGAAGAAGAAACAACATATATGTCAAGGTCATAAATGATCTTTGTCCCAACAAGTCATAACAAATATGTCACTGCAGAATAAACCATTCAATTTTGAACAATACTACACCAACCTCCTTTCTCATCAATCATTAACATACTCATCAAGTAGTAAAAACTTCTCAAACTCCTTACAATATACTTAAATCAACCATTAGGATAGTGAGCAAAGAAAGCTCCCACGTAAACTGATCTTCAATACAACCATAACTCAATACATCCCACAAACATCTGAAATTTTTTTAACAAACCCTAATGCAAGGACATATCTCAACCTTGGAAATATGAAATGGTTTTAAGAGGATTGTCAACTTCAATAGAATACAAGCAAAAACATTAGACCCATAGTTTTTTTTCCTGCCTCAATCACTTCAAAAACACATGAATAGTTTAGCATAAGACCTCTAAAGCAAAAAAATGTACAAAATCATTCACACTTTCATCCTTCTATCACAGGTCTCTTCATACATTAGGGCATCATATACTATCTCTGAATACAAGCTAGTATTAATTCTCATAATGATACCACTTCAACTCACAATATTTTCAATAAAGAAGCTCCTGCATAACATACAAGTTAGTCATATAATTTCAAATCCGTTCATTCATATATCTCTATTATGTGTGCACAACTAGTAGCAAACAAACATCAGAGGAAAACCATCAACATACACATATCTCTACATACAACCTCTTTTTATCACCCAAAAATTCAATGGTTATATATCCCTACACACGTTATCAAGTTACTGTTATATCTCTGCAAAACCTCGTCACAATAAAAATCTCAACCATGAGCTGATCTCTTCATTCATTGATAATTGCATACATTGTTCAAATATCTACTAGGATAAGTCATACAATTAGATCTTTGCATAAGACAAATTTTTTTCCAAAACCATCTCTCTGCAATAAATACAAATCATAATATTGTCATAAACTCAATGCAATTATTGGCATACTATAAACAACCCCCACAAGACAAAAATATATGTCATAGAATTCTGCTACAACACTCTTCCAGCAATGGCTCTCTGTATAAGACATTTAGGCACCGGTACAAGGAAATATCATCATGTGAGTTTTCAACAACTTGGAAAATCAAGCCATAAATAACGAATCATTCGAACCACACACACTGATTCTTGCAAACATACATTGTCATCAAGACATTATCTGCATACAAAAAACCCTTATCTACATCACAAATATTGAGATACTACAACCTCAGTCTCATATAGCCATTGGTCATATATTTCATTGTGATCTCATCAATTTAAAATTCATTGGATCTCTTCCATTATTCTGCAGCAACAATATGATCATATCAACCTAAAACATTACAAAAGTGAAACAAGGATTTATCAACTAATATTCTTCAGATCTCAGTCCTACATAGTGTTAACAACTTAGATTATAAGAAAGAAAGTATATCAAACAAATACATCCATTAGTGCTTCAAACCATCTCCAAATCTATGAGATCCGAGTCTCCCCCATGCATCCTCATGCATTTATGTATAAGACAAATCATAGAAAGAATTCATCGATTGCACATCAGTTGTTCTAGCTCGCTTCTCCTTTTATAACAATTTTATCCCTACAATACTACAAGAAATTCCATTGCTTTTAATTTTTCTGAATTATTGACCATGTCAATTCATCCTCGTGTGCACAAATTACATGGGAAAAACCTTGGTTTCACTCATGGATTTTAATTTTTACCACCTACAGGCACAACCTCTATGATGAAACTAGATCCCAACTACTATAATCACTCTTTTTATATGGGCTTCCTTCCAGCTGAGACCTTATAACCGCACTATTGAGGTCTGCCTCCCTGTGGCTATAGCTTAATTTAGGTAAAATCCTTCTCTTCTCGGTCCAGAAATTTGGGGCATACTTCCTCATCTCCTGCAAAACATGTACAAGCTTTTGGAGTCTTTGTATCACCCTAGCAAACCTTTGTAGGCCCCATTCAAACATTTGCAACTTCCTACACTCAAACATGCACATATATACAATTTGACACATCAATCCTGCACTTAAACATGATGATAGAAATTGATACCCAGGTATCTAAGTCCAAAATCCTAAGTCAACATCTAGGTTGACATCAAGGCCAACACAATAGCCATAATTCCAACAATCTCCCCCTTTGGACTTGATTTCAACCTCCTGCAAAACAACACTAGGTCTTCTCTCCCCCTTTGACATCAAGGGAAAAGGGCATAATCCAACTAAAAGAAGTACTCCTCCTAACAAGTGCAACACTATAAAACTGATCTTCTGATGTGAAACAAAGAGATCAACTGCAAGCTATGATCATACCTTCTGATATTAACCATGCTCCCCCTGAGCATATACTAGACCATGCAATGAAAGTACACAGAGTTATGAAGAAAATACATGGTTGTTCATAAGTACATCTTTCCCATAAGAATGTATAACACAACCAATGACTCAAGTTTACATTAATATCCCAAAGAAAGATGTCTAAATTCTACATTGTTTGCATTATGGGTCTCTTCTTGACATATGCGTGGTCAACATATGGTATCCATCAATAATAGAAGTACAATACATGATGACTATTCTTAATATTTCAACATCAACATAGTGGGGCTTCATCATAGAAAGAAAGAAATTTTGAAGATACTCAAGCCATTAACAATCCATTAGGAACCAACCAACATCAACAATGACCTCTTTGAAGCAAGATCATAAGTGCCAAGAACACATATATATGGATGTAATCTCAATACAAATCCTTGGAAGCATCTGAAATATTCATAACCATGTAGTATAACATCAACATATAAACGTGTCAACCAATAGAGATAGAAAAATCCCAAATAGCATGGCATATTAACGGTAGCAGATTATATCCTTCTTATCAAGGAAGATTCCAATAAACAATAAGAAATTCAAGAAGATCGATCAACAACAACAATGAAATCATTATAGATCAACATTAATAAACCAATATCAGATAAGTACTTTCCATGTTTCATAATGTCATTGGAAGCAGAGAAGATTCACTGGAAGCATAGAAGATGCTCCCCCTGAACCTGTGCCAATAATTCATCCCAATCTTATCATAGATCAACACACCCAAACATGAGATCAACAATATACAATAAACCAATGCCATAATCATAATGCCAACAATGAGTTGTTGGAAGCATATGAGAAGCTCTCCTTGAACATGTCATATATTGTCTTGAACACAACAACTTAAGCAGATTAAACATTAGTAGCATAAATCATCACCAAAAGAATAATCTATCAACATATGAAATTATCATCAATCAAAATAACACATATGCATATCTCCCCATGAGATCATGCACTATTGATCCTATGGACCTGATTGTCATTAAGCTATTATCTGCTCAATATGAACTTCTGCAATCCTTTCAAAAATAATAATCAAATATATTAGACTTCAGTGGGGACTATATTCCCCTACTCTGAATCTGAAGAGGAGGAACTTGAATTCTTATTTTTGCTTGGCTTTTTCTTTATAACATATAAATTGTCTTCATTTCTGAATACTTTTTCTATAACTTTTCCAATTTCTTCTTCTATAATTTTTCATCCTATTAATGTAAATTCAATTACATTCCCTTTATCAACTATTTTTCCTACACTTATAATGTTTTTCTTTATCCATTCAACTAATAATACATTATTTTCTTCCATAGTATTAACATCAATTATCAACATTACCCTTTCCTAACACCTTTGCAGGTGAACTATTTCCAAGAGTAACCTTACCACTCTTGCTTTTGAGAGAGATAAATTTGTTCTTATTTCCAAATATGTTATGAGAACATCCAAAATATATATACCATTGATCTTCTTCTTCAAATGCGCACAAAGCAAGGCCACACCTCACATGTTCCTATTTTTGCAGCTTAATATGAGGAGTACTGGTGGATCTATCTTTTTAGGTCTTTTGGTCAAAATACTATTGCATGGTTGCTTTCTTTGGAGGGAATATATGTATTGTATATATGAATTCAATGCCTTGTTCTTGCATTATTTTTCTACATGTCCAAACTTATTACATATATAACACCTCAAATGACCAAAGAAGGGGGAAAGATAATCATAATATTTCTGCTTCATATTTCTCGTATTGCAATCAATAACTTTGTGACCAAATACATTGCATGCAAAACAATACCCCTTAAAGAAAATTGAGTACCTGGGAACCTGTTATCACTCAAAAAATTCAAATATCATTTTGTCAAGGTCAAATAAGTTCATGAGTCAAAATAGGGTTTTTGGATTCATTTTAGGTTTGATCAAGGGAAGGTTTTAGTTTAAAGCTCATCCTAAGGTTCAAATAAAGCCTTCTTTAAAGTTATTTCATGTCAAACATTCATCATTTTCCATATGTATTTAATTTCCCAATTTTTTTGTGCCAAAAAATCCTAATAATCCAAGAACCCCTACTTTCGTAGCGCATCCAGTGGAAAAAAGGCAAAAAGCGCTACGAAAACACTGAAAGTTATGAAGCAAAAACTCTATTTTCTGGTTTTGAGAAGTCAACTTCAAAGGATGTTTCTGAGAAAAAAAAAATGTATTTTAAGAAATTAAGAGAGGTTATTTTCAAAAACATATCAAATAAAAATAACCTCTCTCACGTTTCTCACAGGTGTTATCGGTTGGGAGATACAAGGCTTTCTTTTAAGCCCTATTTTCAGAAAACAGAGTTTCCCTGTTTTACACATGTTTTTCAAAGGCAGTTTCTGGACAGAAGGAGATGTGTTTCAAAAAAAAAAGAGAGGTTTTTATTCAAGACATAATGGCCTACAAAAACCTCCTTCATTTTCTCAAAATACATCATGGATTAGGAGATATAGGCTCTGTCGCAAGACCTATTTTTTAGGAAAAGACAGGAGAAATATGCAAGAAGTTAAGAAGTTATGAAGGAGAAAGCTAAAATGAAGTTGGTTTATGGTTGATATGGTTTTTTAAATGATGGAGATAGGTATATTTGAAGTTTTTTGCATAACTATAGATTACACTTTGAAATTTTTTGACAAAAATGCACACTCAGCAGTTTCATAGCGCATTTAGTGTAAAAAAGCAGAAAAGCGCTAAGAAACTGCTGTAGCAGCTTTTCTTGCTCATTTTGATCAGTTTTTGAAGGGTTGAAGGATGAATCAAGGATTTAAATTTCTATGGAGGATGTATTAAAGGGTAAGTGAAATGATTCAAGTATAAATAAGTCAAAATTTTGAAGAAAAAAGGGTTAAAAGGCAGCGCTACGAAAGGCGCTACGAAACTGTTGTGTTTTCGTAGCGCAGTGTATTGCAGCTCATTTGAACATTTTGAAAATGGTTTTGGATAGCTAGAGGCTAGGGAGGAGTTTTAGAATGTGTTAATTCAACTTCCAATAGTTAAGGGCCACGAATTAAAGAGTACATGATGGTCAGAATGTTCCAAGAATGCAAAGGACCCTATGCCTAAAAAACAGGGGACTGTTTCCTATTTTGATGGAGGTCAACAATATGGTCATGAAGAGTTGAAGCATATCATTTAGATTAGACCATGTGTTGATACACTTGGAAAATGATGTAATTTAATTTAGATAAGGTCGTTATGGATAGTGACAGGGAGTTTGAATCCTATTTGTAATAGGACTGTTTAGTAGATTAGCTGTCTTTTTGTAATAAATCCCCATGTCTTATGGTTATGCAAGGTGTCAAGAGTCAGAAATTCGATGTATCTAGCCTAATATGAGATAATATTATGTGGTAAATTGGCTATTAAATACCAATAAGTCGAATGTGCAAATGGTTGGACATTTTTAGCAAAATACTGTGCTTATTGTAATTGACTAGTTTTCAGCTAATACAGAGAGTTTCTACTTAACCAACTTGGGATTCAGAAGGAGTTTTGGTGTGTTCCTATTCTATTTTCATCTCCTATTATCCTATTGCAGTGGTGTTTATCTATGTTACTCAGAATTCATATTTAGAGGCTCTGACTTCCTATATAAATGAACTGATTGTGTTTTTACAGTTTCATGTGTGTTATTTCTTGACTAAAAATATGATATGCCTCAACTTCCATGTTAAGTAGATTCATTGGTTACTGAAACTATTTTGACTCCATAAGCCCAATGTGTACTTGCTAATGTGATTCTCAACCTATCTCTATCATTTATCTGTTTATTACCCTACATAGAGTTAGCCATCTATACTTTTATCCAAATCATTAACCCTTGAGAGAGCCCTCTCAGGCTGAGGAGGCTAAGCCTCAGTCAAAATATTAGGTTTGAAATAGTTACATGAATTTGACTGATCAAGCAGCCTATCAGGTCCAATTTTGTGATAACATTTTGGTGCGTCTGCCGGGAGCCTGAAGATTATACTTTCCCGAAATTATGAAGTTGAACTTTTGAAGGTAGTAGGAGCTCAGAATCTGTTCGAGGCTGCAACTACCTTGGCGACTCCATTGTTGAAGAATTAAAAATTCATAGATTCATGGTGATTCCATTGGACATATGAAGAGCTCAGATGCTGCCATTATTGTTTCAAGGTATGCATATATAGATTTTTCAAGAATTCATGGTTTCCCAAATCATTTTCCCAAGGATGCATATTTTTTAAGGAATGGTCCAAAATTCAATGGAGAAGATTTGAGTTTGAGTTTGAAGCATATATCAGATTTATATGACTTTACTAAGCTTCTTAGAGTCAAACATGAAGATGTTTGCATCATATTGTTTTATGATTCATTTCAAGGAAAATGTAAACAGTGGATTGAAAGATTTCTTGTAAGATCTATTAAGTCATTTGCAGATTTTTGGCTTATGTTTTTAGAAGAATGGATAGACAGAACAGAGTTGGTGGCAAACTCTCCTTCAATTCAAGGCTTTAAACAATGGTATGATGATCATATTAATGAGGAAGTAGATGAGAATTTTTCTTTGTCCTTGTCTTCTTATATAAAATCATTTGAATTCAAGTCAAAATATAAGATTCAATTTTTGGATGAAGTTGCTAACAACATTGAGAAAGACATTGAAGTTTTACAAGGTCAAATTCAATCATATATTCTTCATGATCATGATCATTCTTTTCAAAATCTTTCCATGCAAGAACACAAAGAGAGGGTGTTGCTTCCTTTCTCTTTTGAGTTTAAGGAAGAATACACTGTTATTGAAAATCGGTTTGATAACACACAACTGAAATATTGTGTGGCTGAGCAAAGCATACATGAGTTGTCCAAAGCTGCAGAATTTCTTGTGAATTATCAAACAGATTATGTCTTCTATGATCCTATAGCTGACTTCATGGAAGAGTTCTACAGTCCAGATTTATAGTTATGTTTTCAATATGAAGATCAGATACATGTTATGTTGACTTGGTCATTTCATTATAATGTTTAATTTTGGTTCAAGCACAGTCAAGAGGTTCAAGTGTCAGATTAGATCAATGACTGGCTTCATTGGAAGTTTCATGTTGCTTGAGTTAAAAATGGAGATTGCAGCTGTTAGGGTAGGTAGGAGTGTGTGAATAAGCTCAAAGTTGACTAAGCATATTTTCAGTAGGTACAAAGTTGGTTTTTTAGAAATAATAATCAAGCTTGAGCCCGAGGAGAAGGCCATAAGAGCTTGGCGAAGTTTTCATAAATTTCAGAATTTTTATTTCCAAGAAGATGGATGGCACTGGAACTACATGTTCTTTGGTGTACCACAGGGGCACACCATCTCAAGTAGAGCCACTGTTATCACTCAAAAAATTCAAACATCATTTTTTCAAGGTAAAATAGGTTCATGAGTCAAAATATGGTTGTAGGATTCATTCTAGGTTCGATCAAGGGAAGGTTTTAGTTTAAAGCTCATCTTAAGGTTCAAATAAAGCCTTCTTTAAAGTTCTTTCATGTGAAACATTCATCATTTTCCATTTGCATTTCATTTCCAAATTTTTTTTGTGCCAAAAGTGCATAATAAGCCAATAATCCCTACTTTCGTATCGCATCCAGAGTAAAAAAGGAAAAAAGCGCTACGAAAACACTGAAAGTTATGAAGCAAAAACTCTGTTTTCTAGTTTTGAGCAGTCAACTTCAAAGGAGGTTTCTAAGAAAGAAAAGGTATTTTAAGAAAATGAGAGAGGTTATTTTCAAAAACATATCAAATAACAATAAACTCTCTCACTTTTCTCAGAGGTGTTATCAGTTGGGAGATACAAGTATTTATTTGAAGCCCTATTTTCAAAAAATAGAGTTTTTCCTGTTTTACACATGTTTTTCAAAGGCAGTTTATGGACAGCACGAGATGTGTTTCAAAAACCCAAGAGAGGTTTTTATTAAATACATAATGGAATAAAAAAACCTCCTTCAGTTTCTCAAAATACATCATGGATTAGGAGATATAGGCTCTATCTCAAGACCTATTTTTCAGAAAAAAAACAGGAGAAATCTGCAAGAAGTTAAGAAGTGATGAAGGAGAAAGCTAAAATGAAGTTGGTTTATGGTTGATATGGTTTTTTAAATGATGGATACATGTATATTTGGAGTTTTGGGCATAACTACAGTTGAAAATTTGAAATTTTTTGACAAAACTACACACTCAGCAGTTTTGTAGCGCATTTAGTGTAAAAACGCAGAAAAGCGCTACGAAACTGCTGTAGCAGCTTTTCTTGCTCATTTTGATCAGTTTTTGAAGGGTTGAAGGATGAATCAAGGATTTAAATTTCTATGGAGGATGTATTAAAGGGTAAGTGAAATTATTCAAGTATAAAGAAGTCAAAAATTTGAATAAAAAAGGGTTAAAAAGCAGCACTACGAAACTGCTGTGTTTTCGTAGCACAGTGTATTGCAGCTCATTTGAACAGTTTGAAAATGGTTTTGGACAACTGGAGCCTAGGGAGGAGTTTTGGAATGTTTTAATTCAACTTCCAACAGTTAAAGACCACAAAATAAAGAGTACATGATGGTCAGAATGTTCCAAGAATGCAAAGGACCCTATGCCTAAAAAACAGAGGACTGTTTCCTATTTTGATGGAGGTCAGCAATATGGTCATGAAGAGTTGAAGCCTGTCATTTAGATTCGACCATGTGTTGATACACTTGAAAAATGATGTAATTTAATTTAGATAAGGTTTTTATGGATAGTGACAAGGAGTTTGAATCCTATTTGTAATAGGATTGTTTAGTAGATTAATTGTCTTTTTGTGATAAATCCCATGTAAGAAATTAGATGTATATAGCCTAAGATGAGATCATCTTATGTTGTAAATTGGCTATTAAAGACCAAGAAGTCGAATGTGTAAATGGTTGGACATTTTTAGCAAAAGACTGTGCTTATTGTAATTGACTAGTTTTCAGCTAATACAAAGAGTTTCTACTTAACCAACTTGGGATTCAGAAGGAGTTTTGGTGTGTTCCTATTATATTTGCATCTCCTATTATCCTATTGCAGTGGTGTTTATCTATATTAATCAGGATTCATATTTATATGCTATGACTTCCTATATAAATGAACTGACTGTGTTTTTACAGTTTCATGTGTGTTATTTCTTGACTAAAACTCTAATATGCCTCAACTTCCATGTTAAGTAGATTCATTGGTTACTGAAACTATTTTGACTCCATAAGAAAATGTGTACTTGCTGATGTGATTCTCAACCTATCTCTATAATTTATCTACTTATTACCCTAAATAGAGTTAGCCATCTATACTTTTATCCAAATCATTAACCCTTGAGAGAGCCCTCTCATGCTGAGGAGGTATTGTAGCTACTACAACACCCTCCAAAATTTTTCTCTACTTAAATTTTTGAGCCCCTAATACTTGTGAAAAAGAGAAGTCAGGCCTAAATTCACCTTTTCAAAACCTCAAGTCGCTAAGTCGCAAATATGGTTAACTCTTCTAAGTCGCGACCTCGTGACCTTGTGACCCTTCAGGTCACAAAGTCGCTGGGTCGCACATCAGTCCGAAACCAAACATCAACGACCTCGTGACCACGCGACCCCTTAGGTCGCAAGGTCCTAGAGTCGCAAGGTCACACATCGCATTAACTCAGCTCACTTGCGACCTTGCGACCCTCATTTATTTCCCACACGTGCGACCCATTTATATATAGAAGGGTCGCATAGGTTGCATTCGACCTGCGTGACAGAGAAAGAAAATGCCTTTGACAAGCTAGTTGGAGCGTGATTTTCATGGGTAAGTTGCCTAATGCTCCTACTGTTTCTTTTCTAAGGTAATTGTTACTATTTTTCCCCTTACCCTAACCTTTTTAACCCTGTTATGATCTTGACCAAGTTCATTGGAAATCCCTTTGCAAACCTGCCCTTCTTTCAATTTCTTTTCAAACCATTCAGATCTTGTGTAAAGCTTATCTGCCCCCTTTTCCCTTTTCAAGGATCTTGCCTAACTCACCAATAAAGACTCCTACGACCATGTATGATGATCTTATGGGTGCCATGTGTGTTTTATAAAACCTTTTTCCGCTGCACGTCCGCCAAACCCTAGAGCGACCCCACGACCTTGCGACCTTGCGACCTTTTGACCTCGGTCGCTAAGTCGCAGAACTGCTAGCTCGCATATCATGAAAAATTCAGAATGACACGACCTAGCGACCTTACGACCCAGTCACGAGTCACTAAGTCGCTAGGTCGCACTTTCGTAAAGATCTCACCCATCGCGACCCTGCGACCTAGTCGCAAGTCGCTAGGTCGTTAAGTCGCTCTTCTGTGAAGTTCTAAACCAACGTGACCTAGCGACCAGGTGACCAAGTCGCAAGGTCGCCAGGTCACAGGTTAACCCACTTCCTTGAAAATGATTAAGCAAAGGTAGGAACAACCTGCATATTTATAAATAATGGCATCTGTCTTATCGTGGGATTGTTTAATGAACATGCCAGGGGACATTGAAGCCGAGCTAGAGTGTGTATCCATTTAGTCAGCCTCAAGTGACATGGGGCCTCCAGCAATTCACAAGAGAAACAAAAGCCCAGAAATAGAAATCTCAGAGGAGGAAGTACCTCACCCATTTCCCCCTAATTATGGAGACACCACATGCACATTCGACAAAGGGGACAGTATGAGCTGGTACCAGGTGTATTAGGAATTTACCAAGCCTGAATTTCCCGAAGATCTCCCAGACCGACAGGTATACATTCAGGTTAAGAGATCCAAGCTGCATTACGCGGGGGCCCATCCACCGGTATTCCCATGCGTCGAGTTGATTGAATGGATCCTACAGAGGGTCAACCCCAAGATCTGGGTCATTCGAGACCATGCGGGGAAGTCCTTCGCAAACCTAAAGGGGCAAGATGCAAAATTCTATTATGCGCTTCCTGCCCGAGAGTAGACCTTCACTGATGAATGGGCCACTACTCATGCAGTTTCTATATTAGAAACTTTTAAAGGATGTTGGGAAGGCCCGGAAAAGTTCCAGCTCAAGAAGGATCAGGAATATCAGACGGTAGGTCTCAGGAAGGTCTACAAATTCGTAGCTGCAATGCTATGTAGAATGTATGGCTGCCTAGATGCCTCCTTTTTCAACGATTCTTGGGTCTCTCTGATGTACGCTGTCACTATGTACAGTACCCGTTTCAACTGGGCCAACATGATAGTAGCAGCCCTCAAGTCAAACATATCTGCGACACTAGCACCTGATGAAGGGTATGTGCCAGATTTTTACATGACATCTTATCTCCTAGATGCAGTGTGCGCCAGGTGCCACTTTGAGGGGTGGTCACATAACTGGGACCCAGAGAATGGAGGTCCAATTCACAAAGATCTAATGGTGTTTTGGGATTCCAGGTATAAGGAAGACATGGAGTCAATTGCGGGTAGCTTCATCCCCGCCCTCTACGTGAAACTGTTCAGAAAATACCCCCCATGCATGTCTGAGCGAGCCATGGAGATAATAACTCAGGTGGCTCACTGGTTTCCAGACACTAATAGTACCATCACTTTGAGTTTTCAGGTCGCTCAAGGCCCCTCACGCGTTGCCCCGTTTCGTAACATACAAGCTTCTCCTCCAAGAAACTTGTTATTAGATGTCAGGCGGTTTCTCCAAAGTCCTCACTAAGGGTAAGAAGAAGCCATGGCCCACCCTACTACTCACCATCGGTGCCTACACAGTAAAGGATTTTAGGGAAGTAGAAGCAGAACCTGAACAGATCAAGGGATTCTGTTTGCCTCCCTTGGCACATCAGACATATGATCCCGAGAGAATTATCCCCACGCACTGCAACCGAGAAAAATTCAAATGGAGTTACCAACATACTGACTGTCCAACTGAAGATAGAATAAAGAATTGGTACAACAAGGATAGAGAGGATGCTCCAGTAGAATCAAGTGATCAAGAGGACTAGGAGAACCAGAATTTAGAAGAAAGGGTTCATACACTGGGAGGAGCCTCGTCCTCCAAAGCCAAGAAGCCGAGGAATGGTACAGGCCTTAACCTTCCGCCCAACAAAGAGAAAATGAAGCAAAAGCTAAACAAGAGGCCAAAGAGAGAGCAAGAGAAGAGGAGGCCAAAGCTAAGAAAGAGGCCGAGGAAAAGGCAAAGGAAGAAGAGGAAAAATGAAAGAAGCAACTGAAAGAAGAGCAAAGGAAGAAGTGGGCAGAAGAAAACCGTAGGAAGAAGGAAGAGGAAGAAAAGGAAGAAGCTGAGCGCCTACTGAAAATAGAGCAGGACAAAGCAGAAGCCGAGCGCTGAATAAAATAAGAACAAGACAAGGGAGAAGCAGAGCGCCAATTGTAAGAAGAGCAACATAGGGATGAAACATAACATAAGAGGAAGGAGGAAGAAAGTAGGAGATCACAAGAAAATTCCTCCAAGGAAACGCCGCCTCCCGAGACAGAGAAGAAAACTGGATTGCCACACATTGAAGTACCTCAAACAACTCCTGCACCCAATGTGCGCTTTTCCCTCTCGGAATTGGGTACCTCTGAGGATTTAGATGAGGGAGTGCTTGATCTTACTAGACTCACCTATGATCAATTCACACACAAGATCAGGTAGGAAAAGAGAAGATGTTTAGCACGAGACCCTGTTTCACCCCTCACAGTCACTTCAGAGAAGGATATAGTTTTGGACACCAGGACCAATCCGGTCATGATTGCATCAGCCAGTACCGCTTTTTCAGCAGCCACCGAGGAGAACGTGAGCAGGATGAGTGGAGAAATTTTATCCCTACAAAATAAATTACAGGCCTCCGAACTCAAGACGGCTAAATCAGAACAAGAAAAGAGGGCGCTACAAGAAGAGGTCCGTCAAATTCAGGCCAGGGATGCCCCTACTAATGAAATATAACTCACTGTGCAGGGAAATCTGGTCACTTTGGAGGCCACCATGAAACAGGTATATGAAGAATTTTTCACAATAATAAAAATTTTAGTGCCACTACTGAAAGCACAGGCAGAAACTAAGAGAAGAAACACACAACTAAGGGAATCTTCTACTGCCTTGGAAATTATATTGGACTGGTCTAACATGTATCCACAAGCTCTGGCCATGTTGCCTAGAAAGGATTGGATTTCCACCCAGAATGACAAGGTTCAAATTCAGATAAAGGTGCAATCCAAAGAGAAGCTCATGAGGGATCTTGAGAAAGTAATGTCTGCATATGAACATCTGATTAGCGACATCGACTCAATGGCCAGAGTACACCACATCCCATCTCTGGGTACACTGGAGGAAGAGAAAACATGGGCAGAGGTCTCCAAAGATATACATGCATTCCTACAACCCATAAGGCAAGCGACCGCCTCTCAGGACCTCCCGGCACCAAGAGAAAACATGGTTCAATTCATCGTAACACTGGTCCGAATCTATACTAAACTGGCCTCCTTGTCAAATCATATCACATCAAGAGGGAAAATTTGATTACAAATGCTCTTGAGTGTATTCACAGGTTAAGGGAGGATACACCTCAAGTTTCCCCAGTAGCTGGAGATTATCGGGCCTGGCAGAGTTATCTCAAAGAGTAGCAGGTAGATGTTCCTGAGCTTGCAATCACCCAACTTCTCCCATGACCGAGTTACATATCACAAAAAGTAGTAAAGGTAGTAGGTAGCGACAGCTAAGGGGTCGCAAGCCAGAGTTATAGCCCAGGTCACAACTCCCAATGATCAGGAAGACGAAAAGTCGGGGATACCCAAGGGTCAATTTTGTCCTATAAATACTCCTTCGGGGAATTGTAAAAGGATCTTTTTTTCGAGGACTCCAAAGGAGCAGAGAATTGTATAGCATTGAATGCACTCTTTATGAATGAATACAAGCACTTGTTTTGATTCCACTCTTGGATATGATGGGAGTTAATGTGTTAACATTGTGAATATTTTGTCTTATGTATCTAATATCTTTCCGATTAAATCATTTGCGTTTTCTGCTTATATCATTTATACATTTCAACTCACTAAATGTTGTTAATGATGTTAAGTTGTTTATATATAAAATGTTAAGCAACTATGTTATTAACATTTATCTCATCTCTAGAAACTGCTTAAGGAAGCGAAGGGCGCTTTAACCATAACGAACTGTTTCTTCTGTGTTTCGAACATATTTTTACAAGCATGACCCTGATGATGTGCTGCTAACAACACTTCCTTGGCTACATGTTTTTTAACTCATCTTGCTATTCATAGTGTTTTATGTTCGTTGAGACTCATTAACCATTTGCATTGTACCATCCGGATAATCGTGCGTTCACAGGTAAGCAGGGCTTGTTCGTGTCCGAGTGTAGAAAATTGAATAAATAATATATCATTCACCGAGATTCTCTTGATCACACACTATTTTAGCTTCATGCATAATACATAATCTCTTCTACCGTTGATCATTAATTGCTGAAATATAAACAATTGCATGCACACATTAAAACCACAAACAATCACACATATGAACACAATATTTAATGGGAAAGCTTAAAGTTGAAAACCCCAACTATCTATATATTATATGCCATGGAGATCATGTAACAATCATTGTACAAAGCTCCTCACAAGCTCTCAGCACAACCTCATCTTGCTACACACTATCAAGCTAGATCTAGCAAATCACATGCTCCAATATTTTGCCACTTGATAGCCAACCTCTATTGCGTAATCAATGCTATGGGATGGCTCATTAAATAACATAAACCACCTGGCTTGTACTGCGCAATCCTCATGGGCTTCACCAATCACTGGTTGTTGCAAATATGCAATAGTATAGTCACAACCGATAGTTAACCTGCTCTTTCACCTATTTCTGCACTGGTCTCCACTGAAACTGTCCATGCACTGAATTTAACTGATGTATTCTTTAGTTGATTTATGAGTTTATAATTAGTGAATTAATTAATAATTAATTCACACCACTCTCACTAATTGTATCAATCAGTTAAACTAGATACAAATAGCTCAACTATGTTTAGATTAGTTAAAATGAACACAACTCCATTAACTTCCTCAATCAACTCCACCAAACTCTGTCACATGAGTTCTAACTGAAGTATCCATGCAATAGCTCCACATAACCCTCAGAAATAGCGTAATTCCTTCTGTCAGCTCCTGTGCCACATCTGTGCACTTAACTGAAGTGCTCCAAGAGAATAAGATAATGTTTAGAGTCTAAATATTATTAAGAGCTAATAATATTCGACATATCTATTTTTAGAATGGAAATCTAAAAATAGATTCTGCCCAGTATGTCTAAAAATATAAGTCCATCTATTTTTTCCGACTTGACCAACCATCCACAAATAACATCCTGCAACTCATAGAACATGATCCATATGTATAAAAATAGACATAGTCTAAAAATAGACTTTGTGCCAAAAATAGCTTGCGGGCCCACTTAGTGAAGGCGACTCTTTTCACTAAGCTCATCATCTTGTTGCAATCTCAATACTCCCTCTCAACAAGATAAGGATTATTTTCCACCCCTATCTTGCCTCTGTGGTATTCGAATTTGCTCCTGGTGAGCGCCTTCGTCAAGATATCGGCATCCTGATCCTCCGTAGGAATGTATGAAAGTAACATGATCTTCCGCTGCACACAATCTCTGATATGATGATACCGGATGTCAATGTGTTTAGATCTATGATGAAATAATGGATTAACCGAGAGTTTGATGCAACTCTAATTATCACAATAAATCATAGTAGGATCCAAGTGTGAACCGAACAACTCGAACATGATTTTCCTCATCCATATAGCCTTGCATGTAGCCAAAATTGCTGCCATATACTCGACCTATGCTGAACTGAGTGCCACGGATCTCTGCTTCCTTCTGTACCAAGAAACTGCTGTCGACCCGATACTGAAAATCCCTCCAGATGTGCTATTTCTGTCCGTTGGGCTCCCTGCCCAATCTGCATCCGTGAAGCCACATAGCCTCACCTCATCCGACTGTCTGTACCATAATCCATATCCCGATGTGCCTTTGAGATATCTAAATACATGCTTGCCTGCCTTCCAGTAGAGCTTGGTAGGCTTAACCATAGCTTGTGAAAGCTGGTTCACAGCATAGCATATGTCAGGTCGTGTATTGACCAGATACATAAGTGGCCCCACCAAATGTCGATAAACAATGGCATCCACTACCTCCGCTGAAGTAGCATCCTCCTTCCTCCATCCACCAAGAAGAGGAGTATCAACAGGCTTGTAGCCATGCATGTTGAACTTCTCCAGTATCTCCCGGGCATACTTGCCTTGAGAAACAAACAGTCCATCACTGCGTTTCCAAATTTCCAATCCCAGGAAATAATGAAGGAGGACCAAGTCCTTCATCTCAAACTCTTTTGCAAGATCATCCTTGCATGAGAGTATCAACAACTCATCACCCGTCAAAATCAAATAATCTACAAAAGTACAATGATCATCAACTTACCCTCCACCACAATCTAGTATAGGTTAGGATCCGCCTCACTCTTGGAGAATCCAAGTCCGGTGAAATAACTGTCTATCCATGTGTACCAAGCACGAGGTGCTTGTTTCAACCCATACAACACTCTCTTGAGCCTACACACATGCGACTCGCTGCTGAAGATCTCGAAACCTTCAGGCTGCTCTATGTACACCTCCTCCTCAATGACTCCGTTGAGGAATGCAGTCTTCACATCCATCTGATGAATGTGCCACCCCATCTGCGCTGAGAGAGCAAGAATCATCCGTATGGAAGAATACCTTGCGACAGGTGCAAAGGTCTCCTCATAATCGATCCCCTCAATCTGTGAAAAGCCTCGGGCAACAAATCTTGCCTTGTACTTCTCCACACTCCCGTCAGCTGCCTGCTTCACTTTGTAGATCCATCTTGAACCCACCACTGATTTCCCTTCCGGCCTTGGGACAATCTCCCATGCACTGTTTCTAACAATCGAATCATACTCTTCCACCATGGCATCTACCCATGCGGGATCCTCCACAGCTTCCTCGAAAGAGGATGGCTTCGTCACGATACACTTGCTCATAAGAGCCATGTATCTAGTATACCGGTCAGGTGACTGTCTCTGTCTGCGTTGTGATGTAGGTGCTCCTACAACCTTCTCTGCATCTTGAGCCAGTCGCTCAGCTTCTGTAGTGCGCTTCTGCCCTCTGATGGTTGGCGCTGCATGAGTGGTCTCTTCCACTCCATGAACCTCATCTTGTGGCTGATCCACATCCCGAGACTCATCCTTAGGAACTAATAGCTCCTCATCTGCATGCAAGTGTGGCTCCCTCTCAAGCGAACACTTCATGGCTTTCTCCTCCTGAAATTTGATATCCCGTCGCACAACAGTCTTGCGACTGTCTGGCAAATACACACGATAGTTATGGGGCGTATCAGTGTACCACACAAATATCCCAACCTCTGCGGTCGACTCCAGCTTCTTCCTGGCATCCTTTGTCACATGAATGTAAACAGGTGAACCAAAAATCCTCAAATGGAAAATATCAGGCCTCTTACCAGAAAACGCCTCCTCGGGTGTACTCATGCCAAGTATCTTGTGAGGACAACGGTTCTACACATATACTGCAGTATTGCATGCCTCCGCCCACAAGTGAATGGGTAGGCCCTGATCATGCAACATCGCCCGTGCAGCACCCACGATCGTTCTGTTCTTCCGCTCAGCAACCCCGTTCTGCTGTGGGTTATGAGGTGCTATGAGCTCTCTTCGAATTCCTTTTGCGCTGCAAAAGTCCTTGAATTCGCTAGAGATGAATTCACCACCATTGTCGCTCCTAAGAGCCTTCACCTGCTTCCCCGATTCTTTCTCAACCAGTGCCTTGAACTCACAGAACTTTGAGTATGTCTCGCTCTTCTTCTGCATGAAGAAGATCCAACACTTACGAGAAAAATCATCAACATAATCACATAATACCTGTGCTTTGCTGTCGAAGCTACTGAGAAAGGTCCACACACGTTTGTGTGAATTCTCTCAAGGATCGTTGTGGCGCGACTATCCTTCTCGTGAAAGGTGGCTTTCAAAAATTTTCCCAAAGTACATCCCTTGCACTGATTTGACTGCGCAAGAGTACCCTTAGGAAGCCCAGTAGAAATCTGTTGCAGTATCTTCAAAGCTCCATGGTGAAGGTGGCCCAATCTCCGGTGCCACAACTCGCCATCATCCTGGCTCACCACTCCTTCTGCCTTGCCTGCCATTGCTGCGCAGTCATCTACCTACAATTGATAAAGGTTCTTAACTCGAACCCCTATCCTCCGGGTCTCACCAGTTGCCTTACTACGCAGGAAAGCCTTTCCCTCGCTAAAGACAACATCATATCCCTTGTCTTCTAACATTGCCACAGAGATTATATTCTTCTTCAATCCTGGAACATGCATCACTTCCTTCAATACGAAGGGTTTCCCAGACTCCCTCTCAAAGGAAATGGTACCGATAATGGTCGCACTGTATCTACCATCATTGCCCATCTCGATGTGCACTCCAAGATTTTTCTCATCCAGATCAGTAAACAAATCTCGATCTCCTGTCATGTGAAAAGATGCACCACTATCAAGAAACCACAGTGAACCCATCACACTTGAGACCAAGCATGCGATCAACAAAAAATCTAGCTCAAACTGTGAGGCTAAGGCCTCTCCAGCTGCAGCTCCAGCAGCCTGCTTATTTTTCTTCTTCTGTGGACAACTAGTGGCATAATGTCCGTGTTGGTGACAGTGAAAGCACTTCACCTTGGACATGTCCTGCTTCTTTCCTTTCGCACCGGAATGAGAAGCTTTCTTGCTCTTCCCCTTCTTTGCTTTGGCAGCCAAAGCACAATTTTATTCATCAGAGCTCTTTGATGAAGATCCATCCCTGGTACTTCGCCTTATCTCCTCTTGCACAAGATCCGACCAAAGTTGCTCCCATCTTGGCAATTTTTCCCGACCATTGACAGAGTCTTGATAGGAATGCCAAATCTTCGGAAGCCCAAGGAGAGCCAAGCTCACCAAGTCCTCGTCATCAACAGTAACCCCCACACTTCCCAGCTCATCCTTGCATTGGATGAACTTCGTGAGGTACTTGGGCATACTGTCGCTTTTCTCCATTTTTATGTTATTGAGTTTATCCTTGTGCGCCAACTTCCTCTGGTCGCTCTTGCTTTGGAATAAATCAGTCAAATATTTCCACATCAAGAATGGAGAAGCCTTACCATGAAGGTTGGATACTATGTGATCCTTCACGCCCTCCAATAGAATCCTTTGACACTTTTCTGTCTTCTTTTGCCATGCGTCAAGTACAACAACATCACTAGAAGTAGGTTTTGGAATTTCTGCATCTATGAACTCCTTCAACCCATTGTCATCCAACACCGCCTCCATCCTGTCCTTCCATGCAATATAATTCAAGCTGCCCTCAAGGTCATACTCCAATCACAATTCATTGAAAGACATCTCAACTTCGACACCAAGAAAACACTACTGCAAATTCGAATTCCACCAGCACAAAACTCAACCGCTTCAATGTTTTGCAATTGATCCAATGATCAATATCGCTCTGATACCATGTGTTAGCACTCGAATCTACCTCAGGCTGAAATAAGGTAAAACTCAAGGCAACATCAAACCACGCTCAACCTCGTAGCTAGCTCTACGAGGACAAGAGAGGGCTCTCTCCGGGTCTATCTCGATAAAATGAGAAATAAGGTGCGAGATGACTTAAAATGGGAACTGATTTTAGGCTAGTAAATAGATAGGAAGGTTTGGTTTTGATTTTTTGGGTTTTTTGTTGGAAAAATGGGAAAAACAATTTTGGGCTTGGGGATGAGGCCAAATTTTCACAGAATTCGAATTGGGGCAAGGTAGGCAATAGTCTTGATGCTTTTGATTATGCGTATGGATGGATCAGAATGACAAGGAGCTGAAGAGGGCAAGGGAGAACAAGGATCCTCTCCAAACTGGCGAAAACATATAAAACTAAACAAATTTAAAGGCAGAGCACTGGAATCAATGGATTCTACCTCATTTACTCATTCATTTAGTTTCAGAAGCAAAAGAAGGGAATGGCATACATTAAAAACTTAAAGAACTTACAAATAACTGAGATAACACACCATCAAAACTGAAAGCCACAAGAATCCCAACAAGTGATGCAAAACCTCCGATCTTTCCTTAGCCAAAATGCAGAAAATATGTACAATAATGTGCCAAACTTTTCCCAAGAGTCCAACCTATCCAACCTTTGAAAATGATTGAGAAAATACATCATATAGACCATACTAACCCCTTCCCATGCCTCTAGGGGTCGAATTCCTCCTTCTAGGAGCAGTTTCAACCAATTCTAAACAAGGAGCTAAAATCTAGGCAGTCAAACAACTTGCCTCTAAAAGGAAGGAAACTGATTCATTTACATGATTTTCACTTTTTTGTGAGTGAATCTTCTAGAATAGGTAAAAGTGAGTCAAAATTACATTACAACCACAAAATTACATCAAGATAACTCAAAAATTACATCCACAATCAAAACTGGTCCAACTGGCCGAAATTCTGAACTGGAAGATGAAAAATTAGCCAAAAATCTCTATGCGCCGCGCGCCTGAGCTCTATGCATCGCGCGCCTTTCAGCTTGTTTTTGGGGCACTTCCCGGCATCAAAATCAAGCTCATGATAGCTTGTTGGAAATCCCTGGATGTATGCTATCCAAACCAAGTGGAATTTTCAATTTGGAGCTCATTTGCCCCTCCAAAACTTCATTCTCCCACAAGTACTTCCTGCTGGTGCAAAAGGTGGCAGAAAGGTGATTTTCATGGTGTTTTTGGCCCTTTTGATCATCCAGAACTTGGTGAAATGCTTCGGCCATTTCTGAGCATGCATAAATTACCATGACAAATCCAAAAATACAAATTTTTCCTCCAGCAAGTGTCCCAATCATAAGTGCGTGTCGTGACGTGCTACGCGTTGGGCTGAAAAACCTGTTTTGAGACCAAAATTTTCCAAAATGACAAAAAATTCTCCAAATTTGCTGAAATTCGGAGTGAAGGTCCACAATCATGCCTCATGCTCAGCCAAGGAAGCCTCGGCCAAGATTCTAAGCGGATCAGGCCTTTTTCTCCGTTTCAGTGCTTTGCTCAACCTTGCCTTCAGGATCTTCATTTTAGCTTTGCAAACGTGAGTACGGGCCCACTAGTGATTTTTCATATGACGGAGCATGTATTTGTCTCTATTGGCCTTCGCCAATAACTTCTCCAGATGAATGTTAACATGCGTGAGGCAGGTCTCTCGATCAACCGGTGTCATGTCACCTGGTCTCTTCCGGGCCAATGCACGGTCTTCCCGGATTTGCCGCAACTCTATGAGTGTGTGTTGATGACGAAGGCAAGACCCCTTCCACACCATGTGGAGATAGTACTCGCGCTTCTGATGAAGTTAACGAGACCCCTTCCACCCCGGGTGGAGATAGTACTCGTCGTGATGCTGCAAACAAGGCTCTGGCGCCTCTCTGATATGTAACGACCACTTTTATGAGATCTCCTTGACACATTAACCTCTGCTGTGGAATCACTGTCATACCCCTGCTCATATACTGAATCCGTTTCTGACATGGTGCTGAAATGTGTTTAACAAGTATATGCTTGGTTTATTAGAAAATGGGCAATTGGTGTGTTTTGTTTCAACCCCCAAATGATCACAAATATACCAAAGTGCTATAAGAAATACCACAGTGGAAAAGGACTGTCAAATGAGTTTGAATAGAAGAACAATCACACTTCACTCTTTTGGGAATTATGGAATTTGGAGATTTTACAAGTGAATAGGAATGAGTGTAGTGATGTGAGAAAGTTATTAGGAACAAGAGTGAAAATGAAAAGGGAACATATATATGAGCCAAGTGAAATCAAGGACAAAGATAGACCATTTAGGCTTTGTCGATAGAGAGATGTGGGAGTAAGTAATAGGGTTTGGGAACTTAAAGCATGGGAATGAAATGGTATTAGGGATATGGGATAATGAATATAGGATAGGGACTATGGTAATATTGTGACAAGTATGAAAGCACGATGAGAGTGGACAAATAGTTCAAACACCAACAATATCACCAACACTTCTTTCAAAACCCTATGGAGCGAATTTGAAAATGAATATAGGGTTTAATGTTCACCATATCAAACATTTGTTTTTTCCTCATTTGAAACACCATAACATGTTCATGAATCAATAAGCAAGCTTGAATAACTTACTTGTAGGCAAAAGAAGCAATTTGATGCGAATTTGGGTGAAGGAATGTTGTTTTATGGCCTTAGGGCTCTATGCGCTGCGTGCATGCCCAATGCGCCGCGCGCATGTAAAAACACAAAGGCTGTTGATGCCCAGTGTGCCACGTGCTCCCTATGTGCTGCGCGCCACTTGTATGCGCCGCACGCACTGTGAACTCACTTCCACGGCTCCAAAACAAGTTTTTTGCCCTTCAACACTCCAATTCGACCTCTGCTCTGATTTTGAGCATATCTCTTGTTGCAAATGGGTTAAATAGCTATGAAAAATTTGCAAAAACCTTCTTGGAACATTAAAGATTGAGTTTATTTGAGCTTTTGTAGAGAAAATGACAAAAATTAGTGTTCTGGCCCAATGCGCCGCGCTCACTTTTCTATGCGTCGCGCGCTACATAGTGCATTTTGCAGGAGGCTTTTGGAGGCCTTCCCGGTGTCCAAATGGGGCGTGTGATAGCTCGTTGGAAAGATCTTGGAGTCTAATTTCCAACCCAAGTGAAAATTTTAAATTTTGAGTTCATTTACCCTGTCAAAAATCAAATCTCCAAACACTACTTCTTGCAGGTGCATCAATTCTCCTGAGGCAACGGTATTCTTGACATTTCTCCAAACAAATTACACCTGTGTAAAAAGTGAAGGAGGTTTTTCTTCCTTGGAATGTTTTGTACAAAAACCTCTCTCAGTTTTTCAAAATTTATCTTTTATTTCTCTGAAATATCATTTGAGTGAAACTTATCTCGATGTGTGGAACAAGGAATTTGTCGAAATGAAGCGAAATGAAGGGGATAAGGGGCTTCTAAATTCTTGGGGAAATTTTGGGAAGTAGGGAGGGATGTTGGGAAGCAGGGGAAAGTGGAATCTCAGAGATTGAGTGAGGGGAAAGGGTCCAAAAGGGAAAAACATAGGCCTAGCCTAGAAAATTGCCAAGTTGTGGCAAGAAACTAGGGTTTGTGCAAAAATGAGGAATTTGGGGGATCTCAGTGATGGGAAGTGTTTAATAAGGTACATTAATGATAGGGGAAGGTGTATGAACATTAGGATACAAATTTTTCTAATGATTTGACCATCCAAGAGAAATTACCTCCAAAACCCGCAGGGAGAGGGAAAATGGACCTTACCTAGGCACAATCAAGTACAGAACAAGCCGTAAAATGACCCAATGGAACTTGACATGATCTGAATGATGGTACACTTGCCTAAATGGTGACATGGACCGACATTTGGACAACTTTGAAAAGAGTGAAAGAAAACCCTAGACCTAATACCTAGTGACCAAATTTTGCTTGAAGACTCATTGAAATGAAAAAAATTGACCTTGACATCTTAAAATCACTTTGTAAGAGCATGTTGATCACTGGAGGAAATCTACAAAGGCTGACACTAACACCATGTAGAAATTTGAATAACTAATATATTATTCACCGAGATTCTCTTGATCACACACTATTTTAGCTTCATGCATAATACATAATCTCTTCTACCATTGATCATTAATTGCGGAAATATAAACAATTGCATGCACACATTAAAACCACAAACAGTCACACATATGAACACAATATTTAATGGGAAAGCTTAAAGCTGAAAACCCCAACTATCTGTATATTATACATGTCATGGAGATCATGTAACAATCATAGTACAAAGCTCTTTGCAAGATCTCAGCACTACCTCACTTGCTACACACTATCAAGCTAGATCTAGCAAAACTCATGCTCCAACCTTTTGCCACTTGATATCCAACCTCTATTGCTTGTTTCAATGCTATGGGATGGCCTCTTTATATAGATAAACCACCAGCCTGAACTACGCAATCCTCATGGGCTTACTCCACCTATCTATGTGTTGCAAATATGCAAATGCGTATAGTCATTAAATCGATAGTTAACTTGCTCTTTCACCTATTCCTGCACTAGTTTCCACTGAAACTGTCCATGCACTGAAGTTAACTGATGTATTCTTTAGTTGATTAATGAGTATTTAATTAGTGAATTAATTAATAATTAATTCACACCACTCTCACTAATTGTATCAATTAGTTTAACTGAATACAAATAGCTCAACTATGTTTAGATTAGTTAAATTGAACACAACTCCATTAACTTCCTCAATCAACTCCACCTCAAACTCTGCCACATGAGTTCTGAACTGGAAGGGATTCATGCAATAGTTCACATAACCTTCAGAATAGCGTAATCTTCATTAGAAGATGACTTATGATCTGCACCAACAAGGATTCCAAGAGGATAAGATAATGTTTATAGTCTAAATATTATTAAGAACTAATAATATTCGACATATCTATTTTTAGACTGGCAATCTAAAAATAGATTCCACCCAGTATGTCTAAAAATAGAAGTCCATCTATTTTTTCCGAGTTGACCAACCATCCACAAATAGCATCCTGCAACTCATAGAACATGATCCATATGTCTAAAAATAAACATAGTCTAAAAGTAGACTTTGCGCCAAAAATAGCCTGCGGGCCCACTTAGTGAAGGTGACTCTTTTCACTAAGCTCATCATCTTGTTGCAATCTCAACACCGAGAAAATGAGTATTCAGCGATAGTCGGACCCACACCTCGGACGGGATCCCTATCACAAACGGTTTAGAGTCTAATTGGGATTTTACACCGGGGAGATCCCTTATTGTTGGCCGAACATATTTTTGCGTCAACAAATTTGGCGCTAGAAGAAGGGCCTGAATGGCAGGCTCCCAGCACACAAGTAACATCCCGTTACAGACTCCCCAAGGGGAGATCATGTATGAAAATACCGGTCCTCCACCCTTAGAAAATTCCCAGGAGGAGGAAGCCCCTTAATATGAGGTCACTTTAGATCAACTAAGGGCCCTGCGCCCTATCGCCCGCAACCTTGTCAGGGTTTTACAACAAGCTCTGGTCACTAGTTCCCTGACCAATCCTAGAATTCCTGCAGCTAACCACACTCGCCAAGGAACCCTTGTCAACTCCCTACCTCAGCTTTTGGGTCTTATGATCGAAGATTATGTAGACGCTTTTGAGCATAATTCTGAAGAACCCTAGGACAACCCTCGAGGGGATGAAGAGGGTGGCCTCGAAATCATTGAACCACAACCGAACGTTGACCCTCAACCCGATCGAACTCTGAACGATAACACTCAACCAAACAACCCACCTGGAGGAGGAGCTGGGAGGGGCCGGGGAAATAGAGGCCAAGGAAACAGGGGCCGTGGACAAGGCCGAAATCCGGGCCACCACCATCACCACAAAAACCAGAATAGATTTCCGTTCCTTTATAACTGGAGAAACATCAGAGATGTAGGGAACCGAGGGAGGAATCAGGACATGCAGTCCCACCATGAAGGCGAAGCATCCGGGTCAGGCATAGGGAGCGAGTCTAAAAGTGAAATAGGGCATGTTTACATACCGCGCCACTAGCAGGCTAGGTGTGTGTAGTTGTTGGCTTGGATGGCACAATCTCCTTTAGCCCTCCATGGCCCCCTCCATGACATGCCCTGGAATCCCGAGAAGAACCTCCCTAAGTTCGGCCCTGAAAAGGGTACGCTGGCCGAAGATCACATAAGTAACTTTTACCTGGCCTTGCAAATGATGAGAGTACAATCTAACGATGTAGCATGCCATATTTTTCCTCATACTTTAGAGAATAAATCTACCACCTGGTACTGATCCCTCCCTGTTGCTTCCATTTCTTCCTGGGATCAGTTCCACGGTATTTTCCTTAAAAAGTTTTCGGAAGACAAAACTCCTTCCATGCTCCTCACAGAACTTAGTACTTTGAAGTGTCAGAAAAAAGATAAAGTCAAATATTTCAATCAACACTTCGCTACGATATTGAAAAAATTCCTGTCGAATATGGCCTTAGATGATTCCATCACCATCGACTACTACACTCAGGCTCTCCCTCGGGATATTTCCGTGTTCTTAAAGCGCGTAGCTAGAGCTACCCTGGCTAAAAATTAAACCACCGCCTTAACTGTCAAAAGGGATATGCTATCCATAGGAGCCATCGACCATGAGGGTCGAGATGATCAAAAGACGACCACGAAGAGAGCCCAATCCTCAAACCATAAATTGGGAGACAAAGACAAGGACCCCTTCGATTTCGAAAGTATCACAAAATCCCTCAAGTTACTAACCAATGAAGTCTCTGATATGAAGAGGAAGAACAATGATTCTGTCCCAGCTGCTAAGACGCAAAAACCTTTCTTCAGAAAGAATAACCCCACTATGAACCGACCCCCGTCAAACTCAAGTGTTGGTCTCAACGTTGAAGAAATCAGCAAGGACAATTTTTGTTCTTTCCATCAAGCCTCCCACTCAGAGAAAAATTTCCCCCAGTGGATTAATAACATGACCGCCGTGGTGAATCAACTTCTGGAAGACCAAACCCCTGGAGATCTAGAAGAGGAGGCTATTTCAAACAACGAGGAGGCCTCCCCCCAAGATGAAGATATGGGTTCCAATGTCCTTGCTTTTGAGGTCATCCGCGGAGAGTCTCTCCCTTCCACAACTGGGATAAACTTGGCTGATGACCCTAAATCTAAACCCCCTCGAAACTATGGCTTGAGGAGCAAAGGCTCGATCCCTGAGCAGCCCTTCAAAGAAAAAAGAAAAGATTTCTTAAGGAAAATCCTGCCACCAAATGCAGAAAACCAAAACGAGACTCCTGAAAAATTTATTCCAGCTAATCCCCGAGAAGGCCCCAAGGCTAAAGCTTCATCGGTTTCCCCTAAAACCACCACCGAACTTACCGCACATATAGATTCTGGATATAACATTATCAAGGATATGAAGAAGACTCGGGCCAATATTTCTCTCTATGAGCTCGCTCGCATTGCTAACCAGCGAGATCTTATCCTCAAGGCATTTTCCAATCTACCGACAACCAAACCCGTGAGCACCACATCTTCCCAAACTGCTGCTAGTCCCCAATCCATCGTAAATGCAGTAAACGCCAAATCCAAGGGATCCACACCACCTTTCCTCCTCTCCTTTGAGATCTTTAAATTCAATGTTCATAATTGCCTCGTCGATTCTGGTGCATCCATGAATGTTATGCCCTTATCCGTATGCAAGAAGCTAAACATCTGCCCTGAGAAAAATGACGCCAAGATCATTCAACTCGATAGATCTCAAGTCCCTGCAGTAGGCGAATTAAAAAACGTCATAATCCACCTATCCTACAATTCTAGAGTACATCAGTGCATTGACATAGTAATCGTGGATATCCCCGAGGCCTATGGCCTTCTGTTGAGCAGATATTGGTCCAGCAAGCTGCAGGGATACTTTTCCATTGATTGGTACCACCTTTGGCTCTCGTACAAGGGCAGGAAAAACCAAATCCAGGTCGAAAGTGAGCCGTACATGAAATACACTATGACCGACCTGGACGCAACTAACGAACCAGTCAGTTTTTCACAAGAAGATCTCGGTATGTGTTTCTTAGAATCCATTTTTGGGTGCTATCAAACTCCCCAATCTATGATCACTCAAGACGTCCAGTTTGAGCTACTGCTAGTCACTGAAAACTCCTCTGCCTCAACGAAAGACCCATTAGAAACTGCTGCCCTGAGTGCGTCCCCAATGTGCTCGGACATCCTTGTCAAATCAGAAGATGAAATATGGACCTTGTACTATGACAGTTCCAAAACCCAGGATGGGGCTGGCGCAAGCTGTATCTTGCTAGACCCTCAGAAGAACAATTTTCTAATTTCCTACCAGCTAGAGTTCCAGTGCACGAATAATATAGCCGAGTATGAGGCATTGCTTCTCGAACTCAAAAAGGCCATAGATCTAAAAGTTCATTGTTTAAAGGTAATTGGCGATTATGAGATTATCACTTGTCAGGTACGTAACACCATCCATTGCTTGTCTCCACATCTGAAGGGTTACCAACAAGAGGTATGGCATTTAATTTATGCTTTTGACGCTTTCGGTATTAAATCTGTACTTAGAATGCACAATGCAGCAACTGATACACTCGCCAACGCTGCCGCTAGGTTGTTTCCCACTTAGAGATGGATTTTCTATTGAAGTTATTTACAAGCCATCTGTACCAGATAATGTCACTAATTTTCACGTCTTCAATGATGACCAACAGGTACTGGATTTTGTTGAGATTGCAACAAGATGATGAGCTTAGTGGAAAGAAGTCGCCTTCACTAAGTGGGCCCTCAGGATATTTTTGGCGCAAAGTCTATTTTTAGACATATGGATCATGTTCTATGAGTTGCAGGATGCTATTTGTGGAGGGTTGGTCGCTGGGGCAGATGCACTTCATTTATATTAGGCAAATCATTTTATCTCACCAAAATAGGAGAAAAGGAAGAGTTAATAATTTCTGAATATTTCTGACTTCAACATCACCTAATTTTATACTGTGTTTAGCGCTATAAAATAAAGATTCATGTACATCCATGATGCCATTCCATATATCTCCATGAGGACTTTGTTAGAACTACAAGACATGTAGCTTGAAGGAGTTGATTGAGGAATTTAATGGAGTTGTGTTCAGTTTATCTAATCTAAACATAGTTGAGCTATTTGTATCTAGTTTAACTGATTGATACAATTAGTGAGAGTGGTGTAAATTAATTATTAATTAATTCACTAATTATAAACTCATTAATCAACTAAAGAATACATCAGTTAACTTCAGTGCATGGACAGTTTCAGTGGAGACCAGTGCAGAGATAGGTGAAAGAGTAGGTTAACTATCAGTTGTGAGTATACTGTTGCATATTTGCAACAACCAATGATTGGAGAAGCCTATAAGGATTGCGCAGCATGCTGTGGTTAAAGTATTTAATGAGCTATCCTTCCCACAACATTGATTACGCAATAGGAGTATTTGATATCAAAAAAGTGCAGATTGAGCATGTGTTTTGCCGGATCTAGCTTGATTATGTGTAGCAATTGATGGAGGTTGTGTTGAGAGTTTTGTATATTTCTGTACAAATATTTAAATGTGATATCTCACACATACATATACAGATAGTTGGGGGTTTTCACAATTCGCTTTCCCATGAACACTCTGAGGTCTATGTGTGATTGTTTATGGTTTTAATGTGTGCATGCAATTGATTTTATTTCCGCATGTGATGATCAATGGTAGAAGAGATTCTGTATTGTGCATGAAGTTAAAATAGTGTGTGATCAGGAGAATCTCGATGAATAATATATCAATTATTCAATTTTCTACAGATTTCATGCTCAATATAGACGTATTCAAAGACACAGTTATAGAAGAAGAGGATCATGATCGGGCCTTGAAGGAGGAACTACAAGATCGGAAAGAAAATCCCATACCTAAAGGGATCCTGTCACTCGAAAAGTTGTTCGAACTACAAAACCATTTCCGAGGGCCCCCAAACATGAAGGTGAAAAGTTCCATGTTAGCGCACCGACAAATAAATCTCGGGTCAGACAAGGATCCCAAGCTCGTAAATCTACGTAATGAATGCACCCCTCAAGAGAGGCAATCATTCACTGAGTTATTTAAGAAATACCAAGATGTGTTTGTTTGGACATATGATGAGCTACAAACTTATGATACACAGATGATCCAGCACGTGATATCCATGAAGGAAGGAGTGAAGCCTTTCCAACAGAAACTGAGAAAAGTACACCCCGGCTTAGAACCTATGATCCAAAAGGAACTAAAGAAGCTTTTGGATACGCGTATAATTTTCAAAGTTCGATATTCAACCTGGGTGTCAAACTTGGTCCCAGTTCACAAGAAATCTGGCGAAATTCGTTTGTGCATAGACTTCCGGAATTTAAACAGAGCCTCCGAAAAGGACAAATATCCGGTGCCCCCTATGGAGCAAATCCTTCAAGCTGTATTGGGGTCGGAAATGTTCTCTTTATTGGATGGGTTTTCAGGTTATAATCAAGTACTAGTGGGTGAACCCGATCGGATCAAACCCACATTCAGAACTAAATAGGGAACATACACATTTAGACGCATACCCTTTGGCTTGATTAATGCCAGCGCTACCTTCCAAAGAGACATGGACATCGCCTTCAGAGGCCTCATTGGGAAAATCGTAGTAGTATACCTTGATGATGTCACCATGTTTTCAAAACGCAGATCTGACCACCTGCACCACCTCAAGCAGATCTTTGAAAGGTGTCGGAAATACGGGATCTCACTGAACCCGAAGAAAAGCATTTTCACAATCTCCGAAGGAAACTTTTTGGGGCACATAATAACTGGAGACGACATAGTAGTGGATCCAGAATGTGCGAAAGTCATCGCTCAAATACTGCCCCCAATTGGTAAGAAAGCTATGCAGTATTTCCTCGGCAAAATCAACTTCGTCCGAAATTTTATATCAGATTTCACCCAAATCATGAAACCATTACAAGGTATGATTAAGAAAAATGCTAAATTTAAATGGAATCCCCTGAGAAAGAAGCGTTTGATAACATCAAATGAGCCATCGCAGAAGCACCTGCTCCTCATAGTTCGGATTTCAACAAAGGCTTTATCTTGTATACCTTTGCCTCAGATTCATCTTTGGCCGCCGTCCTCACTCAGAAAGATGACAAAAACGATCAGCGGCCCCTATCATTTATGAGCGCTGGATTACAAGGTGCCGAGCGGAATTATCCAGATATAGACAAGCAAGCTTACACAGTATACAAGGCAATTAAACACTTCAGGCTATATATTTTGAAGAGTCATGTGACGGTCTTCGTGCCTCACCTAGCTATTCGCTCACTTTTCATACAACAAGAGCTAGGCGAGAGATGAGGCAACTGGATGACGTGACTTCAAGAATATGATATGGAATTAAATCCAGCACACACTATAAAGGGCCAAGGACTATGTCGGATGGCCGCGGAGGCAGTAGACTCACGAAACAGTGAAGAAGAGAGCTGGGAACACGAGATCAACATGTATCAAGCTGATAGCATATCCCAGTAGGATACCTCCTCATGGTACGTTGATCTCCAGAAATATCTAAAACACAGTACCATGAGCCCCACTTTAACCACTCAACAGAAATGTGCATTAAGATTGAAAGCTGTATCCTACCAACTGGTGCAGGGTAAGTTGTTTCGCAAGCACCACAGCGGTGTCCTGCTACGTTGTTTGGAGTATGATGAGGCACAAAAAGTTTTAGCGGAACTCCATGATGGTCCAATGGGTGGAAACTGTGCAGGGGATACCACTGCTCACAAGATCATGCGTGCTATTTGTTGAGGTATAAAAGGTGTATTTTTAACGCCTATTTATCCTACATTAATTATCAATCCAGGAACGACTTTTTGTTTCAAGAGTGTACTCAGTCTGAGGCTGCTATTCAATCTAAGAGTAATGCCTTGCAATATTTAGTACAGTGTTGTAAATACAAGCGTAAACAGATGCTTGGAAAAGAAATCTAACTACAATGACATGAACTTAAATGCTCTGAAATCCAATCATTCACTCAGCAAACATCAGTCAAGGATGCAGTAATGATAACTCTTTCCTTTAGAAACTAATGGAATTGAAATCAAATGGGAACAAGATAATCAATCTGAGAAAATAGGTAACAATAACCAATATTCTTTACAGTTGATAACCATGCCTTAAAGTAATTAAAAGGAAATTGAACTAAAGGCCGCTAATGAAAGTAAACTAGGCAAGCTCTTCAAAAGCAAAACCGAACTCTTTGCAGACTGTAAACTAATGAATTGAAATGAACAACAAATCTGGAATTGAACAACAATCTCTATCTAATGAATTTGAACATCAAATTAATGAATCTGAACAACAAACTCTATCTAAGAGAATTGAGCAACAAATTCTATTAAACAACAAATCCTATTGAGAAACAAATCCTGTTAAGCAGCAAATCCTGTCGACAACAAACTGTCTTGATCAACACTCTGAAATGAACAACAGTAAAACGAAATAGAAAATGGAATGAAACAACAACTGAAATGGAACATCAAATGATAAACAACGAAGCTCTGTTAAATCATAACAAGATAAATGATACATGAATTAAGATTCTTGTTAGAACGGAATAGCAATGCAATTCATCAATGTAACACACCGATATCAATAAGAAATTAAATAGTAAACCAATTAACTTGAAAAATATAATGAAAACAAATACAGACTGTCTCACAATGATAACTGAAAGGTAATGATACAAACAACAAATAGATCCACCAGGGCCGGGCCCTTAGCCACCAGTGAAACACCGCTGGGCTTTACTCCAGAGTTAAGAAATGGAACGACAACATGTTATTGTATTAATCAGACATAAATAACGTTTACAGCAGTCGCTCTTTGATCACGAGAGTTAAGAAATTATAGAGTTACAAAATAAGTTCAATAATAATCATTTTGTCCCTCGATTTCTATAGGCACTGCCTTCTATAACAATTCAGCGGATAGGACAAGAAACAACGATAAGACTGAACAACGATCCCTCAGGATCGAAAGATCCTGAGGGATTCACTCCTTTTCTTTTTTAGCCAATGCTTGGTCTTCTTAGGCTGTAGCCATGCTGTTCCCTATCTTCCTTTAGCTATGCATTCTGATTTCCTTCTTTTTGTCTGGATACGACCCTTTGCTGGAGGAACATCAGTTACTCCTGTTTTAGCTTTGCCTTTCTAATGATGGTTTTCTTCATTTGTTTCCTGTTTTTAGAATAAAAGGCAATATTTAGTCAATTTTCACAATAAACATTAGTCTTTGTAATTCTATCATAATCCTCCAATAAATCATCTTTCTAGAATAAAAAGAGTTATGTTTAAAGGAAAAAGATGAGAAAATACATGGTGAATCCATACCTTTTCCAATGCTCAACACACCCCCCTGCTTACCCTTTTTCATGTCCTCATGAAAAACATAGTTTACATGTAAAGAAGTTAGAGAATAGGCTGGAGAGGGTTTTTCATTAAGAGGTCTAAAACCATGGTTTGCAACTAAAGCTTCAAAGATGTGCCCTGTCTGTCCTTCTAGTAACTCATAAATGGATTTGTAGTCTGTTGCAGGATACCATATAATGGGACTTCGAAACCTACAACCTAGCCAGAATGGGCCTTCCCTTAAGATGAGGTTACTATAGAGAATCAAGCGGTAAGTAGCTAATCCAAAATTTCTATAATTAAATGGCTCTCTATCTTGAAAATTCCAATTGGAAATATTCCATCGGACTTTAGCTGCTATATAGGCCTGGTCTCTGATAGATAGAAAGTATTCTACCTCATCCAAGACAATTGCTTTGTGGACGGGTCCCAATGTTTGGATCACACCCTCCTTTTTCATTAGACTCTTCTGCCTAGCCCATAGTTGTAATGGGTGTTTTGGTTCACCCCTAACCCAAAGGTCTAACCCATTTTCCTGCCTTTGGAAAGTATTATAGGCCTTGAGCCATTTCAGTTGGTTGACAGTAAATGAAATAAATTCTTGAAATTGGATATTGCCCACAAAAGGGCTGGGATTTATCTCAATTTCATTCTCCAATATAAGATTGTGCAAATAGAACTCATATAGCAGACGCTGGACTTTAACCCCATAGAGTTTGCAGCATTTTACAAAATCATCTAAAGTGTTTAATTCTATAGATTTTCCTGCCCTAACTACTTTAATTTTCAACTGTAAATATCTTTCTAATAAAAAAAAAGCATAATTCTTGGCGGGGCATCTACATGTTAGAACATCTGTGTATAAGGAGCAGAGAGTATCTATTTGATTCCGAGCCATTTTTAATTTATTCCTTACCTTTTCAGCTTTCTCTTCTGCCTTCTGACACTTATCATAGGCTTCAGCCTTTGATTCACTGATGTCCTTTAGTTGCTGCTGTAACTGTTGATATTTCTTTTTGGGGACAATCTCTTCTTCAAGATTTTATCTTGCCTGTTGAGCCTGTGCCAACTCCTTTTGGAGTTTTACTATAGTAGGGTCAATAAAAATGTTTTGACTACAGGTATGTGTGCTTTCAGTTGGGGCAGCTGCATCTGGAACAACTGCCCACTGTTCCATGTGTTCTTGATTGGGCTTAGCTTGGGTTTCCATAGTCTCTGCAATCTGGGGCTTTACTTTGGTGGCTACTTTCCTCTTCTTTGGGGTTCGTTTGGTGGCTATGTTCCTCTATTTTTGGGTTCGTTTGGGGGTTTTCTTCATTTTGATAACCCTAATACTCTGTCTAAGTTGTTCCACTAGATTTTGGAGCTTCTGTTGTTCCCTCCGCAACTTCTCAAGTTTGGTTATTTTATTTTTCCTCCTGGGAAGAATGACTGTTCCTTTTTCTGTACTCAATTGCTCAGGTAGGGTTTGATTTTCAGTAGCCGTTCCTTCGCTCAGGCTTGCTTCTTTGTTTTTTTCTTGGAACACTTCTTCAGTGTTCAAATGCTCCTGGCTACGTTCTTCAGGGGTAGTAACCTTAACTGGTTTTTCTGTTCCCTGAGGGTTTTCTTTTTCTACTTCATCGGGTATTCCCTCGGCCATATCTTCACCAATAACAGCTTGTTCCTACAATTAGTTTACCTCAATTTTGAAGTTCAGTGGGCTGTGGGGTTGTATGTATTCACTCATGTTGGCAAAAATTTGGGCCAATTGGTCCTCCTACAATGGGCTTTGAGGTGGGCTTGCAATGGTGGTTTCGGGAGGTTCTGCTCCCTCTCTTTCATCTTCATTACTTTCTTCCTCTTCATAGGTGTGATAACTTCCTTCTTCCACACTGGTAGGGTGACTTAATTCTTCTCCACTGGTGTGGTGACTCTCTTCTTCTCCACTGGTGGGGTGACTCTCTTCTTCTTCAACAGTGTGGTGACTTCCTTCTTCGAGTTGTGGGGGTTGTTCATCTTCCGAATTGGGCAATTCTAGGGGTTGGCCACTGCTACCCTGAAGACCTTCTATCATTCCCCTAATTCTCCTTAACCTAGAGGATTTTCTGCGTTTTGATGGTTATGCTGCTGTGCTAGTAATTCTTTTGTGTTTTGGGGCAGGAAGGGCTATTCCTCCGTCAACTGAGAATATCAGTTATTCCCAACTAGTCTGCTGTTGGGAAAGACTGTAACTCACTATCAATCTGATTAAACAATGATGGATTACCACCATGGCTATATGACGAGATTTTCTTATACTTCGGGCGACATCATGCAATAAAAAAATTAAATATGCAGGCAGGTTTACAATAAATTTTTGTTTTAGCACTGCTAATAGCTTAAGGTGGTGTGGTCTTACCACATATTTTATTCCATTGCATGTTATGTAGCTCTGTACCACTTTTGCCAATTCTGTCCATGGTTCTCCCAACGTCGCCGGCTGAACTCCTTTCCCTTTGACGACCAGGGTCTGCCCTTCATCCCGGAAAATTTTCATGGCTTCTTGGAGTTTCAATTTCTTATGGGTCCATATGGGTCCTTCCGTTGGCAGACTAGATACCTCAACGATTATTGAGTCTGTTACTGCTATCTGCCTACCTCTAACCATGGAGTAACCTTCCTGCAGATTCTGTAAAAAATCAATGGCTACCATTTCATGAGGTTTATGCAGTCTTGTGAGGTAGGTAATCCACCCTACTCTCTCCAAAATTTCCCGTGCAACGTTAGAAACAACTAGCACCTGTGGCTCAGTACGAATTTCTCGTCCTCCCATTCTGTCTGCACACTGTTAATTCTTCACAAATGCACAGCAATGTAATGGAACAAAACATCACAACACCTTGTGTATATCGGAACAATACCGTTAAGCTTTTACTATTACCAGGAATATAGGGATTCAACTCACATGTAGGTATTAAAAGGCATCTGCGCCCCCCCTGAAGGATGATAGGTCGTCCTCGAACGTCGAATAGAAGAGCAAGGTACTACACAACAGTTGTACAACATTGAAAAGCATTATGATATGATCAAAAAATTATTGCATTACTGAAATCGATGCATATTCTTAAATTGTGAATAGATATGGAATTGTTATGTAATGATTCGAGAATAAGGGAAAGGGACAACTGATGTGAAAACAAGTACTTATCTAGTGATTACCCACATAAACTATTATGATCAATTTATAAATAAATTTCATGCATAATAGGTTGAAAACAAAGGGTTTAGGGGCATACTCTCATTTGATATTAGATAAAGATATAAGAAAAGGGTTCAACATTACTATTGATTTGTGAAAAATATGACTCCAATACCATCAACAGAGCTCTGTTGCCCACATGTGTCTATAACCTTGACAAAGTTTCTTTTTCACCCTTGGAACCATTAGCCTTTATTTATGCCTAGGGAAGTGCTGTGTAATGTCACGATGGAGGCTACTGTGCTGGCTTGGGAACCAGATGAATCACAATTCCATTCACTAGGAAGGAGTGAAAAGTGGGCAGGCCGGCTCGTGATGAGACCTCCTGTTCCAAGGAGTTTTTATTATTTTTTTCTGAGTTATCCATTGGATCATATCCTTGGTGTGGTGGCCATAATGGGAATGCCACTTCACTGCTTCCTTATGATCATGGTAGGCTGGCTCTTGATGAGACCCCCTATCCTCCATCTGCCATATCATAGAACTGTTAGTAATCATATAGAGATTTTTCTTTTCTTTCTTTTCATATAACACTTCCCTACTTATATATAGAGGATGGCTCAACACTCCTTAAGAGTAGGGATGGTGTAAGAAGTCTGAACATCTCAATAGAGAAAATATGCCCTTATTCTTATTCAATAAAAAAAATCAAAGAGAGTTATGAGAATTTAGGGAAGAACCAACATGATAAATATAACCGATCATATTAATTTTAGTGAACAACAAAGTCATATAGATGGTTGTGTCCTTTCCTTTTTCTTATTACTACAAAACAATTTCTAAAAAATGACAATTTCTCTTGATTTGCTGATTCCAGTAACCTCTAATTTGTGTATCCTTGCAATAAATTGTATGTTTCCCTTAAAAGAGTCATGAATAATTTACAAAAATCCTCAAAATGCTATTCAAAAACAAGAAAAATGCACTCAAAAAAGTGTTGTTCCTTTGGAAAGGAATAGCAAAAAAAATATGTGAAAATGTTGTTCCTTTGGAAAGGAACAACAAAAACAAACGGGAAAAATGTTGTTCCTTCGAGAAGGAATAAAAAAAACAGGCGGAAAAACTGCTGTTCCTTTGGAAAGGAACAACAAAAACACGCAACAAAATTGCTGTTCCTTTGGAAAGGAACAACCAAAAACTGTTGTTCCTTTGGAAAGGAACAACAAAAACATGTGGCAAGAACTGCTGTTCCTTTTGAAAGGAATAGAAAAAACTGTTGTTCCTTTGGAAGGGAGCAGCAAAAACATATGTCAAAACTGTTGTTCCATTGGAAAGGAACAACAAAAAATTGCAACAAAAACTGTTGTTCCTTTTGAAAGGAACATAAAAAACTGTTGTTCCTTTGGAAAGGAACAACAAAAAGAAACACTCAAACGCACTGTTTCTTGAGAGAAACTGCTGCTGTTCCTTAAAAAGGAACAACTTAAGAAATAAAATATGTACAAAAGGAAAGCAAGATAAAGAGAAAAGTTTTTATGTACAAGTTTCAAAATGAAAGAAATTATTCAGTGAATGGGCGCTGAGGAGGAGTTGTCTCCTTCAGCAAGAATTTGCATGGTAGAATCTTCCCGTAATTGCTGGTAAAAGGATTCTCGATTAAGCAGTTTATGGTAAAGTCGCACTCGATGACTGTTTACTTTGAAAGAATGTCTAGATCCATAAATGGTGGTTAATGTGATGGTGCCATTATCATGCAATTTTTGTATCTCGTAGGGTCCAAGCCATCGTGTTTGGATTTTTCTCGGAAAATCCTGAAACCTGGAGTCATATAGGAGTGCCCAATCTCCTTCATGGAAGATTTTCTGTTTAATGAGGGCGTCGTGCCATTTTGCTCTCTTCTGTTGAATTAATGCAGTGTGCTGAAGAGTAGAGAGCCTAATTTCATCTAACTCATTGATTTGCTGTAATCTTCTAACCTGGGCTTCATTTAAATCTAAACCCACCTCCTGGGCTGTTCTTAATGTCTGAATTTCAAACTCTATTGGAAAGATCGGTTCTTTTCCAAATACCAACTGATATGGGGAATACCCAGTGGTATTTCTCCATGTTGCTCGGTACGCCCACAGGGCTTTTGGCAGTCTATAAGCCCAGTCACGTCTGTGTGATGCAACTGTTTTTGTCAATATAGATTCGATCACTTTATTCATGCTCTCTACCTGGCCATTTGCTTGTGGGTGGTATGGAGTTGTGATTTTGTGCTGAATGTGGTAATTTTCTAATGTTGCCGCGATCTTGTTACCTACAAATTGTGGTCCTCCATCTGTAATTACGTCCCTTGGGAGGCCGTATCGCACAAATATTTGGAAAAGGAATTGTATTACAGAGTCCTCTGTAGCTCTCGAAAGTGCCTTTGCTTCAACCCATTTAGTAACATACTCTGTTGCGACTAGGATGTATGTTTTTTGATTTGATGGTGGGTTAATAGGACCAACAAAGTCGAGTGCCCAACGTTCAAATGGCTTGATTACTAACTGTGGGTTCAAAGGCATTTCGTCGGACTGTCTAGGGCGACCCGCCCTTTGGCAACTATCGCAGGCTTGTACAAATTTTTTGGCATCTTTAAAAATTGTAGGCCAGTAATAGCCTGTTTGTAAGACTTTGTGACCAGTCCTGCGATCTACAAAATGCTCGCCACATGGCCCATCGTGGCATGCTTTCAGAATATCAAATATTTCGTCCTCTCAGACGCATCTCCTGATGTGCATATCTGCTCCTGTATGAAACAGGTAGCCCCCAATCCAAGAGAATCGGGTACTACACTGTACTATCTGTTTTCGTTCATTGGGTGCTAGATGCTTAGGTAATTTACCTATTGCTAAGTAATTTGAAATATCAGCATACCATGGGGTTCTAGCAGTAACATCGAACAAATGCTCATTTGGAAAGTGATCTTCAACTGCTGCTGCATCTGTTGGTTTTTGCATTCGTGACAGGAAATCAGCTACATGGTTCTCTTTTCTAGGTCGATCTTTTATTGTGATATTGAATTCCTACAATAAAATCAACCATATTGTTACTCTACCATTTGTAACAGGTTTATTTTCTAAAAACTTTATGGCAGAGTGATCTGTATATAAAACTACAGGATACCCAGTTATATAATGTCTAAATTTATTTACAGCATGTATCACAACTAAAAATTATTTCTCAGTCACAGTATAGTTTAATTAAGTAGGAGATAGATTTTTGCTAATATAATAGATTGCGTATGGTTTCTTATCCTCTTCCTGCCCAAGAACTACTCCAATAGCTGTGTCTGAGGCATAAGATGAAATTTGGAATGGAAAATCCCAATTTGGGCCCCTCAGCACTGGGGCTGTTGATACAAGATTTTTCAGATCCTCGAAAGCACGGTCGCATTTGTCTGTCCAAATGAAATCAACATTTCCTGTTAATGCATATAAAGGTGTAGCTACTCGAGAATAATTTTCTATAAATCTTCTATAATAACCAGAAAATACGAGAAAGCTACGTACCTCTGTTTGTGTGGTAGGAGTAGGTATTAATAAAATTATCTGAATTTTAGATGGATCTACCTGTATTCCAGCTGCTGAAATATAATGACCTAAGATGAGTCCCTCAGTCATAATCATGTGACACTTTTCATGGATTAAGCAAAGCCTAGTGTCAATACATCTTTGCAACACCTTTTCCAAAGTTTCTAATGCTGGCTCAAAATCATCTCCATAAGGTGTGAAGTCATCCATGTATACTTCGAGCCCTTCATTTATTAAATCTGAAAAGATGCTAAGAATGGCCCTCTGAAATGTAGCAGGGGCATTTCATAGGCCAAAGGGTAAAACTCGATAGGCAAATGTCCCCCAAGGGCAAGTAAAAGTGGTTTTGTCTTGGTCTTCAAGGGCAATCTGAATTTGATTGTATCCACTGAAGCCATCTAGGAAAGAAAAGAATTTCTTTCCTGCCAATGTATATAATACCTGGTCAATGAAGGGAAGGGGAAAGTGGTATTTTTGGGTTGTTTGTTTAGTTCTCGGTAGTCGACAGGTATCCTCCACTTTTCGTTCTTCTTTGGCACCACTACTAATGGAGAGACCCACTTGCTATCAGATATTGGGTAAATAAAATTGACATCCAACAAATTTTGTAATTCAGCTTTCACAATATCTTTGAGATGAGGGTTTAATCTTCGTTGGGGTTGGTGAATGGGTCTAGCATCTTTTTCTGTATAGATGTGGTGCGTACATAACTGGGGGTCAATTCCCTTCATGTCTGGATAATCCCATGCAAAGGCTCCCTTATATTTTTGTAGTAATTGGGCAGTCTTCTTTTCTTGTTTAGCAGTCAGATTTTTGTTAATGTTTAAATTTTTTCCTGGTTCGATTTCTACAATTTTGCTATTTTACACAGAAGTAGTGGGTATTTATTGACCATGAATGTATTTAAGGGGATCTTCTTCTTCTTTATTATCAAATGCTGTCTTGATCATGTGACATTGCAGATGGGATCTGATTTTTGGTTTATTAATGAAACTATTAATGATATCATCCTCTGTTTGGTCTTTAAAATCGAGGGCATCTTATATGGTTAGTGGTGATCTAATGTTTTCCATGAGGTATGACACAGGTTATTTCATTGTTTTAATTATCAATAGGCTTGGTTGGGCTGGGGGATATAAAGCTAAATTCTTGACATAGTTTCCCCTCGTTATAGTCATGCCGCCTTGTTGGCAACCAATATAAGCATCGGCAGTTGCCAACCAAGGTCTACCTAGGATCAAAGGGTGTCCATTCAGCTGGTTCTTTGGGTTGATAATCAGGAAGTCAGCAGGGTACTCCTAGGAATCTACTGATACCATTACATCATGTAGTGTACCTTCTGGTTTGACTACCGATCGGTCAACCAATTCTAATAAGGTTGTTGTTGGATCTAATGATGTAATGCCAAGTTTTTGACAAGTTGTGGTTGTTAGGATATTAATTGCAGCTCCCAAATCAACTAAGGCATTTGGAAATGATTTCCCATTGATTTGCACTATCACTATAGGATTTCCTGGGTCTTCATATTTTATAGGTGTTTCCATTCCTGATAATAAGTTAGATAGAGTGCCGACTACTTGGACAGTTGGGTTAGTTGTTGTTCTCCTCTTTGGCTTCTTTATACATATTTCCTTGATGGTTTTTGCATAAATAGGAATGTCTTAGATAGCTTGGAGGAGAGGGATTTTTATACACAAATTTTTTAATTCTCCTAGAAGATCAAAATCAGGATATTCTATTGGGCGAGGTATGATTAATTTTTCTGGGAATGGTGGAGAAGAGGTGGTTGCTTGTTGTTGAGTTTGTTGTTTAACCACATTATATTTTTGCAATGTTTGTTCTGAAGGTAACGAATCTTCGACTTGAAAATTTTTGTCTCCCTCTGTTTCTACTATGCGCCCAAATCTTAGTTGAAGGTCATTACACTCCCTTAATTCAGTTTCTAGTTCCGGTGGTTCCATTATTTGAACAGACTGAACCGGCCTATTATTAGGGTTTGGGTTGGGTTGGGCTGGGAGTTGCAGTCTTAAGTTGGTCTGGGGATTTTGTGGCAATGTATAAGGTGCTGGTAGTGTAGGTTGAGGGAGAGGGATTGTTCCAGCTGGCTGATTTGTAGGTTTTTTCCAGTTCGACTGCCAGGTCTGACTCTGCGAAGTGGAGGGGAACCATTGTGTTGGATAAGTATTATTTTTCCAAAATGGTGGAGAGTAAGGAAAGTTTGGCCAATTGGTTTGATTTAGCCATGGGGATGTAGGAAATGGCTGTTGTGACCAATTGGGGAAAGGTGGCTGATTTTTCCACATTCCATTATATTTCTGAGCATTATAGTGAGGAGACTGAAAAGAAGAGGATGGATCAATAGGCATACCTGTTTGTCGTGGCTGCCATTGTCGGCGCTGATTGAGTAGGCATACCAATTCTGATTCTTCTTCCACCTCTTTGTAAACTGCTTTCAATCCAGGGAGTGAGGCGCAACCTTTTGTGGAGTGATATTTTGTGCAGATAGCACAAAATTTGACTATATCTAATGGGCACTCTTTATGGCTGTGTTTCTTTCTGCATTTAGGGCAGAATATTGCCAGATTTTTCTCTACTTTTGCTTGCTTTTTTTTGGCTTGCATAATGTCGAACTGCGTTGTCAGAGTCCCTCGAATATCCATTTTAAAATCTTCTAGTAGATTGCCAATTTCTGCGCGGGTTATACTTTCACTAGAGATCTTGCTATCCCTTGTGATCATATCACGTTCTGCTGAATTTAGCCTTGCACTGCCTCTCGAACTCTTGATACATAAATCGATAATGTCAGCAAAATTTTCCTGATATATATCACCTTTTCCCATAATTTTTAATTTTTCAACCCATTGTTCCTTCATCCCTTTAAGTAATGTAGTTTTTAACACATTATTAGGTAAGGGTAAGGGTGCATAAGGTGATCTCTGGAGGTTGTATTGAAAGCATTCTACATATTCCTCAAGTGTTTCATTAGGTTTTGCTGTCATATGAAATATTTCATCTTTTAATTCCCTGGACCTACAATAATCCTGATATTTCTTTAGAAACGCAGCTTCATCTGATCCCAATAATTTATAACACCTCCACTTAACCCCATAAACCATCGTAAAGCTGCTCCTTTTAATGTGGAAGGAAATAATTTTAATTTTTGGGGACCAGTGGTATAGTCATACCCCCTGCATAATACATCAAATTCAAACATAAATGCATCTAGATCTTCTGATGTTAAGCCATTGAATGTAGGAATATGCTGAAGAGGAATGGCCTTCATAGGTGCATTAACTACAGTGTCCACAATGGGATATTGCAGTGTGGAAGTTTGTTGAGGTGTTTGCTGGTTCTGGTTCTGCGCCATTTGATCGAATATGTGCCAATATCCTTCTGGGATTTCAAGGGAATTCCTAGGCTGACTAGAAGGAATAGGAATGACCTTGACAAAACTCCCTTGATTTGGAATAATAAGTGTTCCTTGCTGACCTACTATCTAAGGAGATTCAGGTCCTCTAGCTTTGTTTTGAATGATGTTGAAAGCACTTACCTTATTTGGGCTGCTCACTGTTTGGATTACTTCAAGAGGAGATTTTGGTTCTTCTATTTCCCTTGTTTCTCCTCCCCCTTCGCAGACATTACTAGAGTTCCCTTCTTGCAAAGAAATTAGGCGAGAATTCTCAATTTCTTGGGAATCTTGCTCAATTCCTTCTGTTTGGCTATGTACCTCAGCAAAGGCTACAGATGGTGATTCTGTGGCTTGAAGGGAACTAGTAGGCTTTCTACAAATAACTTTCTTAAGTCCTACTAATGGCTGAGATTTAGTTTTCTTAAGGATTTCGTCAATGAAAGTTGTTTGCCCAAGGGTCACCGGTCCCTTAGGTTTTTCGGGTTTAGGAGGAATTTTGTTCTGTTTAGCTTTTCTATTCATTCAAAAAGACAAGCATTCATTCCTACCTAAAATTTTTACCCAATTCTGTTGTGAAGCGGGCCAGTGAACAAGTATGTTTCTTGCTCGGTACGCAGGTTCTTACCTTATGTTTTTAATACCCAATTCTTCGCTAGCAGAAAAAGATCAAATATGCATCACTCTCTATAAATGGCTACACTCTCCCCAGAAACGACGCCAAAATGTTGAGGTATAAAAGGTGTCTTTTTAACGCCTATTTATCCTACATTAATTATCAATCCAGGAACGAATTTTTGTTTCAAGAGTGTACTTAGTCCGAGGTTGCTATTCAATCTAAGAGTAATGCCTTGCGATATGTAGTACAATGTTGTAAATACAAGTGTAAACGGATGCTTGGAAAATAAATATAACTACAATGACATGAACTTAAATGCTCTGAAATCCAATCATTCACTCAGCAAACATCAGTCAAGGATGCAGTAATGATAACTCTTTCCTTTAGAAACTGATGGAATTGAAATAAAACAGGAACAAGATAATCAATCTGAGAACGTAGGTAATAATAACCAATATTATTTATAGTTGATAACCCTGCCTTAAAGCAATTAAAAGGAAATTGAACTAAAGGCCGCTAATGAAAGTAAACTAGGCAAGCTCTTCAAAAGAAAAACCAAACTCTTTGCAGACTGTAAACTAATGAATTGAAATGAACAACAAATATGGAATTGAACAACAATCTCTATCTAATGAATTTGAATAGAAACTTAATGAATCTGAACAGAAAACTATATCTAAGAGAATTAAACAAAAAATTCTATTAAAAAACAAATCCTATTGAGCAGCAAATCTTGTTAAGCAGCAAATCCTGTCGACAACAAACTCTCTTGATCAACACTCTGAAATGAACAACAGTCAAACGAAACAGAAAATGGAATGAAACAACAACTGAAATGGAACATCAAATGCTAAACAATGAAGCTCTGTTAAAGCATAACAAGATAAATGATATAGGAATTAAGATTCTTGTTAGACCGAAACATCAATGCAATTCATCAATGTAACACACCGATATCAATAAGCAATTAAACAGTAAACCAATTAACTTGCAAACTATAACAAAAACAAATACAAACTGTCTCACAACGATAACTGAAAGGTAATGATACAAACAACAGATAGATCCGCCAGGGTCGAGCCCTTAGCCACCAGTGAAACACCGCTGGGCTTTACTCCAGAGTTAAGAAATGGAACGACAACACGTTCTTGTATTAATCAGACATAAATAACGTTTACAACAGTCGCTCTCTGATCAGGAGAGTTAAGAAATTACAGAGTTACAAAAGAAGTTCAATATAATCATTCTGTCCCCCGATTTCTATAGACACTGCCTTTTATAACAATTCGGCAGACATGACAAGAAACAACGATAAGACTAAACAACGATCCCTCAGGATCGAAAGATCCTGAGGGATTCACTCCTTTTCTTTTTTAGCTAATGCTTGGTCTTATTAGGCTGTAGCCGTGCTTTTCCCTGTCTTCCTTTAGCTATGCGTTCTGATTTCCTTCTTTTTTTCTGGATACAACCCTTTGCTGGAGGAACAACAGTTACTCCTGTTTTAGCTTTGCCTTTCGAATGATGGTTTACTTCATTTTTTTCCTATTTTTAGAATAAAAGGAAATCTTTAGTCAATTTTCAAAATAAACATTAGTCTTTGCAATTCTATCATAATTCTCCAAAAATCATCTTTCTAGAATAAAAAGAGTTATGTTTAAAGGACAAAGATGAGAAAATACATGGTGAATCCATACCTTTTCCAATGCTCAACACTGGTTTCTATTGGCCTACTCTATTCAAATATGCGCACGCCTATGTACAGGAAATTCCAACAATGCCAAAAGTTCTCAAATAGGTAACTATGACCTTCTGCTTCATTGCAGTTTGTCGTAGTGGAAGAACCGTTTCAGCAGTGGGGGCTGGACGTGATTGGGGAATTCTTGCAACACTCCAAGCAACATAGATACATCCTCACTGCCACAAACTACTTCACAAGGTGGGTTGAAGCGATACCATTGCAACAAGTCAATGATCAAGAGGTAACAACCTTCATCACCCAATGCATCATGATCAGGTTTGGTGTTCCAACCTCCCTTGTTTTTGATAATGCAACATATTTTTCATATTTTAAATTATATGAGTTTTCTCTAGAAAACGGTATAGTGCTGAAACATTCTGCAAATTATTACCCCCAAGGAAATGGGTTAGCTGAGTCAACTAATAAGAACCTCATCTACATCATCAAAAAGACTTTGCTATCCCAACAACGAAATTGTCATAACGCTCTCCATAATGCCCTATGGGCTGAACGTGTCACACCAAAGCCATCTTTGGGGACCTCCCAATTTTTTCTTGTGTATGGAAAAGAAGCTATTCTTCCTCCCAACTTGTCTCTCCCAGCCCTTCAATTATAACAAGAGACTCATGGCACCCCTTGCCCTACCTTACAAGCCCAAATAGACACATTATTGAAGCCGGAGGAGGAAAGGCAGAAAACCTGGGAAAAATTTTCCATCCACCAAAGTCGAATAAAACAATGGTTTGACAAGAAGTCTTCCCGAATTTTTTTTTTGAAGTAGGTGACTTGGTCCTCAAGTGGGACAAAGATCATGAGGATAAAGGAAAAAACTCCAAATTATAGGCCCTGCGGACAGGTCCCTTCCAAATTAAAGAAAAGGTTATCTCCCATACCTACAGGCTACAGACCCTTGAAGGGAGAATTGAGGTTCTCCCGGTAAACGAGCATGACCTTAAACACTATTTCACCTGACAACCCTGAGGGGGCTGTCATCATACCCTGTAACATATTTCTATTGTTGTTTTTGTTTTGTTTGCCTTTGTTTTATTTTTTTTGTCTTTGTTCTCAATTTTGTTTTGTTTTCAATAAGCCGCTTGTTCCAAGCAGGCTCCCAGTGACCCTGTCCCCTGTAGCCTCCCAAGTTGAAGGAGGGATGTAGAGGTTACTCAATTGGAAATGCTATGCCAGAATCTATGCTGGTGAAGAAGCGCCCCTGAAACTCAAGAGGGACACAAGATTGCCTATGATATGCACTCAGTGGGGAAAACACAGCTAAGTCCCAGGAACCAAGCACAGGTAGCCAGCCTAGTATGCTGGCCCAGGGGATTGCTGTACAAAAGAAAGTCTTGGTGTGATTGGTCACTAGATGGAAAGGGGGAAAAGCTAACCACAGGAGAAAAAAGGACATTCGGGAAAACCCAAAAGGTCCTCATATAGTTCAGGAGCAACCTCTCTTGCAAGCAAAATAAGTCGGGATCCCTCATTCGCCCCAGGAAAAAAATGCCACTATTAAATAAGTGCCTTGAGCATAGTCAAATAAGTTCCTCGAGCACATTTAAAATAAGTGAAAAATAGCACATGAACAAGGGTAAAGGATTGAGAAAGGCTTCATACGCAGAGAGGCGATGCGACGACTCCGCCGCGGTACTGACCAGGCTCGCTGGCAGCGAAGCAACGTCCGTGACTTCTAGGTAGTGACTCCATTGAGACCACTAGGTTCACTGGTAGCAGAGAAACACAATGAGGATGAAATAATTATACCGGATCTTGGAAATCTCTGAGGTTATTCCAACCTTTTTCGTCCAGTCTCCTGGAATGAATTATGATAGGCCCGCACCCTGGGATATGCAGATAGGTGGAGAAAACATGCAAGGTCCAAGGAAAAAAGTAGTGGGACCCATGAAGTGGAAGGATTAGCAGGCTCAGCCCCACCCCTCACCCAATGAAGCACCAGCAGAGATCCTGGGTCCTACCAGCGAATCACCATTTGTTGTAGCTGCTACAAAACCCTCCAAATTTTTTCTCTCCTTAAATTTTTGAGCCCCTAATACTTGTGAAAAAGAGAAGTTAGGCCTAAATTCACCTTTTCAAAACTCAAGTCGCTAAGTCACAAATATGGTTAACTCTTTTAAGTCGCGACCCCGAAACCTTACGACCCTTCAGGTCGCAAAGTCGCTGGGTTGCACATCAGTCCGAAACCAAACATCAGCAACCTCGCGACCCCTTAGATCAAAAGGTTGCACATCGTATTAAATCAGCTCATTTGCAACCTTGTGACCCTCATTTATTACCCACACATGTGACCCCTTTATATATAGAAGGGTCTCATAGGTTGCATTCGACCTGCGTGACAGAGAAAGAAAACGCCTCTGACAATCCAACTGGAGCGCGATTTTCCCGAGTAAGTTGCCTAATCCTCTTGCTATTTCTTTTCTAAGGTAATTGTTACTATTTTTCCCCTTACCCTAGCCTTTTTAACCCTATTATGATCTTGACCAAGCTCATTGGCAATCCCTCTGCAAACCTACCCCTCTTTCAGTTTCTTTTCAAGCCATTCAGATCTTGTGTAAAGCTTATTTGCCCCCTTTTCCCTTTTCAAAGACCTTGCCTAACTCACCAATGAAGACTCCTACGACCATGTACGACGATCTTATGGGCGCCATGTGTGTTTTTTAAAACCTTTTTCCGCTGCACATCCGCCAAACCCTAGAGCGACCCCACGACCTTGCGAACTCGGTCGCTAAGTCGCAGAATCACTAGGTCGCATATCATGAAAAATTCATAATGACGCGACCCAACAACCCAACGATCTTGTGACCCAGTCGCTAGGTTGCATTTCCGTAAAGGTCTCACCCATTACGACCCTGCGACCCTACGACCTCACGACCTAGTCGCAAGTCGCCAGGTCGCTAAGTGGCTCTTCTGTGAAGTTTTAAACCAACACGACCTAGCGACTGGGCGACCAAGTTGCAAGGTTGCCAAGTCGGAGGTTAACCCACTTCCTTGAAAATGATTAAGAAGAGGTAGGAACAACCCACATATTTATAAATAATGGCATCTGTCTTATCATGGGATTGTTTTATGAACATGCCAGGGGACATTGAAGCCAAGCTAGAGTGTGTATCCATTTCGTCAGCCTCAATTGACATGGGGCCTCCAACAGTTTTCAAGAGAAACAAACACCCATAAATAGAAATCTCAGAGGAGGAAGTACCTCACCCGTTTCCCCCTAATTATGGAGACACCGCATGCACATTCAACAAAGGGGACAATATGAGCTGGTACCAGGTGTATCAGGAATTTACCAAGCCTGAATTTCTCGAAGATCTCCCAGACCGACAGGCATACATTAAGGTTAAGAGATACAAGCTGCACTATGCAGGGGCCCATCCGCCGGTATTCCCATGGGCCGATCTGATTGAATGGATCCTACAGAGGGTCTACCCCAAGATCTGGGTCATTGGGGACCATGCCGGGAAGTCCTTCGCAAACCTAAAGGGGAAAGATGTAGAATTCTATCATGTGCTTCCCTCCCGAGAGAAGACCTTCAATGATGAATGGGCCACTACTCATGTAGTTACTATATCAGAAACTTTGAAAGGATGGTGGGAAGACCCGGAAAAGTTATGGCTCAAGAAGGATCAAGAATATCAGATGGAAGGTCTCAGGAAGGTCTACAAATTTGTAGCTACAATGCTATGTAGGATGTATGGTTGCCCAGATGCCACCTTTTTCAACGACGCTTGGGTCTCTCTGATGTATGCTGTCACTATGTACGGTACTCGTTTCAACTGGGTCAACATGATAGTAGCAGCCCTCAGGTCAAACATATCTGCAGCACTGGCACCTGATGAAGGGTATGCGTCAGAATTTTACATGGTATCTTATCTCCTAGATGCAGTGTGCGCTAGGTGCCACTTTGAGGGGTGGTCACATAACTAGGACCCAAAGAATGGTGGTCCAATTCACAAAGATCTAATGGCGTTTTGGGATTCCAGGTATATGCAAGACATGGAGTCAATTGTGGGGAGCTTCATCCCCGCCCTCTACGTGAAACTGTTCGGAAAATAACCCCCATGCATGTCTGAGTGAGTCACGGAGACAATAAATCAGGTGGCCCACTGGTTTCCAGACACTGATAGTACAATCATCCGATTTTTCGGGTCGCTCAAGACCCCTCACGCATTGCCCCGTTTCGTAAGAGACAAGCTTCTCCTCGAAGAAACTTGTTATCAAATGTCAGGCGGTTTCTCCAAAGTCCTCACTAAGGGTAAGAAGAAGCCATGGCCCACCCTGCCGCTCACCATCGATGCCTACACAGTAAAAGATTTTAGGGAAGTAGGAGCAAAAGCCGAACATATCAAGGGATTATGTCTGCCTCCCTTGGCACACCGGAAATATGATCCCGAGAGAATTATCCCCACGCACTGCAAGCCGACCAAATTAAAATTGAGTTACCAGCATACTGACTGTCCGACCGAAGATAGAATAAAGAATTGGTACAACAAGGATAGAGAGGCTACTGCAGCAGAATCAAGTGATCAAGAGGAGTAGGAGAACCAGACTTTAGAAGAAAGGGTTCATACAGTCAGAGGAGCCTCATCCTCCAAATCCAAGAAGCCGAGGACTGGTACAGGCCTTAACCTTCCGCCCAACAAAGAGAAAAGGAAGCCAAAGATAAACAAGAGGCCAAAGAGAGAGCAAGAGAAGAGGAGGCCAAAGCTAAGAAAGAGGCTGAGGAAAAGGCAAAGGAAGAAGAGGACAAATGAAAGAAGCAGTTGAAAGAAGAGCAAAGGAAGAAGCGAGCAGAAGAAAACCACAGGAAGAAGGAATAGGAAGAAAAGACAGAAGCTGAGCACCGGCTGAAAATAGAGCAGGACAAAGCAGAAGCTGAGCACCGACTAAAAGAAGAACATGACAAGGAAAAATCAGAGCACCAATTGCAAGAAGAGAAACATAGGGTTGAAACAGAACATAAGAGGAAGGAGGAAGAAAGTAGGAAGTCACAGGAAAATTCCTCCAAGGAAACGCCACCTCCTGAGATAGAGAAGCAAACCGGATTGCCACACATCGAAGTACCTCAAACAACTCCTGCACCCAATGTGTGATTTTCCCTCTCGGAATTGGGTACCTCCAAGGATTTAGATGAGGGAGTGCTTGATATTAGTAGACTCACCTATGATCAATTCGCACACAAGAACAGGAAGGAAAAGAGAATATGTTTAGCACGAGACCCTGCTGCACCCCTCACAGTCACTTCAGAGAAGGATATAGTCTTGGACACCAGGACCTATCCGGACATGGTCGAATCAGCCGGTACCGCTTTTGTAGCAGCCATCGAGGAGAAGGTGAGCAGGATGAGCAGAGAAATTATATCCCTACAGAATAAATTACAGGCCTCTGAACTCAAGATGACTAAATCAGAACAAGAAAAGAGGGTGCTACAAGAAGAGGTCTGTTAACTTCAGGCCAGGGATGCCCCTACTAATGAAATATCACTCACTGTGCAGGGAGAGCTGGTAACTTTGGAGGCCACCATGAAACAGGTATCTGAAGAATTGTTCACAATAAAACAAACTGTAGCGCCACTACTGAAAGCACAGGCATAAACTAAGAGAAGAAACACACAGCTAAGGGAAGCTTCTACTGCCTTGGACAAGATATTGGACTGGTCTAATAGGTATCCACAAGCTCTGGCCACGTTGCCTAGAAAGGATTGGATTTCTACCCAGAATGACAAGGTTCAAATCCGGATAAAGGTGCAATCCAAAGAGAAGCTGATCAAGGATCTTGAGAAAGTAATGTCCACATATGGACATCTGATTAGCGGCATCGACTCAATGGCCGGAGTACACCACATCCCATCTCTGGGTACACTGGGGGAAGAGAAAACATGGGAAGAGGTCTCCAAATATATACAGGAATTCCTACAGCCCATAAGGCAAGCAGCCGCCTCTCAGGACCTCCTGGCATCATGAGAAAACATGGTTCAATTCATCATAACATCGGTCCGAATCTATACTAAACTGGACTCGTCAAATCAGATCACAATCAAGAGGGAAACTTTGATTTCAAATGCTCTCGAGTGTCTTCACAGGTTAAGGGAGGATACACCTCAAGTTTCCCCAGTAGCTGCAGATTATTGGGCCTGGCAGAGTTATCTCAAAGAGCAACAGATATATGTTCCTGACCTTTCAATCACCCAACTACTCCCATGATCGAGTTACATATCACAAAAAGTAGTAAAGGTATCAGGTAGCAACAGTTAAGGGGTCGTAGGTCACAGTTATAGCCAAAGTCGTAAGTCGCAAATTCTATAAAGTCGTAAAGCATCCCAACGGTCAGGAAGACGAAAAGTCGGGGATACCAAAGGGTCAATTTTGTCCTATAAATACCCCTTCGGGGAATTGTAAAATGATCTTTTTTTCAAGGATTCTAAAGGAGCGGAGAATTGTATAGCATTGAATGCACTCTTTATGAATGAATACAAGCACTTGTTTTGATTCCACTCTTAGATCCGATGGGAGTTAATGTGTTAAAATTTTGAATATTTTATCTTATGTATCTAATATCTTTCTGACTAAATCATCTGCGTTTTCCGCTTATATCATTTATACATTTCAGATCACTAAATGTTGTTAATGATGTTAAGTTGTTTATATAGAAAATTTTAAGTGACTCTATTATTAACATTTATCTCATCTATGGAAACCGCTTAAGAAAGTGAATGGCGCTCTAACCATAAAGAAATATTTCTTCTGTGGTTCGAACAGATTTTTACAAGCATGACCCTGATGATGTGTTGCTAACAACACTTCCTTGGCTGCATGTTTTTTAACTCATCTTGCTATTCATAGTGTTTTATGTTTGTTGAGACTCATCAGCCATTTGCATTGTACCATCTAGATAATCGTGCGTTCACAGGTTTGTAGGGCTCGTTCGTGTCCGAGAAAAGGAGTATTCAATGGTAGTCGGACCCACACCCCGGACGAGATCCCTATCACAAACGATTTAGAGTCTAATTGGAAATTTGCACCTGGGAGATCCCTTACTGTTGGCCAAACATATTTTCGGGTCAACAGGAGACTAAGCCTCAGTCAAAAGATTAGGTTTGAAATAGTTACATGAAGTTGACTGATCAAGTTCCCTATCAGGTCCAATTTTGTGATAACAAAACTGATGATATTTCTGCGGAGAAACCATTTGCATGAGATCTTAACAATTTTCTTTGGCAATTGGATGCAATGTCTCGAAAGTTATGACAGATAAAACATTCGATATCATCAACCAAAGGAAAGAAAGGATTGTTATTTCTGTTATTGGGAGAAAATGCTTTAATTTGAAAATTTACTTTCCTTGATTGCTAATTTAGTTGACTTCTTAATTCTTTACTAGGATTTTTAGAGTTTTCTTTCTTAAACCCATAATTTCTTGTACAATATTGTGAGCTAGGTTTTCCCTTAATAGTTTCATGAAAGCCAATGCTTGATTTGATGGAGGGAGATTGTAGTATGTTAAGAATATTATCCAATATCTTCGTACTATCGTGAAATTTCAAATGTTTATCTTCTGCTAATTTACCTTTTAGAATGTTTGCCTCAGCCTCTAGTCTTTGACACTGATCTTCCCTTTCCTTATATTTCTTCCTCATTCCTTCTTCAGTTTTTCTACCTTCTTCCAGTTGTGTTCTTAACTCAATAATTTCCTCTTTAAGCCCATTCTCTTTTTCTTCAAATACTTGAAGTAGCTCCTCATTTTTTTATTTGATTTTTCAATATCCAACCTGTTAGTGTTAGTATTTTCATACTTCCACCAGGGATCAAAACACATTTTTCATGTGCATCTTAGGTGTCCTAATCTGAAATTTTCAATCATTCCATTAGGTCATGATATAAAATTGTTCCACTGGTGGTGGTCCTTGTCAAGTGTCCCATTTTCCTTCACAAGTATATGCCTGCTGAACCTCTTCCATGTTTTCATCATGCTGAAGCAAATCTGCTTTCATTCACTTTTTAGTCAAAGTCACTCATTGAGTCAATTTCTTTAATTTTTCATTAGGTCACTAGGGTTTCATTAAAATCATTGCATTGTCTCATTTTCAATAAAGGGAAACAGAAGGTGTGAAGGTGACCCATAGTAAAATCATGATTTTCTTCAGTCAGGTTTTCCATGTAAAGTTACATTTCATCTTTATAAGTTTTCATCTCAAAAATCACATTTTTGAGATAAAAACAAAGTTATTTGATTATTCCTAATTTCATGTAATTTTAAGTCATTATATGTAATAAAACCACAAACAAGCTGCTTATTCCTGGCTAAAGACATTTGACCAAGAAATACAAAGGCCATGTCAGTCATCCAAAGCATCAAAAAGTATTTTGAAAGGCTAATGAGAAGAAAGAAGTGTGGGTCCCGATGATCTGAAAATGGAATGTACTTGTTTAAGAGTGCAAGGTATCCATTTCCCATAATTTCAAATGTGAGCTATACACTCCAAGTGACCTCTGAAAATGTGAAAACTTCTTATTTCTTATACAGAGATAGACTGTAGGGATACTTTTGAAAGGTGTTGGACTCTGAATCCAACAATGCTTCCACAAAAGTTGAAGAAATGGGAGAAAGAGTATGGCAAGAATGGGAAGGAAGTTTCCATCATTGATATGTGTCAGGATGATACACATGCTGATATCGATGTGCAGTTAAAGGAAGCGCCTTTGAAATGGATTGGTAAGAAATGGTTAGAATTCTTATCCAATTAAAGTTGCATGTTTTTTGATTGAATGCATTTTCTTTGTTAAGGGAATGCAAGTTGCAGGATGGAAAAGCTGAGTATGAGACTCACTCTATCGTAGCAAAAGTTATATTCATTTCAGCTTTGAAAGTACATGTACATGTGATTGAGGATCTTGTACTTATGATTGTACTTAAGAGAAAGTTGAAGGATAAACTGCATGCATGAGAATGAGATGCATGAGCACAAGGATCATGATGATTTCCTTGTATTTTTAAACATGTATGTGTGATTAACTTGAAGGGTTGATTACTTTGTTTTTAACCATGCATGTAATGTAATATTGACTTGGAAAAAGTTAATTTGATCTCCAAGATTGTAAAGAGGAGAAATGATGAAGTGTTTCATCTTTGTAAAAGCCTTCTCATTTGGGAGGCAACTCTTCTTCTGGAGCGGAGGTGCCATGGATGGGCATCGTGACAGTTGGCAAGCCCACATTTTCAGGGGAATATTTCAGCTCATATATCAGCAAGTTTCATTGCTGGTTCCTGCAATTTCAGATTTGTCTCGCGAAAGAACTTGGTCGGGATTCGACAAGTACTTGGCGTATGCAGCAAAAAGTCGCCATGACGACAGTTAGAAAGGTAGGACATTTTTGGCATCAATATGCTCTTTTGGCTGACTGGAAGAGGATATTTCTATTCCTCAAGTGCTGTACAGTTCAGATCAGAGATTCAGTAAGCTTTTGGGGACCAAAAGCCTTCTCATTTGGGAGGTGTGATCAGGAGCTCAGGACCAAGTGTCGTAAAATGGTCAAAAATGAAGGTGCTCAGAACTGGTTTGAACCTGAACGACCAGAAAGTGCTCATCAATATGATTCCAACGCCGTGAACGACACTCAAATCCGACTCCGTATGAGGAAGATATTCAGTTTTAAAGATCCGCCAATTTCAATTAAAAATGCCAAAATTTGACTTTGGGAAAAAAATATTTTTATTAAAAAAAAGAATATTCCACAGAATATTCTGGGAATATTCTGTGGAATATTCCACAGAATATTCTACAAAATATTCCAGTCGCATCCAATTAAAAGGCGCCACGTGGCCAGCCCGGAGGCCGCCACGTGGCCCAAAGTGGATGAAATGGCGTGTTAAAAGTTTCATATGGAGTCGGCCAGAATTGAACACGGGTCGGCGGCTTAACAGCGGAACGTCTTTACCGCTGGACTACATGGCCCGTTTGTTAAACAGTTGGGCGGAAAACATCTTTTGTTGCGTAGTGGTGGGGCGTGGTCCTATGGACCCGCGCCTGGAGTGGAACCATTTAATAAAATGGTTATGCAAGTTTGTTAAAAGGCGCGTATTAAACTCCAGTTATCCACCTTTTTCGACGGGTTTGGTCCCATGGGACTTATCCTCTAGCCCTCCACGTTTTGGCGGACTCCCTATTTTTAGCAGCCGCCCCTAATTTGTCGGACCTATCTGGCGGTGTCTCCAGTTTTAGCTGGAGTTTGTTTAGTGTAACTGGAGTTGGGAGTAAATGGCCATAACTTTGGCTAGGAGAGGTCTTTTGCAGTGAATTTTTTTTTGATTTTGGGTCTCTTCGACCTTCTGAAGCCATTGGCACAGGTTTCAAATCTATATGAGGTCGTTTGCAGGTGATTTTTCTTCGTGGAAGTTCCAGGAGCCACTAGGGCCAAATCAGTTTGGGAGCTGCATTGGGAATTGTGCAGCCAGTGAATGTGGAACGAAGGTCATTCTTGAAGTTTTTCAGCATTCTGAATCCATTTCTACAGCTCGTTTTTCCTTTTGAGGAATTCTTCTCACTGTTTAGCTTCAGGGAAGCTTTCAGGGCCAAGAGGGCCATTTCAGTGTTGGAGCTGTTTAGGTGCTATGTTCATCCATTTTTGGTGATTTAGAAGTCTATTTCTGATATTTTCGACCTTCTGAGTTGAATGGCAGAGGTTTCAGAACCAATTGAGGTCATCTTCACCTCGAAATTCTCCCTGCAAGTCTAAAGGGCCACTAGGGCCAATTGGGGAAAAGTACTGTATCAGGTACAATTTCACTGTTTAGTGTTTGGGAAAGAGCATGTTTAGCTAATTCCTATCTTCTGATTCTGTATTTACAGTCAGATCTATCTTTCGAGACACTCATATTCTTGTATTATCCTTTGTAGCATTTTTAATACAAGAGGACAAGCCTAGTTTGAAAGGCTTGGTCCAGCAGATGTAGCCCAGAGGGGGGGTGAACTGCTTTATCATTTTGATGTCTTATTTTGCTGAAGATGATATGCTAAAAAAAACTGATATAAAGTTTTAAACAGCAAATATACATAACTTGCATACACACATAATCACCTACTCAGCTGCAGAAAGTTATTTGTCTTATTCCGCAAGACATCAAACTTCAAGTATGTGTATGTCAAAGACTTCTAAGTGTTTGCTTCATTATTTCTTTAGGAAGAGCCTGTAGAGGGCCAGGTAGCCTCTGGAACTCATCCTCTCTTTAGAGGTGACATGTCCATTGAATGCCCCTACAGTCTATCTCTGTATAAGAAATAAGAAGTTTTCACATTTTCAGAGGTCAATTGGAGTGTATAGCTCACATTTGAAATTATGGGAAATGGATACCTTGCACCCTTAAACAAGTACATTCCATTATCAGACATTCACAAAAGCATTAAAGGACATGTCACCTCTAAAGAGAGGATGAGTTCCAAAGGCTACCTGGCCCTCTACAGGCTCTGCCTAAAGAAATAATGAAGAAAACACTTAGAAGTCTTTGACATACACATACTTGAAGTTTGATGTCTTGCGGAATAAGACAAATAACTTTCTGTAGCTGAGTAGGTGATTATGTGTGTATGAAAGTTATGTATATTTGCTGTTTAACACTTTATATCAGTTTTTTTTAGCATATCATCTTCAGCAAATAAAGAAATCAAATGATAAAGCAGTTCACCCCCTCTCGGGCTACATCTGCTGGACCAAGCCTCTCAAACTAGGCTTGTCCTCTTGTATTAAAAATGATACAAAGGCTAATACAAGAATATGAGTGTCTCGAAAAGACAGATCCGATCTGTAAATACAGAATCAGAAGATAGGAATTAGCTAAACATGCTATTTCCCAAACACTAAACGATGAAAATGTACCTTATACAAGTACCTTCCCCAATTGGCCCAGTGGCCCTTTAGACTTGCATGGAGAATTTCGAGGTGAAGATGACCTCAATTGGTTCTGAAACCTCTTCCATTAGACTCAGAAGGTCGAAAATAGTAGAAATAGGATTTTTGAATCACCAAAAATGGATGAACATAGCCCCCAAACGACTCCCTGCATCGAAATGGCCCTGTGGCTCCGAAAGCTTCCCCGAAGCTAAACAATGAGAAGAATGCCTCAAAAGGAAAAAAAGAGCTGTAGAAATGGATTCAGAATGCTGAAAAACTTCAGGAATGACCTTCGTTCCACATTCATCTGGCTGCACAATTCCCAATGCAGCTCCCAAACTGATTTGGCCCTAGTGGCTCCTGGAACTTCCACGAAGAAAAATCACCTGAAAAAGACCTTAGATGGCTTTGAAACCTGTGCCAATGGCTTCAGAAGGTCGAAGAGACCCAAAATAAAAAAAAAATTCGTCCAAAACGGACTTTCCTAGCCAAAGTTATGGCCATTTACTCCCAACTGCAGTTTAACCAAAAAAAACTCCGATTAAATCTGGCGACCGCCGAATAGCCCGACAAATATGGAGCCGACGCTATATTTGGCACCTTCTGCCATTTTTACCGCCGAATTGAGGGGCTAAGGGGTAACGCCCATAAAACCGCACCGTTCGGGTTACATTGAAAAACCTTGAGTTAAGTTCGGCATTTTAAAAGGTTTGAACCATATCATTAAAAACCGTGTTCCACACCAAGTGCCGATCCACACGACCGGGCCTCCGAAACGGTATTACGCGCCGATGTTGAAACCCTTGGTCTCTGCCTTGTGGTTGTATGTAGAGGGGCTGGCCCGTAAGGGCTGGCCCCTTTACGACCTCGCCCAATCCAAATTAAAACCTTAAATACATGTGCGTTACAATGTCATAACAAGAACTACACCGCGGTCTAACGGTTGGGCTGCTCCACTATGATCCCGCCGACCCGGGATCGAATCCGGCCGCGTCCAAACATATTTTTTTAAACGCGCCATTCCATATGAACCTTGGGGGCCCACGTGGCGGCCTCGGGGCTAGCCACGTGGCGCTCCGTGATTGGCCACAAGCGGAATATTCTGCGAGAATATTCTATGGAATATTCCACGAAATATTCCCGAATATTCGTGGAATATTCTTTTTTTTAATAAAAAATAATTTTTTTTTCCAAAGTCAAATTTGGCATTTTTAATTGAAATTGGCGGATCTTTAAAATCGAATATCTTCCTCATACGGAGTTGGATTTGAGTGCCGTTCGCGGCATTGGAATCGGGAAGACGAGCTCTATCCCGGTCGTTCAAGTTCAAACCAGTTCGAGCACCTTCATTTTTTGACCATTTTATGACACTTGGTCCCGAGCTCCCGATCACACCTCCCAAATGAGAAGGCTTTTGGTCCCCAAAAGCTTACTTGAATCTCCGATCCGAACTGTACAACACTTGAGGAACAGAAATATCCTCTTCCGATCAGCCAAAAGAGCATACCGATGCCAAAAAATGTCTCGCCTTGCTAACTGTCGTCATGGCGACTTTTTTGCTTGCATACGCTAAGTACTTGTCGAATCCCGACCAAGTTCTTTCGCCGTAAAAAATATGAAATTGCAGGGGAACCAGCAATGAAAATTGCTGATATATGAGCTGAAATATTCCCCCTCGAACATGTGGGCTTGCCAACCGTCACGATGCCCATCCATGGCACCTCCGCTCTGAGAAGAATAGTCGCCTCCCAAATGAGAAGGCTTTTTACAAAGATGAAACACTTCATCATTTCTTTTCTTTTACAATCTTGGAGATCAAATTAACTTTTTCCAAGTCAATATTACATTACATGCATGGTTAAAAACAAAGTAATCAACCCTTCAAGTTAATCACACATACATGTTTAAAATACAAGGAAATCATCATGATCCCCTGTGCTCATGCATCTCATTCTCATGCATGCGGTTTATCCTTCAACTTTCTCTTAAGTACAATCATAAGTACAAGATCCTCAATCACATGTACATGTACTTTCAAAGCTGAAATGAATATAACTTTCGCTACGATAGAGTGAGTCTCATACTCAGCTTTTTCCATCCTGCAACTTGCATTCCCTTAACAAAGAAAATGCATTCAATCAAAAGACATGCAACTTTAATTGGATAAGAATTCTAACCATTTCTTACCAATCCATTTCAAAGGCGCTTCCTTTAACCGCACATCGATATCGGCATGTGTATCATCCCGACACATATCAATGATGGAAACTTCCTCCCCATTCTTGCCATACTCTTTCTCCCATTTCTTCAACTTTTGTGGAAGCATTGTTGGATTCAGAGTCCAACACCTTTCAACGAGATGTCCTTGCTTATGGAAATAAGTGCAACACATGTTCATCTTCTTGACCGCATGATTTGCATTGTTCATTGGAACTTTGGCTTCTTGCCTCCTTTCCTTCAAAAGTTTCTCGTATGTTGCCATTCTTTTCCAACATCTAGAAACACTATGGTTAAACAAACCACAAAAAGAACATGCAATTCTTTTCCAATGCTTGTGTGGAAATTTTTCCATGCTTTACATGATCAAAAGAAATATGATTGAAATCAGATTTATACCTTTCTCTTTCACCTTCATTACCTTCATGAGAAGGTGAATCAAAAAGAAGAAGAAGCTCCCTTTGGAACACTATCAATCCCATCAATGGTTTTAGAGCTTTCACCACTCCCTTGTTCAAGTGCATGCTGATGCACACCTTCTTCCTTCATGGGTCTGCTTTGGAACTTTCTCCATAAGATTTTCCATAGCCAAGACCCAAATTCTTAGGCCTTACCTCAACCATTATTGGCTCAACTATACCCCTGTGCATGTTTTCCCAATCCTTTTCCTTCATATCCCATTTTGGACATCAACTTGGACCCTATGCCTTTGGTATGTTTCTCAAAAAGAACCAGACATAAACATTCTTATAAGAAATTGAAGACAAAATAGAATTGTTTACCTCTTCTTCAAGCTGATACTTGGCTAAGGCTTCTTTGGCAACAAGGAGTTGTGTCTCCAACTCATGCATCCTTTCCGACTTCATGTTTGCAATACGAAGTTGGCCTTCCATTTCTCGCAATTGGTCAAAAAGCAACTCGCTTCTCTTCCCTCATGGAATTCAACTTGCTCTTGAAGTCTAGAGCTCTTTCTTTCATCCTCATACATTTCTCTCACCATATTCATCATGATGAAAAAATTCTTGCTTCAAGCCTTCATCAAAAAAATCTTGTGAAGGAGGACGATTTTGAGAACTCACTTATGAAAGTTGTCATTATAAAAATGAACAAAAGAGCTTCAACAAACTCAAACAACAAGTAGTTTGCAGAATAATAAAGTAGTCAATCTTCAACACTGCTTAAGACACCTTTCAAGCTACACAATCAAGCTAGTGATGTCGATCAAGCAAACCTAGTGCTCCGATACCATCCGATCCGAAAATGGAATGTACTTGTTTAAGAGTGCAAGGTATCCATTTCCCATAATTTCAAATGTGAGCTATACACTCCAAGTGACCTGCGAAAATGTGAAAACTTCTTATTTCTTATACGGAGATAGGCGTAGGGGCATTCACCGGACATGTCACCTCTAAAGAGAGGATGAGTTCCAGGAGGATACCCGGCCCTCTACGGTGCTCGCCTAAAGAAATAATGAAGAAAACACTTAGAAGTCTTTGACATACACATACTTGAAGTTTGATGTCTTGCGGAATAAGACAAATAACTTTTCGTAGCCGAGTAGGTGATTATGTGTGTATGCAAGTTATGTATATTTGTTGTTTAACACTTTATATCAGTTTTTGTTTTAGCATATCATCTTCAGCAAAATAAAGAAATCAAATGATAAAGCAGTTCACTCCCCCCTCTCGGGCTACATCTGCTGGACCAAGCCTCTCAAACTAGGCTTGTCCTCTTGTATTAAAAATGCTACAAAGGCTAATACAAGAATATGAGTGTCTCGAAAGACGGATCCGATCTGTAAATACGAGAATCAGAAGATAGGAATTAGCTAAACATGCTATTTCCCAAACACTAAACAGATGAAAATGTACCTTATACGAGTACCTTCCCCAATTGGCCCTGGTGGCCCTTTAGACTTGCATGGAGAATTTCGAGGTGAAGATGACCTCAATTGGTTCTAAAACCTCTGCCATTAGACTCGGAAGGTCGAAAATAGCAGAAATAGGCTTTTGAATCACCAAAAATGGATGAACATAGCCCCCCAAACGAGCTCCCGCACCGAAATGGCCCCGGTGGCCCCGAAAGCTTCCCACGAAGCTAAACGAGTGAGAAGAATGCCTCAAAAGGAAAAAACGAGCTGTAGAAATGGATTCAGAATTCTGAAAAACTTCAGGAATGACCTTCATTCCACATTCACTGGGCTGCACAATTCCCAATGCGGCTCCCAAACCGATTTGGCCCTAGTGGCTCCTCGGAACTTCCACGAAGAAAAAATCACCCTGCAAAACGACCTCGTATGGCTGTGAAACCTATGCCAATGGCTTCAGAAGGTCGAAGAGACCCAAAATAAAAAAAAAAATTCGTCCAAAACGGACTTTCCTAGCCAAAGTTATGGCCATTTACTCCCAACTGCAGTTTAACCAAAAAAAAACTCCAGTTAAATCTGGCTGACCGCCAGATAGCCCGACAAATATGGAGCTAGCGCTATATTTGGCACCTTCGCCATTTTTACCGCCGAATTGAGGGGCTAAGGGGTAACGCCCATAAAACCGCACCGTTCGGGTTACATTGAAAAACCTTGAGTTAAGTTCGGCATTTTAAAAGGTTTGAACCATATCATTAAAAACCGTGTTCCACACCAAGTGCCAGTCCACACGACCAGGCCTCTGAACGGTATTACGCGCCGATGTTGAAACCCTTGGTCTCTGCCTTGTGGTTGTATGTAGAGGGGCTGGCCCGTAAGGGCTGGCCCCTTTACGGCCTCGCCCAATCCAAATTAAAACCTTAAATACATGTGCGTTATAATGTCATAACAAGAACTACACCGCGGTCTAACGGTTGGGCTGCTCCACTATGATCCCGCCGACCCGGGATCGAATCCGGCCGCGTCCAAACATATTTTTTAAACGCGCCATTCCATATGAACCTTGGGGGGCCCACGTGGCGGCCTCCGGGCTAGCCACGTGGCGCTCTGTAATTGGCCACAAGCGAAATATTCTGCAGAATATTCTATGGAATATTCCATGGAATATTCCCAGAATATTCTGTGGAATATTATTTTTTTAATAAAAATAAATTTTTTTCCAAAGTCAAATTTGGCATTTTTAATTGAAATTGGCGGATCTTTAAAACTGAATATCTTCCTCATACGGAGTCGGATTTGAGTGCCGTTCGCGGCATTGGAATCAGGAAGACGAGCTCTATCCGGTCGTTCAAGTTCAAACCAGTTCTGAGCACCTTCATTTTTGACCATTTTACGACACTTGGTCCTGAGCTCCTGATCACCCGATCATCAAAATCCAAAATTCATTCAAAGTATAAGAGCCCATTTGCCAAAAAAAATTCTTCATTTTTTCATGTGTCAAAGAGAAAACACGATTTTGGAGCAAAGGAGGTCTGAGCAAGGAAAAAACTGCAAAAAATTACCTGGCGCTATGCATAGAGCATTTTTGCTAGTGTAAATTTACACGGCGCTGCGCATAGAAAGAGGGCACTGCTCACTTGGGTAAGGCGTTGCGCACAGTGCCGAAACTCTCCCAAACTCCTGTAAATACCTCAAGGTTGCTTCTTCACCTCCAAAAAAATTAAGTGAGCCCTTTTAACTCCCTCTTTATCCATTTTATGCTTGTGTGTATGTTTCATGTTTGCTAAAATGACAAGGAAACCCTAGTTTTCCTTTATCTCTCCCAAAATCCTCATTCCCCTCACAAGCTTCCCAAAACCCTCCTTGTCCCAATTAATTGTCCCTAAACCATAATACATCACCCCTTACTTCTAAAAAAAACTAAAACTACCCCTACATCCTCATGCATAAGTCCCTTTACTCTTTTCCATTAAAACCCCAATTTCTAGGAATTCCATTATTTTTTCCTAGATTTCCCTCCTACCTTTGACCTGTAATTAAATTATAATTTTCATCTCCCTTCATATTTTCACCTCCCATCACCTCACAAGGTTGTTTAACCATTTTCCCCATCTCCCTTAATTTTTGTGACCCTATCCCTATCCCCTAAAGCCCTAATTTCATCATTTCCTTCCTGGCTCCCATTCCCTTCATTCCCTTATTCACTCTCCCTTTCTTCCCTTTTCCCTAGGGTTCCCAAAGTGCCAAAGAAAAAAATCACAGAGAGAGAAGATAGATATTATAGAGTGGAGGAACACAGTGATGATGAGTTTGAGGAATATGAGATTGTACAACAAAGAAGGCCACAAAAGGGAGGCAGAATCATCAGAGTAGAGCCAGGAAACTTTAGAGAGCTAGAGGCTTCACCTTTAGCTGTGTCCTATTTCAGATATGTCAGGTGCTATGAGTTTTGTGAAAAGGTGGAAAGAGTTCAACATCACCCTAAATTTACTAGGCTTTTCATACTGAACCTCCATGATAATAGGGCAACTCTCGCAGGTGTAACGTTTGCGATTTCCACTTCTATTATTGCTGATGCTACAGGGATTCCAAATGTAGGGGAGAAATGGTATAAAGCACAAGACCTGGGTGATCATTATTTTGAGCCTTACCTCAAGACCAGGTACAAGAATGAAATAAGAAAGTTTTTCCCTTTCATTTTCCTCCTCAGCAAGTATGCACCTATGATGAAGATTATCATGAGATACTTCACTTGTGAGGGCATATTCTCTAGATTGTACACATATCATATTGGGCTACTCATGCATTTCACTAGGGTGAGGATGCTAAACATCCCATATTTCTTGCTCCGGAACATTGAGAAGATGGCATACTTGGTGGCAAAGAAAGAATATCATCAACATATGAACAACCTCTATCATCACTCCCTTATCAAACTCATTGTGCTTCATCATATCAATCTACTCAACATCTCTTGGGATACCTTCATTTCCAATGACATATTCACAAATCACCAAATTCCTCCACCTATGATACAAGAGAGAAGAGAGACATCTACTATCCCTACAACTGCAAAAACAAGGAAAGATAAAGGCAAATCACCCAGGAAAGCAAAGAATGCAGTGTGACATATCAAAGAGGGCTTAGAAAATTGTTTGCAGCAGAGAGGAAAATGCTTGTTCCACATGGTGTGGAAGGGGCTTTGCCTTCTTCATCAACACACAAGAAAATTATTTCTCCACATGATGTGGAAGGGGCTTTTCCTTCTTCATCAACAAAGCAGGTATACCAGGCATTGAAGGGAAAAGAGAAAATCATAGAGGTCAACCATGGAGAAACAGATCAAGAGCATGAAGATGCCCATGAGGTAGAGGTTGATTTTGAGCCAGTAGACCTTGAAGAGTTTGATGACACTACCACATCAAACATTGCCATCAAAGAAAAGGAGGCACAGATAAGAGAGCTGCAAACCAATATTGGGAGGGAAAAATTCATCATATCTTCCCTAAAGCAAGAGAACAAACAGTTGACAGAGAAGAAAACTCTTTTAGAGATGAAGTTGTTGCAGGAGAGGAGGCAAAACATGATTAATAAAGCAACTATGGAAGATCTTGAGGAGGCTGAAAACATCAGGAAAAGGTTAAAGATAAGAGGCCTCAAAAGAGCATTGGAAAAAGAAAGGCAAGAAGACCAAAATATGAGTTTTGAGCAGCAATTGGCAAAGGAGATTGAAGATAAAAGAGTAGTGTGGCTTGAGAGAGTAAAAATTCACTTGGAGAATCTGCTAATGAAGGCCGACATAGACAATCAGATGCTCAGGCACATGGCCCATCACTACCAGACCCAAAACAAAATTTGCAATATCAAGGTCAAATAGATGAAAGATAAGCTGAAGGAGATTCAGAAGGGAAATAAAGGAGGTGACAAACTCAAGATACTTTTTGATGCCTCCTTAGCTCAACTTGACATGTGATTGTGGGCCTATCCCATAAATTTTGAAAATTTTTGAAAATTTTGGGAAATTTTTGAGTTTTTGGGCAGTATTTGAAAAACATAGACATTTCCGCTCTGCACTGCACACTCTTTTGGGGCATCCAATGGAAAAAAGGAAGACATCAGTGTGTTCATAATGATGAGGACATGCCCCCTGTAATTTTTCTAAGAATTTGGAGAAAAAATGGTCAGGAAAAAAGGGCCAAAACACCCAAAAAATCATGTTTTTGCCTCTTTTTCAGGGTGGCGCTGCGCATAGAGGCAGTCTTGGGAGATTGCACTTTTGAGGGGTCAAAATAGCTCCAAATCAAAAACTACAAGAATATATGGAAAGTATAGGACAAGATTTCCAATGAGCTATCATCAGCTCAATTTGGACACCGGGAAGTTAGTAAAAAACGACCTTTAAAAAGACCTATTTTTTCCTCCTTGGCGCTGCGCATAAGACAAATTCTGCCTGTTTTGGAGTTTTCTCTGTCTTTCACGGAATTTTTGAGTTTTATCTCACTATTTGGGATTTTAACTGATGTAATTGATAAATATGAATGTGATTATGATGAGGATTAGTTTACTATAGGTAGATTCATTAGCTTGAGTCCTCTAGAGGTCAAATGAATAAGTTTCATCTCTTTTAGAGGCAAAATGTTGGGTCTTCCTAGTATTCAGATTCTTGTCTAGAATTTGGTGGAAACTGATCCTCATCTCATGGATTCGACTCCTTGAGGCTAGGTTGAGTTGTTTTGAGGTCTATGTATTCTTATTATTTCTCATTAGTAAGGGTTGGACTCATTTGGATGCTTGGATTTTGAAGATACATACTTTGTATCAGTTCCGAGTAGAAATATTAATAAAATTTGCAGCTATTTTTATGGGATCCCTATGGTATGGTGTTTAGTTTAGTTTCTCATTTTTTTCATGTGTTGAAATGTATTGTTAAGTTTATTCATCATTTCATAACTTCTAAGTGAATGTATGCAAGTTAGAAAAGCAGAATCCATTCTCATATGCTTTGTTTTGGGTAGACATTCACAGTCTGTTAAATTTATTCAGTTTAGAAAGAACCCATGGTTGCACCATGCTATTTATAGTTCCTCACTTGTCTTGATCATCCCACCCATTGAAATCCTAAAGTGCTAAATCACTATGCCTACCTTTCCCCATAGAACACCCTGCAAATTTTGACCTAATTTCCCTTCCCCTGACTGTTTTACTCCTTCTGATCCAGCACAACCCTATAAAATCAAAATCAAAACCCTGAGCTACTATACTTAGCCTAATATCTTTGTTACTCAACCATATTGGCTGTGATCCTTACAGAGAGAGCCCTCTCCTTGCCTAGTAGGGCTAGCTACTTGACTAAGCATGGTTTGTAGTTACCTCGTAATTGCCTTCTTCAACCTGAGGTTTAATCCGAGTGATAACATTTTGGCGATTCCACTCGGGATAGAAAAATTAAGATCAGATTCACCCCAGTAAGTTTTCATTGAAATTCTTAAACTTGTGGATGATAAGTTTAGAGCTTATTCAAAGGTTGAATTGAAAGTTGTAAAGCGAAAGTTAGTTTTCAAAATTGGACATACTGGATTCCCAACGATACACTAGATCCAATCCAGAATCCGAATCCTCCCACCATTGTTAGTGATCCTCAGAACATAGGAAGAAAAGCCAAAACTATTGTGGAGAAATCTAGTTTATCCGGAAATAAATTAGACAAAAGTTCCATTCCCAGAGCTAATTCACTCCCTGGAAAGTTAGAAACCTTGCAAGATATTGAGTTTGATATAAATTTTGAACAAAGCTTACTCCAGAGCAAATCTTTGAGTTTGGTTGATGAAACAATTGTTGGTACCTCAATTTCCTTTCACAATCCCGTTGAAGATCTGTTTTCACATATAGAATTAGGGTCACAATCAGGGTCACAACTTTTACACATTTTTGATGATTTGCAGAATTTTTCTTCACAAATAAATGCTTGGGTAATAAGCAGACCTCAGATCTCAGCTTCTTCTACTATTTCTTTGGATCCTTCATTTTTTCAAAATACCGTCACTACATCTACTATCACCCAAAATATTTCTCATCCATCACCTTCTTCTTCACTTACTGTTCACACTACTCAATCAGTGACCAATCCTCCCTTGATTACATTGAACATCCAAGTCCCTATTTTTAATACTCCACCTCCAATCATGGCTACAAGATATGCCCCCCTTGTTCTCCCTCAGAATCTGGGTGCTATGCCCCAATATTACCAAACCAAAATCACTTTGTTTGACAATAATCAGCCTATGACAGCCCAAAAGCACGTAGAAAAGATGAATGATTTCTTTGATCTTCATGAAATTGATGTTGAGGATGTGAAGATGAGGATTTTTGTACAAAGTCTGGGAGGGGAAGTAAGGAAATGGTTCAGAGCTCTACAAGCAGCCACTATTGACTCTTTAGAAGCCTTGCATCGACAATTCGTAGAAATATGGGAATAAAAGAAGAATCCCCTTCAAATTCTATCCAAATATGAGAACATCAAAAGAAATGTTGGCGAGAGTGTGCAATATTATTGTGTGAGATTTAATGCAGTATACAATGCTCTTCCCGCACATATCAAACCACCTGAAGGTTTGGCTTTAGTCAATTTTTTGGATGGGTTTGACATTGATATGGCATATCAGTTGCGTGAACGTGATCGTGACAACTTTGGAAGATATGAAAAATAATGCAGTAAGTGTAGAAGTGAATTTGCTAGCCAAAAGAGCAAGGATGAGATCTGAAAAGAGAGTGACTGTGAAGGAGGAGACATCTACTTCTGATGCCAAGATGGATTCATTAATTTGAACTACGAAAATAATGGTTGATCAGTTGTTTATCTCAGATAAGCCTGAAACGCAGATCTGGAACCTGAATTTCAGAGGGCAACAACAACCTCAGTTCAGAATCAAGCAAAGAGAGCAAAAAGCATCTGATCAATCAGTACAACAACAACAAATTCAGACCCCGTTGCAACATAATTATTTTCAATGAGTGGAAGAGGAAGAAGATGAAGATCCGGTTATTGAAACAGATCATTTATTCACAGCAGATGTTCTGCCCATATTTTTGACTGAAGAGGAAGAGCATACTAAAAATTTGGATATTCCAAAAGATGAGGACTACATCTTGGTAAATGATGATGATTTGGAAACTGAATTCGACGATTATCAGCATGGGTATATGAATGCTTTGAGTGCACAACAGAAACAATATTATTTAAGGAGTAGAGATGTACCTGTCACTCCTATTCAAAAAATAAAAGAGGTCCAGCCAAAAAATGATCTTCCAAATAATCAGAGAAAGGGTAAAGAGCATGCGGATCAGAATCATAGAAAAATCAACTAGCCATCAACAAGCTCAGCTACTAAAGAGAAAGACACTCAGAAAAAGGAGAATGTAACGAAGGATCAAAATGATAGAAGAGATACCGTCATCAAAGAGGTAGATAAAGTCACAACTTTTAATTTAGAAAGTGAAATAGCTAAATTGAAAGTGTCCATTCCTTGGACAAAATTAGTAAAGAATAGTCACTATAAACACTAGGTGTCTAAAATGTTGCTATTTGATCCTTTGTATGATATGGTTAATGTTTAAGATGACCACCCCGAGCTCATCTTCGGTCCACCTATAGATGTTAAGTTAGAAGAGAGTGAAGTTGATCCCTTTTATTTAAGCCTTAGACTACACGAGTATATACTTCATAATGCTATGCTTGATTCCGAGGCTTCTCAAAATTTAATGCCAAAGGTTATTATGGAAAATATGGGCATGGATATCATCCGACCATATCATGATTTGTATTATTTTGATTCTGGTAGATTTCGTTGCATTGGTCTCATGAAAGATTTAGTGGTTTCCTTAGACCAAATCCTAGCCAAGAATGTCTTAATGGATGTGGTGGTGGCTGATATGCCGCCTCAATTCGGCATGCTGCTGTCTAGATCATGGGTAGCTAAACTCAAAGGTACTTTACAACTTGACTTCTCTTATGCTACTATTCATGTTTTTCAGGCAATTGAAGAAATTGTACCGGGAAAAGAAGATGAAGTACATGATAACTAGTAAGGATAAGCCCATAAATCATCCAATACTGGCTGTACTTACAGATCTAGAATATTTTATTTTGTATAATGATGGTAGTTTGAATGATGTAAATAGTCAACTAGTAGAGGTAGAAGATGTACCAGAAGTCTCAGAGTGTTTTAGAGAAGTTCTTGATAAAGAAAAAATAGTAGCGAATTCTTCCGAAAAACCCTTAGAAGAACAAAAAATCAGTGCAGAATAGAAAAATGAGGTTACCGACAAAAATAAATTAGAACCAATAGTTAAATTTCAGCATCTAGAAGACGAATATGGCCTTTGGAGCATGGTTTTCGATGGTGCTTTGGGTAAGGAAGGTGTAGGTATTGGAATTTGGATCCGAAGTCCTGTTTGTAAGCCAGATATAATTCCAAGTAATGTTAGAGAATGCTCTTATAAATTGGATTTTGATTGTTCTAACAACGAAGCAGAGTATGAATAATTGGTCACAGGTCTCAAAATTTTGAAGAAACTTGGCGCAAAAAGAATTTCTGTTTATGGTGATTCTGAGCTTGTCATAAAGCAGGTGAAAGGAGAATATCAAGCAAAGCATCCACGGATTAGAGCTTATAGGAATGAAGTCTTGGATAGCTTGAAAATGTTTCCTAAATATACATTGACAACGGTACCAAAAAGTCAAAATATCATTGCGGATTCGCTTGCTACAGTAGCAAGTAATCTCAAAATTTTGATGAACTCAAGTAATAAATTTGAAATTCATGTCAAACATAGACCTTGTGTGCCTGATAACTTAAGGTATTGGCAAGTTTTTTGGGATGACAAAGAAATTAATAGCTTTTTGCAGAATGAAGGAAAGTTCAAAGATGCTTTTATTGATGATGTTTGTGATTTTGATGTTCAAAACATAGAGGCCAATCCGATTAATGTTTTGCAGCTGAAGGATAATATTATTCCTAGAGGTCTCATACCTTTAGAAGAATTGTTTGATCAGGATGACATGGCGAGAAAACCAACATTGGTTCCTACTGAAAAGGGTGTGGAAGACGTAAACATTGGAACAACAGATAAGCCCAAGATGGTTAAACTATCTTAGACATGATCTCCCAAAGAAAAAGATAAGTACATCAAATTATTATCTGAATTTTATGATATTTTCGCATGGGATTATGCAGATTTGAAGGTATATGAAAAAAATATTATTCAGCACACTATTCCCATCAAGCTGGATCAAAAACATTTCAGACAGAAGTTAATAAGGATAAATCCAAAACTGTTACCATCCATCAAGAAAGAGGTAAATCGATTGTATAAATATGGTATCATTGTTCCAATTAGATTTTCCGATTGGGCTTCAAATTTGGTTCTGGTAAGGAAAAATATCGAGAGATAAGGCTATGCATTGATTTCCGGAATTTAAATAAAGTGTCTTTGAAGGATAATTACCCTTTTCCTAAGATGGACCATGTTTTTCAAATGGTAGTTGGAGCATCACGAATGTCGCTGCTTGATGGTTATTCAGGTTATAATAATATTTTGGTAGATGAAAAAGACCAAGATAAAACTACTTTCACAACACCGTGGGGAACCTTTCAGTATGTCAAAATGCCGTTTGGACTCAAGAATGTGGGGGCTACTTTTCAGCGGGCGATGGATATAGCTTTTTCTAATGAGAAGGATGTTTTCTTAGTGGTGTATTTAGATGATTTGACGGTGTTTTCTGGTTCTAATGATGAGCTAAAACATTTGAGAATTGTTTTTCAGAAATGCAGGGAGTTTGGAATTTCTCTAAATCCGAAAAAGAGTCTTTTTTCCATGGAGGAAGGAAAACTCCTTGGTCACATAATTTCTAAAGATGGAATTCACATTGATCCTTCTAGAGTGGAAGCAATTCAACAAATATATTTTCCACGCAATAAAAAGGAGATACAAGTTTTCAATGGTAAGATGAATTTCTTATGCAGATTTATTCCTAATTTGGCCGAGCATTTGCGTGAATTGACTAATATGTTGAAGAAGGACAACAGTGTAAAATGGACTAATGATGCTATGAAGTCTTTCAATTTGGTAAAGCTTGCTTTAACTACAACCCTTTTTTTGGTTAATCCTGATTATAAGAGTGATTTTATAATATTTTCACTTGCGTTTGAGCACACCTTGGCTGCGGTTTTGATGCAAAAGAAGGATCAGGTTGAGCAGCCCATTGCTTTTTTCAGTCGAGCCATTAGAGATTTTTCTCTTCACTATAATATTATTGAGAAGCAAGCTTTGGCCTTAATCAAAGCCTTGAAGGATTTCCGGGTCTATATTCTACATTCACACACTATAGCTTATGTTCCAAATGCAGCTGTTAAAGAAGTTCTCATGCATACTGATCCAGAAGGAAGAAGAGGTAAATGGATAGCAGCGATGCTAGAGTATGATCTCGAGATCAAGCCCACCAAGCCGATCAAGGGACAAGGGTTAGCCAAACTCATGGCTGAATCAAACTTACATGCTCTAGACATAAAGCTTATTGCAGCAATGTCAAATGATGAAGAAGATGGCACTCTAATACAGGTATCAGAAATGTTTCTCACTTCATCGTGGTATTCAGATATAATGTATGTTATTCAACACTTATGTCCTCCTCCTGGAATGTCAAAAAGTAAGGGTAGGTCTTTGAAATTAAAATCTGCTAAATTCTGCATTCTAGGTAGTGCCCTTTATTGGAAAGATCTAGGAGGTGTTCTTTTAAATTGTCTGGTTGAAGATGAAGCTAAGAAGGTATTGGATGAATTTCATAAGGGATACTGTGGAGGTCATTTATTTTGGAAAACAACAGCTAATAAAGTGTTGAGAGCAGGGTATTATTGGCCGACTATATTTTCATATTTGTACAAAATAGTCACAAGCTGCCATGAATGCCAAGTTTTTCAAGGAAGAAGGAAAATCCTCCCTCTTCCACTGGAACCTGTTGTAGTAAATGATCCTTTTCAACAGTAGGGACTTGATTTTATTGGGGAAATTCATCCTACATCACCAACACATCATAGATGGATTTTGATAGCCACCGGATTTTTCACCAAATGGATCGAGGCTATTCCTACAAGGCAAGCTACAGACACGGTAATTATTCATTTTTTAGAGTCCAATATATTGTCTCATTTTGGTTGTCCTCACAAGATTATTACAGATAATGCAACTGCGTTCAAGTCAAAGAATATGATTGATTTTTGTAACAAGTATAACATCAGGTTGGGCCATTCCACCACATACTATCCGTAGGGCAATGGATTAGCTGAGTCCTCTAATAAATCATTGGTTAATATCATTAAGAAAATGTTGGAGGAGAATAAGAAGAATTGGCATAGGAATATTACCAATGCTTTGTGTGTAGACCGAGTGAGCAGCAAGAAGTCTATAGGTATGTCACCCTTTGAATTGGTTTATGGTACAAATACAATGTTTCCTACATCACTTGCAGTCCCAGTTATGATATTATTGTAGGAAGCAGGTAGCGAGGAAGATGATGTTCAACGTCAAATCAATCAAATGATTCACCTTCAACAAACAAGGGAGGAAGTTTCTTAGACTACTTCTAAACTTCACGAGAAAATCAAGAAGATTTGTGATTGAAAAACCAAGGCAGATAAGTTTCAGCTGGAAATTTATGTAGTGCTGTGATGGGATGCAAGAAATGAAGAGAAAGGAAAACACGAGAAATTTGAAAATATGTGGAAAGGACCCTACAAGATCTTAGCTTATTGAGGAAAAATGCCTATTTGCTGAAAGAGATGAATGGACAAGAATGTTCAGGAGGACCAGTCAATTGTAGGCTCTTGAAACATTACTATTTCTGATGCAACTTCTGAAAGAATGTTCCACTTTCATTGTAAATACCAGTTTGTATTTTTTGCAAGGTTTGGAGCAGAAAATCATTTATGCTTGGGGCCCGAAGTGAAGGCTATAAATATTGTTTATTTTATGTTATTTTCAGAGTTTTTAAGTCAGTTTTGAGTTAGTTTTTGAGTCAGTTCTCAGTCAATTTGGTTGGTTTTTGAGCCAATTTTAATAGTCTATAGTCTTTAAATTATCTGACTGTATTGGTCCAAAGGTTAGGCACTTAGTCTACGGTGTTCTTGACATCTCCAAGGAGCTGCCATCCCCAATAAGGCCAATGTTAGTGTCAGTATTTGCATACTTCCACCAGGGATCAAAACACATTTTGCATGTCCATCTTAGGTGTCCCACTCTAAAATTTTCAATCATTCCATTAGGTCATGATATAAAATTGTTCCACTGGTGGTGGTCCTTTTTAAGTGTCCCATTTTTCTTCACAAGTATATGCCTGCTGACCCTCTTCCATGTTTTCATCATGCTGAAGCAAATATGCTTTCATTCAATTTTCAGTCAAAGTCACTCATTGAGTCATTTTCTTTAATTTTTCATTAGGTCACTAGGGTTTCATTAGGTCAAATAATTGCATTGTCTCATTTTCAATAAAGGGCAGCAGAAGGTGTGAAGGTGACCCAAAATAAACTCATGATTTTCTTCAGTCAGGTTTGCATGTAAAGTTACATTTCATCTTTATAAGTTTTCATCTTAAAAATCACATTTTTGAGATAAAAACAAAGTTACTTGATTATTCCTAATTTCATGTAATTTTAAGTCATTATATGATCTAGGTGGATATCGGTGGCCACCCACCTATTTCATTTGGACCAGCACCATCAATTCTTGTAGCTTTACACATTCAACACAACTTACTATTTTTAGCAAGTTTTCAGGTCCTCCACTCCCGGAGCCGTTTTGGGGCCTTAATGATCTAGGTGGATATTGGTGGCCACCCACCTATTCGATTTGAACCCCCACCATCAGTTATTTCAGTATTTAAGTTGCAACACAATTTACTATTTTTAGCAGTTTTTCGGGTCTTGAACTTTCGGAGCCGTTTTGAGGCCCTAAACGATGTTTTTTGGGCATCGTTCCTCCGACGAATATGATTCCATTTTGAAATTTATATTTGCAACAAACATTGTAGTCCTCGGATAGATATTTCTAACGATGTATCATACGCGTCAAACAGAGATCATATGCCGAAGTTACGTCCCCAGGAAGTTGAAACACCAATTTACCCAAACAGGGCCCACAATTTTGGTGCTTCATCTCCTAGGGTTAGGTTTTTGGACGTTTAGAGTTTTCCATTGTTTCTAATTAATAAATAGGCCCTCGTGCCTCATTGTAACACAGTTCAGAGGTCTGTAGCTGCCACATCTCTTCTCAGAGATTCGCTACTAGCACCCTAGCTATTTTATTTCCATTATGTCTGTAAGCATAATTTTGTTATTTGATATTAATGAAATGAAGCCTTATTTCCACTGTATCTCTATGTTTATGGTTATTTCTATATTCTATTGTGTTCTTGCATAAATCCAGATCATTATATGTAATAAAACCCTAAAAAATTTGCTTATTCCTAGCTAAAGACATTTGATCAAGAAATACAAAGGCCATGTCAGTCATCCAAAGCATCAAAAATTATTTTGAAAGGTTAATGAGAAGAAAGAAGTGTGGGTCCAAATCATCAAAATCCAAAAGTCATTCAAAGTATAAAAGCCCATTTTCCAAAAGAAAATCCTCATTTGTTCATGTGTCAAAGAGAAAATGCGATTTTGGAGCAAAGGAGGTCCGAGCAAGGAAGAAACTGCAAAAAATTGCCTAGCATTATGCATAGAGTATTTTTGCAAGTGTAAATTTACATGGCGCTGCTCATAGAAAGAGGGCGCTGCTCACCTGGGTAAGGCACTGCGCACAGGGCTGAAACTCTCCCAAACTCTTCTAAACACCTCAAGGTTTCTTCTTCACCTCCTGTTGAAGCCTCGAAAATCGCTGCTACAACATTGGGGGATAACCACCCGGTCCGGACCTTAATACAACTCCTTTTCCGTTTATGATAGTGGCTCTGACTGGTTTAACTAGGTCCAGTTACCTCTTCCCTATCGCTATTGGTTTATGATGTTTCCTTAAATACCAATAGACAGGGATATCAGATCAATTCTTCTTGCTGATCAGGCAAGAGAATGACCGTTAAGCTGATTTGGGTTCAGCCAAACCACAACTAAGATTTTCCTCTTTGAAAAGAGGACTTAAAAGAATGTAAATTTAATCTAATTGCAAACTTATTCTATAATGCAAGCAAAAAGAAACTAATCTAAATCCTATCTCAATCAGGTAGATGAAAATCTAACCCAAGTAAGAGCAAGATAATTAAGTGATGAGAATTAAAATATGTCTGGCTTTTAATTAATGTCAAACTAAGGAAGAAATTCAATTAGCTCACATTTGTGAGTACCAAAACACATGTTGGGAAAAATACTGAGAGGGGGGGGGGTGAATCAGTATTTACTGCATATTCAAAACTTTTTACTTTTTCATGCTCTAAAACCCATACACTACTTTCCTTTAGCAAACTCGCGTATACACGCGGATATCCTTCATACAACTCGCGTATTAGCAGAGATCTAAATATGCAGATATTCTCTAGTTCTGTAATAGTCATTCATCCGATGTTAAGTTATCAAGAAACATGTGCAAGAATAAATTTAGTAAACCATCACACAAAGCATCACATATGAACACCAGGATTTTTAGGTGGAAACCCAAGTCGGGAGAAAACCACCGCTGCAGTTGCTCAGCCTTCAATATTTTATTATAGAGAAAACATCTTACAACATATGTGCTGGTGCAGACTCTACCAGAACGCAGGCACCCACCTGCGCTCGTTTACCAGCCTCTCCTGGAAGGGAGCTACGACCCCCTGACTCGTTTACCAGCTTCTCCTGGAAGGGAGCTACGACCCCCCGATCTCGTTTACCAGCCTCACCTGGAAGGGAGCTACGACCCCCTGACTGAAGGCTACAACCCTCAGCACCTCTATGGACCACGTTTCATCAATTTTCACACTGGATCCAAAGCTTCCTTTAGGACACCACTTGCAGGCCACATTTCATCATATTTTCAGACTAGACCCTTTCCATACTTTTAAGCACAGTCAACCATGAAACAGATACATATAACTTACTGACAGATATCAGTAAACCAGCAAAACAGATCAGACATTTCTTACCACAGACTTCAGCAAACCCTAGTTTGCATATGCGCTTTCCTTTCTCTGATGTCGCGTATATACGCGCTTCCGTCCACATAAACCTCAGACAGATGTTCACCTAGATGTTCGCCTCATCACAGATCTAATCATTCCATAAACAAATCTAGCAAATACAAGTACAATACAGATCTAGATCCCCTTCTTCATCACTCCTTCATTGGTGCATCATACATTCAGATCTTTCATTCAACTGTAACCCTTTTCATTCAGATATCCTCCAGAGAGAAGTATTCATTCAAGCTCAGACACCTTGCACCCACACTCTTCATTTGCACAATGAATTTCTTCTCTTTATATAGGTTTACCCTTTTCCAATACCATGAGCCAAAACCACATTACATCCGATGGTATTTCTGGACGGGGTTGTTTAGACGAATCATAACCCAATACAATGGGTCAATACCATGGTGGTTACCCCTGGTTTTGCACTTTTTGAGCGCTTTTGCCCATACGCGACTTGGCACGTTATTTCCCGCGTGCATACGCGACTTCCCTTAGACAAATCCGCGTATTCCTAGAGACATACTCTTTTCATCATAGATCTATCACATACTGAATTCCTTTCTTCATTGCCTTCTGTACTCACTGTAGATACATCAGATTTAGTTCATCAAGACATATTCAAGCACAACTTCATCAAGTAAGTTGCCATCATCTTCATCATATTGCTAACAAACATCATTTCAAATCAGATTTACATCTTTTGCCATCAAGGACAACACCTGCCAACATTCTCATGTCTTCATCTTCATTCAGTGGGTTGCCATCAAGGACAACACTTTGCATCATATTGCCAACAATCTCCCCCTTTGGACTTGATGGCAACCACGATGGTGTTTGATCATCACAACAGATAGGTACATTAAGAATACAATGACACCATGTCACTCTCCCTATTTTTGACACCATTTCTTTTCATTCAAACACCATGTCACTCTCCCCCTTTGACATCAAGGGCAAAGGGCGAATCAAAACCAACATACTCTCCCCCTGTTCTCCGCATGTGGAAGAAGCATTCTGCAGATCTGATATATAATGAAGTGACCAAGCTCCCCCTGAGTTCATGCTGAATCTTCAAACATATTTTCCAATGAAGTACATGACTCTATGAACTTCCTATCAACAAAGACTTATACTTACATCAAATATTCAACCAAGTGGATTTACATATGAGACTCAAGTACCCAACCAAGTGGGTTTACACATTTCAACTCAGCTACCCAACCAAGTGGGTTTACAAAATTTGACTCAGCTACCCAACCAAGTGGGTTTACAAATTTAACAAGTCCTTACATGACTGAATATTACAATTTTTTACATCATGGGTCTCAACTTGACCTTTTCATCAAACTACAAATAAAACTTTAAGACCAACACCAGAAATTCTTCAAGAAAGAGAACATATTTCAGAACCATCATAATGCCAACAATGCATTATACTCAGCAAAGCTAATTCTCCCCCTGAAACTGTGCATCCAAGCATCCTTTTCATATGACTAAGGCTCCCCCTTAGTTTGTGCATCCTGAACACTTTCACCAACAAATCATCAAGGCATATTTATCAAAACATTAGAAATAGAATTATGAGAACTGGAACACCACCAGAGATACCAAACAGTATCAGAGATACCAAACAGCACTGCAGCTGTGCTGAAGAGAGCTGACTCCAAACAGAAAAATGTCAGCAATCAGACATACGCGGTTTTCTATGCATGAACTCGCATATATACGCGACTGTGTTTCAGGAAACCCGCGTATCCAATACCATCTTCTATATTTTAACCAGATCTGATCCTCTGTGAGAAAAAGATAGTGTTCAGCTTCTTTCTGAGATATTTGAATGCTTCCCTGGACTACAGATAGATAGAACAGTGTAGTTGTGTCTTCAAGCGTCATCCAACGGTTGTAGCATAAGCACATTAGTAACCAAGCCTTTAGATTCTTTGCAGCATCAATACAATCTTTCTAAGAGAGATTATCATATCAGAACAACATCTTCAAATATGTGTCAAGCAATCATCCATGTGGTCCAATATCATCAAGATCTTCAATATTTAACATGAAGTAACATATGTAGGCAAAAGATCTCAACCATAGTAACAAACTCTGCATGATCTTTATTTCTGAATCAAACGACATCCAACTCATCCATGTGTGAGCACAAAAGATACTTATCAGCAACCAGGGCTCAAAATCTCATCATAATAAACCATGTATCAAATCATCATTATTTGAGCATGAGTATCACAAAAACCAAAGAATAAGCAGTCATATTGCCAACAATGCAATCATTAGTATTCAACCTGCTGCTCCCCCTGAACTAGTGCTCCTTCTTAACTTGTGCAACCTGAATACGTTCACCAGCAAGTCATCAGCAACAATCTCTGCATGAATTGCCCTTATCTCCGAATTATAAGACTTTCATCTCAACAATGAATATTCTTCATCAAAAAGTAAACATGACTCATCCACAATCTTCAACATAAGAAACCATGTATCGTATCATCATTATTTAGAACTGAGAAACTAAGCTGGTATTGAGTCAATAATACAGTTATTAACAGTCAGACTGATGCTCCCCCTGAACCTCTGCTCCAGATCTTCAGCTATCATATAAATTCTCTTATCCTCAATGCATACGCGACTGTGTCTGTTGGAACTCGCGTGTATACGCGACTTTTGTTAATAGAACCCGCGTATGGAAAGTGAAGCATAGAAATTTTTCGCATTCCTTCATCTCCCCCTGAACTTGTACTTCCTGTACCTGTCTTCTTCATATCAGATGCTCTGTCAGAAATACATATAACCAGAATAATCAAATCAACCATGAGAGACATCATACATTGCTCCCCTTGTGACGATACATTACTAAATCTCATAATGTATCCCACATCATTCCTGCAGTCAATCAGAGAAGTAAGCTTCAGAAGCGGATGACTGCAGTAGGGTCAAAATTCCCTACGTTTCTGATCAGTCCTCCATCTTTTTCCAGATTTGTTTGAACTTTCTATTTGTGTGCTGGAAGTTATCCAATTTCTCATATCTGTTCAACCTGCATTCCTTTTCTACATATCCATACTTGTTACAAGAATACCATCTCATGTGTCCAGAGAAATAAGCATAAGAATGAGTATTTCTAATCTTCCTCCTTTTACAATCAGCTGCTTTATGTCCATACTTGTTACATGAAAAACAATATCCCTTGAAGAAACCAGAGTACCTTTCTATGTAGGAACTGTTTGATTGAGGTTGAAATGATTTTCTCCTGCAATTTGTTGCAACATGCCCATAATTATGACATTTAAAACATTCAACGTTCTTGAATGAATTCCTTTGAGAATTCATGATTGTTGGTTGATCTTTTGTCTCTTTCAACACTTCAGGTTTAGTATTGACATCCTCTGAATTTTTAGCACTTCCTTGTGAGCTAGATTCTCCTTTAACAGTTTCATGGAAACCAAGACCAAGTTTGATAGCAGGAGACCTTTGATTACTCAAAATATTGTCCAAAATATTAGTACTATCTTGAAACCTCAAAATTTTAACCTTTTCTTCTAATTTACCTTGAGAATGTTTACCTCAACCTCCAAGGCTTGACATTGCTTTGTCATGCTTTCTTCTTTCCTTCTTCCATCTTCTACTTGATCCTTCAGATTTAGAATCTCTTCTTTCAACCAATTTTCATTTTCTTCACATGTTTGTTGCAACTCTTCATTCTTCTTATTTGATTTTTCCAGATCTTCTTTGAGAGAGATGATTTCTACTTCAAGGCCTTCCTTTTCAAATGTTTGTAGAGGTTCCTCAATCTTCTTACTTGATGCTTCAAGATCTGTTTGTAGAGAGATGATTGCAGCTTCAAGTCCTTCATTCTTCTTGCTTGATTTTTCGAGATCTGCATTTAGATCGTTGATTTCTGCTTCTAGTTCTTTAATTTGATTGGATGCATAAGTATGAAACCTTTGATACTTGTCCACCTGTCCATTCAACATTTCTATTTGTTCTTTCATTTGAGAGATCATCTCTTTGTAGATAGAATCTTTCTTATCAATTTCCTTTTGTTGTTCTTCAACTTTGATCTTGATGGCTTCTTCTAGATCCACAACTTTACTTTCACTATCTTTACTATTGTTTGCACAAAGAAGAGTATTACTATCAGATTCATCTTCTTCAATTTTTGCTATACAGGTTTTCTGAGACACCTCCTTGCTTTGAGTAGCCTTCTTCTTTTTCTTCTTTGCCATGAGCACTTGTAGCGCTTGGTCAGAATCTTCTAGATCCATACTGTCACTTTCACTATCATAACCTTTGCATATATAGTTAAGTAAAATACAAGAACAATGATTAATACCTGTTTTATCTCCTTCAATTTCTGCTATACATGATTTCTGAGAGATCTCCTTTCTTCGAGTAGCCTTCTTCTTTTGCTTCTTAGCCATGAGCACTTTCAGATCTTGGTCAGAATCTTCTTCATCTTTACTGGACACTCCAAGAAAGTCATTGTTCTCTAGAGCATCCACAAACGTATCGTTTTCTTCTCTTTGTTCAAATGCCATGAGAAGTCTAAGATCTTCTTCACGTTCTTCCTCACTATCAGATGACCCATCACTGTCTTCATTTGCATAATAACTCTTCCTTTTTTCAAATTGTTTCCCTTTACCATGTTTTTCTCTATAAGGACATTTAGCAGCATAGTGACCAACTTTTCCACACTAAAAACATTTTAAGGGAAGCTTACCTTTGAATCTTCCAGTTCCTAGTTGGAGTTTTCTCATGAAATTCACTTCTTCTTCATCGGATATATAGCTGGAATCTTTGACAACTTCCTTTTATTTTCCTCTTGCAGATACCTTAAAAGCAGCTTCTTTGATTTGAGAAGGACCTCCTTGTCTCATTTCAAAAGCAGTCAGAATACCATGTAATTGAACAATAGTAAGAGTTTGCAGATCTTGTCTTTCTTCAATAGCTGAAACTTTAGAGTCAAATTTTGAAGTCAAGGATCTTAAGACCTTTTCCACCAGAGTAGTATCAGTTATGGTTTCACCCAAATTTCTCATTCGATTTACAATATCATTCAGACGAAGAAAGAAACTGGCAACACTTTCATCACTATGCATCTTCAAATTCTCATATTCAATTCTAAGAGTTTGGAGTTTTGCACTTTTTACCTTTGTGTCTCCTTCATAGCTTAGAATGATTTTGTCCCATATTTCTTTTGCTGAATGTAGCTGCATCACTTTAGCAAATTCTGGTTCAGACATGCTTCCTAATAAGACATTTAATGCTTTGGCATTGATTTCATACTTCTTCCTTTCTGCTGCATCAATGGGAATACTTGCCGGGTATTGATAACCTTCTTCCACGATTGCCCATACATCTGCACCAAGACTTTGCAGATATGATTTTGTTCGTACCTTCCAGAATATCAGATTGCTTCCATTGAATAGAAAAGGGCTTTGTAGGATATTACTCCTTCTTGACTTCCCATTGCGACGGACTTCCTTCAAGCGATCGTTTCCGTGCAGAACCCGGCCTCCCGATACCAATTGCTGGGAAAATATCGAGAGGGGGGTACAGTATTTACTGCATATTCAAAACTTTTTTACTTTTTCACTCTCTAAAACCCATACGCTACTTTCCTTTAGTAAACTCGCGTATACACGCGGATATCCTTCATACAACTCGCGTATTAGCAGAGATCTAAATATGCATATATTTATTAACTTAGTTCTTTGCACTATTCATTCATCTGATGTTATGTTAACAGTAAACATGTGTAGTAACAACAGAATAAACCATCACACAAAGCATCACACATGAACACCAGGATTTTTAGGTGGAAACCCAAGTCGGGAGAAAACCACCGCTGCAGTTGCTCAGCCTTCAATATTTTATTATAGAGAAAACATATTACAACATATGTGCTGGCGCAGACTTGACCAGCACGCAGGCACCCACCTGCGCTCGTTTACTAGCCTCTCCTGGAAGGGAGCTCCAACCCCCTGACTCGTTTACCAGCCTCTCCTGGAAGGGAGCTACGACCCCCTGATCTCATTTACCAGCCTCACCTGGAAGGGAGCTACAACCCCCTGACTGAAGGCTACAACCCTCAGCACTTCTATGGACCACGTTTCATCAATTTTCACACTGGATCCAAAGCTTCCTTTAGGACACCACTTGCAGGCCACGTTTCATCATATTTTCAGACTGGACCCATACTTTTAAGCACAGTCAACCATGAAACAGATACATATAACTTACTGACAGATATCAGTAAACCAGCAAAACAAATCAGACATTTCTTACCACAGACTTCAGCAAACCCTAGTTTGCATACGTGCTTTCCTTTCTCTGATGTCACGTATATACGCGCTTCCGTCCACATAAACCTCAGACAGATGTTCGCCAAGATGTTCGCCTCATCACATATCTAATCATTCCATATACAGATCTAGCAAATACAAGTACAATACAGATCTAGATCCCCTTCTTCATCACTCCTTCATTGGTGCATCATACATTCAGATCTTTCATTCAACTGTAACCCTTTTCATTCAGATATACTCCAGAGAGAAGTATTCATTCAAGCTCAGACATCTTGCACCCACACTCTTCATTTGCACAATGAATTTCTTCTCTTTATATAGGTTTACCCTTTTCCAATACCATGAGCCAAAACCACATTACATCCGATGGTATTTCTGGACGGGGTTGTTTAGACGAATCATAACCCAATACAATGGGTCAATACCATGGTGGTTACCCCTGGTTTTGCACTTTTTGAGTGCTTTTGCCCATACGCGACTTGGCACGTTATTTCCCGCGTGCATACGCAACTTCCCTTAGACAAATCTGCGTATGCCTAGAGACATACTCTTTTCATCATAGATCTATCACATACTGAATTCCTTTCTTCATTGCCTTCTGTACTCACTGTAGATACATCAGATTTAGTTCATCAAGACATATTCAAGCACAACTTCATCAAGTAAGTTGCCATCATCTTCATCATATTGCTAACAATCATCATTTCATATCAGATTTATATTATTTACCAAGTCCATCAGATCAAGAATAACTTCATCAGGTGGATTGCCATCAAGGACAACACCTGCCAACATTCTCATGTCTACATCTTCATTCAGTGGGTTGCCATCAAGGACAACACTCTGCATCATATTGCCAACAACACATTCTATTGAGACCATTTGACTAAAATAATAAATCAACAACACTCCGGAAGAAATTCACAAAAATGATATCGATTATCATATCAGTCAAACTAATAATTAAACAATAATATGTGGAAGAAATTCACAACACATTACTATTTAATAAATCAGTGTTATAAGACAGATTTCTGAGTAATGGTTACTCAAAAATCAGAGTTTAATTCATAAGAGCAGAGATACTTAACAATTTGAGACAAATTATCCATATCAACAGAAATGCCAAAACATGAATAAAATGAAACAACAATTTTATTCAAATAAAATTGAAACTGGTATTTGATATAGAAATGCCAAAAATACCAGTTAATTGAATCTGCTTCTCTGATCCTGGTCTCTAATAGTACTTTACATTACTTGAATTTCTGCTTTCAAGACTAGAGCTGCAGAAATGCAAACTCTGCCCATCATGCATAATTCAAGATATAAATAATAAACCCTCATTAATGTTCAGATCTGAAATTTTCTCTCCTCCCCATCTACAACTCTAAATCCCTATTACAGAAATGCTTTTAGAAGTCTGGAATTGCATAGGAGAGCAGCCCTTATTCCATTCTGCAATCTGTTATTTATAATATTTGCAAAGGAATTCTTTAGATGAAAGTTTGTTGAAGAAAATCTGCCCAATCACTTTTATTTGCTCAAAAATTCCAATCTTTTAATTGCTCGATCATTCTCATTGATTGAAGTCTTTTTCTCCATATATCTTCTACTGTTTTCTTGCAAAAAGAAATCAAAATGAATTAAAATGTAACAATAAAATCAAAATACCATTTCTGGCATTAAAACAAATCCAATCAAATTTAATTTAAATAAATCATTGAAAATAAAATATAAGCTCTCTATTGATGCCTAGGATAGTTTAATTGGCCAAATATATCATTGATGAACGAATCTACAATTAGAAGACTCTTGGACAAATGAAAATGCAGAAAATAAATCAGAAAATTGATTTTGCTTTAGAAATTCAGAGCTTGATTTTCTGCATAATTTTTGACCCAATTAATGACCAAATCTATTAGTGGAACCTCCTCAGAAATGTTCTCCTTGATTTTATCTTTCCAATGAGCCGTCCTGGGCCTCATTTAGCCAAGTAAAACTCATTCTATGAGCTTTCAAAGTTGATGAGTCAAATCTGGCATAAATCTGGAAATTCTGTTGCTGGGCTAAAAATCAGAATTTTTAATTAGAAATTTAATCCTAAATTAGATTCTAATTATCTAATAATTAATTATAAATTAATTATTAACTAACTAATATATACAATTAATTTTAATTAATTATCATCTAATTTAGAAATTAATTAAGTTACAAAATTAAATTAATATACGAATGATTTGAAAATTTTCATTTAAATATGATTAATATTATAATTAAAATTATATTAAAATTATAATAAACATTATAATTATAATATAAAAATATAAAACTTAATTTACAAACCATTGGAATCAATCCAAACCCAAAATCCATAAAACAAACCATTGAAATCAATCAAAACTCATTAATTCATCCATGTAAGTTTGTGCAAGGATATGGTGAGTGGAGTGTGAGGTGAGGGTGATGTGAGGTGAAACAAAAACTTTATATTAAAATTTTTTTTAACACATCGCATATCGCAAGAACCTTGGATCGGGGTTTTTTAAATGTGCATGTTCTAAAAATTGCGATGGATCCGAAATTGCGAAATTGCGATCTTGCGATCTGCGATGGATCCGAAATTTGCGATCTGCGATCTGCGATGGATTCGAATTTGCGATTTGCGATCTGCGATGGATCTGAAATTTGCAATTTGCGATCTGCGATGGATTTGAATTTGCGATTTGCGATCTGCGATGGATCTGAAATTTGTGATTTGCGATCTGCGATGGATCTGAAATTTGCGATCTGCGATCTGCGATGAATCTGAAATTTGCGATCTGTGATCTGCGATGGATCTGAAATTTGCGATCTGCGATCTGCGACGGATCCGATGATGTAATAATTTTTTGTTTGGTTTTATTTTAATGATGTTTAGTTTAGCTATGAAATTTTCTAAACTACAGCCACTCCGAAAAAGAATAAAAAATAGCATTTTTAACCCAGACTAGAAAAATGATGGTACTTCAAAGGAGTACCATTTTTAAACCAGTTGAACAAATGAGGCGAAACAAGCGTCAATGGGAGGCTTATAAAAAATCGATTCAATCAAAACAAGAATCCAAAGAAAATGAAAAATTAACAAAAGCATAGTATAATTAGTTAAATAAAACTTAAAAGGTGCTTAGCCAAAAATTTATAAAAAGGGTCCCCATTATTTGAAGTGAACAAGTCAAAAATGGGGGGGTTGTGTTTTACCACAACACCTCAAAAACAAGTAAGTGAGCCCTTGTAACTCCCTCTTTATCCATTTTATGCCTGTGTGTGTGTTTCATGTTGGCTAAAATTGCAAGGTAACCCTAGTTTTCCTTTATCTCTCCCAAAATCCCCATTCCCCCCACAAACTTCCCAAAACCCTCCTTGTACCAATTAATTGTCCCTAAACCCTACTACATCAACCCATACTTCTAAAAAAAACTAAAACTACCCCTACATCCTCATCCCTAAGTCCCTTTACTCTTTTCCATTAAAACCCCAATTTCTAGGAATTCCACTATTTTTTCCTAGATTTCCCTCCTACTTTTGACCTGTAATTAAATTCTCATTTTCATATCCCTTCATATTTTCACCTCCCATCACCTCACAAAGTTGCTTAACCCTTTTCCTCGTCTCCCTTAATTTTTGTGACCCTATCCCTATTCCATATAGCCCTCATTTCATCATTTCCTTCCCGAATCCCATTCCCTTCACTCCCTTATTTACTCTCACTTTCTTCCCTTTTCCCTAGGGTTCCCAAAGTACCAAAGAAAACAAGCATGGAGAGAGAAGATAGAGATTACAGAGTGGAGGAACACAATGATGATGAGTTTGATGAAGATGAGATTGTACAACAAATAAGGCCACACAAGGGAGGTAGAATCATCAGAGTAGAGCCAACAAACCTTAGAGAGCTAGAGGCTTCACCTTTAGCTGTGTCCTGTTTTAGATATGTCAGGTGCTATGAGTTTTGTGAAAGGTGGAAAGAGTTCAGCATCACCCTGAATTGACTAGGCTTTTCATACTGAACCTCCATGATAATAGGGTAACTCTCGCTGGTGTAACCTTTACCATTTCCACTTCTATTATTGTTGATGCTACAGGGATTCCAAATGTAGGGGAGAAATGGTACAAATCAAAAGACCTGGGTGATCATTATTTTGAGCCTTACCTCAAGACCAGGTACAAGAATGAAAGAAGAAAGTTTTTCCCTTTCATTTTCCTCCTCAACAAGTATGCACCGACGATGAATATTATCATGAGATACTTCACTTGTGAGGGCATATTCTCCAGATTGTATACATATCATATCAGGCTACTCATGCATTTTACTAGGGTGAGGATGCTGAACATTCCATATTTCTTGCTCCGAAACATTGAGAATATGGCATACTTGGTGGCAAAGAAATAATATCATCAACATATGAACAACCTCTATCATCACTCCCTCATCAAACTCATTGTGCTTCATCATATCAATCTACTCAACATCTCTTGGGATACCTTCATTTCCAATGACATATTCAAAAATCACCAAATTCCTCCACCAATGCCACAAGAGAGAAGAGAGACATCTACTATCCCTGCAGCTGCAAAAATAAGGAAAGATAAATTCAAATCACCCAGGCAAGCAAAGAATGCAGTGTGACATATCAAAGAGGGCTTAGAAAATTGTTTGTAGCAGAGAGGAAAATGCTTGTTCCACATGGTGTGGAAGGGGATTTACCTTCTTCATCAGCACACAGGAAAAATATTTCTCCACATGATGTGGAAGGGGCTTTTCCTTCTTCATCAACAAAGCAGGTATACTAGGCATTGAAGGGAAAAGAGAAAATCATAGAGGTCAGCCATGTTTGAAACAGATCAAGAGCATGAAGATGCTCATGAGGTAGAGGTTGATTTTGAGCTAGTAGACCTTGAAGAGTTTGATGAAACTACCAATTCAAACATTGCCATCAAAGAAAAGGAGGCACAGATAAGAGAGCTGCAAACCAATCTTGGGAGGGCAAAATTCATCATCTCTTCCCTAAAGCAAGAGAACAAACAGTTGACAGAGAAGCAAAATCTTTTAGAGATGAAGTTGTTGAAGGATAGGAGGAAAAACATGATTAATCAAGCAGCTATGGAAGATCCCGAGGAGGCTGAAAACATCAGGAAAATGCCAAAGACAAGAGGCCTCAAAAGAGCATTGGAAAAAGAAAGGCAAGAAGCCCAAAAATCTGAGTTTTGACTAGCAGTTGGCAAAGGAGATTGAAGATAAAAGAGAAGTGTGGCTTGAGAGAGTCAAAATTCACTTAGAGAAGCTGCTAATGAAGGCCAACAGAGACAATCAGATGCTCAGGCACATGGCCCATCACTATCAGACCCGGAACAAAATTTGCAATATCAAAGTCAAACAGATGAAAGATAAGCTTAAGGAGATCCAGAAGGGAAAGAAAGGAGGTGACAAACTCAAGATATTTTCTGATGCCTCCTTAGATCAACTTGACATGTGATTGTGGGCATATCCCACAAATTTTGAACAATTTTGAAAATTTTGGGAAATTTTTGAGTTTTTGGGCAGAATTTGAAAAACACAGAAATTTATGCTCTGTGCTGTGTACTCTTTTGGGGAATCCAATGGGAAAAAGGAAGACATCAGTGTGTTCATAATGATCAGGACATTCCCCCTATACTTTTTCTAAGCATTTGGAGAAAAAATAGTCAGGCAAAAGGGCCAAAACACCCAAAAAAGCATGTTTCTGCCTCTTTTTTAGGGTGGCGCTGCGCATAGAGGCAGTCTTGGGAGATTTCACTTTTGAGGGGGGCAAAACAGCTCCAAATAAGAAACTAGAAGAATATATGGAAATTAGACAAGACAATATTTCCAATGAGCTATCATGAGCTCAATTTGGACACCGGGAAGTCATTCAAAAATAACCTGCAAGAAGACCTATTTTTTCCTCCTTGGCGCTACGCATAGGACAAATTCTGCCTGTTTTGGAGTTTTCTATGTTTTTCACGAAATTTTTGAGTTTTATCTCACTAGTTGGGATTTTCGCTGATGTAATTGATAAAGATGAATGTAATTATGATGAGTATTAGTTTACTATAGGTAGATTCATTATCTTAAGTCCTCTAGAGGTCAAATGAATCAGTTTCATCTCTTTTAGAGACAAGTTGTTAGGTCTTCCTAGTCTTCAGATTCTTGTTCAACATTTGGTGGAAATCGATCCTCATCTCATCGATTAGACTCTCTGAGGCTAGGGTGAGTTGTTTTGAGGTCTATATCTTCTTCTTCTTTCTCATTAGTAAGGGTTGGACTCATTTGAATGCTTGGATTTTGAAGAGACATACTTTGTATCAGTTCTGAGCAAGAATATTAATCAAATTTGTAGCTATTTTTATGGGATCCCTATGGTATGGTGTTTAGTTCAGTTTCTCCTTTTCTTTCATGTGTTGGAATGTATTGTTAACTTTATTCATCATTTCATAATTTCTAAGTGAATGTATGCAAGTTAGATAAGCAGAATCCATTCTCATATGCTCTATTTTGGGTAGACATTCACAATATTTTAAATTTATTTAGTTTAGAAAGAACCCATGGTTGCATCATGCTCTTTATAGCTCCTCACATGTCTTTATCATCCCACCCATTGAAATCCTAAAGTGCTAAATCACTATGCCTACCTTGCCCCATAGAACACCCTGCAAATTTTGACCTAATTTCTCTTCCCCTGACTGTTTTACTCCTTTTGGTCCAGCACAACCCTATACAATGAAAATCAAAACCCTGAGCTACTATACCTAGCCTAATATCTTCTTTACTCAGCCATCTTGGCTGTGATCATTGTTGAGCCCCAAGATTGTTCTTTCTTTCATCTTAATTCACTCCATTTTCCTTTTTCCATTGTTATCCCAGGCCCAAATGATCAATGAAATTAGTTAAAATTACTTTTAGAATGAATAACATGGCTAACTTGCTAATTTTTGTGATTTTGTCATTGTAATGCATTTTGAACTGAAACTAGCTACAGAATGCAGACATTCCGTAGCTAACCGCCAATTCTGCAGCTGTCTTCACGTTCAAGCATGTTCTAGGTGTCCTCTCAGGAAAAGCCACACATGGGTTTATTCCACATCATGTCCTCAACGTTTGTTGCTCACCATGAAGAATGAACTGAATTCTGGATGTGGTTTTGTACGTGGGAACTCATACAAGGAGGCAGACTCCTAATAGGACAAGGACAGTCCAGATGTCCTTTGTCCCTTTACGCTACCATATTTAGAGTTCTAGTACGATTTTGATATGAAAAGACAATGATCCCCGTATTGTTGCAAGTTCTGTTATGAAGATTTGTTATAAATGTACTCGGGAAACCGAGAGACTAGCTCTAGATTTTGATTAGATTTCATGGATTGACTGCTAGATTTCTGAAGATCGAGAATACTCTATTTTAAGTTATTTTCCTTTAATGAAGAAGACAACATTGCTTTGAACGCGTTGAGTTGATCTTGAGTTAGATTCCGTCTAGTGGTAGAGGGCCCCTGCCTCCTGAACGACTTTACTTTCGTAATTTAGATAAGTATCTTAGTTCGTTTTCACGTTTTTGAAGTTTGAGTTCATAGTTAATTTCATTAGTCACTATAGATATACTTGTTCTAAGAAACTCTTCCAAAAGATCATTATAATGAATGAGAAATGGCTGTAGTGTTATAGATTTTAATTGCAATTTCTTTTGTTCATTATCACAGTTGAACTTATTCTAGTAAACTCTTCCAAAAAATCATTATGATGACTAAGGCATGACTGTGATACTAAAGGTTTCAGTTGCTTGTTTACACTAAGTAGCATAGTTGATCTTACTCTTAAAAAGCTCTTCCAAAATATCATAACAATGGGTAGGAAATAGCTGTGATGTCTTAGTTTTTAATTGTAATTGCTTTCAGTTTTCATGTTTGCATTTGCATTGAATTGTACAGCCAGGATTGTTCTAACAAGCTCTTCCAAAATACCATTCATGATGGACAAAATAGGCTGTAGAATCCCATAGATTAATTTCATGATAACTTAGTTAGGGCACTCCGGAGTCAAATTGCATTCAATTCATGCTCTGTTATTTCGTTTCAAGTTTGATAATGGCTTGTTAGTTTAGCACTGTTTATTGTAGACTGGTAGCACTCTAGTTCAGTTTTAGCTTAGCTCACTGTATTTACATTCCACATTTAGTTGTCATCCATTGCATATTAAATTGCATTAGTTGTCAAACTTAAATACCACGGTCTTCATTAATTACAAAACTTCTTTTTTTCTAAAACATATATTGACTCATAATCATCTGAACATAAGATAGTATCAGTCCAAGGCCTGGAGTACTTTTTCAACCTTTTTACCATTTCACAAACAAGCCTTTCCTCAAAGACTATTATAAAAGTAAATCTGTAACTTTTGAGTGAGGTTTAGTGGTGTTAAACTAAGTTGCAGAATAGAATTAGGAGCTAGTTTTAGAGTAGAGATCTTATGATGTTACCAATGTTCTTTTCCAAATATATTTCAACAAACCTTTAATCATGGATGGGATGTTGTATCATTATGAGTTGATTGTTTAATTGTTTAGTTAGGAGAATTTTTACACTTAGCTGCCCATTCCTCAAGCTCTTCCAAAATATCCTTAATGAATGGATTGGACAAGTTAAGTTCATGTTGTGATTCATTTTCTTGAAGTCATTATCAAGCTTTGTATTTTGCTAAGTCATAGTTTAGGTTTGATTCTGTCTCAATATTTGCATTTGTCATTTGTCATCAACAAATTAGGCTTCACTCTATTTTTAACCAGTAGCTTCTTTCCACCAGCATTTAGTTCTTTTCCTTGAGAACATAAAACCATCAAAAGACCAAAAACATCATAAAACACTAAACACAACGCATTAAGAAACAAACACCTAGGCACATACAGTGCACTTCACTTCAGCAGTTTACCAACCCTGGTTGACAATTAAATGAACTCAATTTAGGAGACTAGGTTGAGAACAAACATTTTGGCGCCGTTGCCGGGGAAGTGAAAACTAGGTAACCTTTGTTTCTTAACTTCCAAAAAAAAAATGATATGCGTAGAGAGAGAGACTCAAGGGGTAGATTCATAAGAAGCAGAAGCAGAAGTTTGATTCCTAGAACACCACTTGTTTCACCTAGACCAAGAGCTAGTACACCTTCAACTCAGACCCACATTCCATCCTTTACTGATCCTAGACTTCTAGAAGACCTAAGATCAGATATTCCATTAGAGAAACCTTCCACTTCATCAAATGAACCTGCCTTAGAAGAAAATCCAAAGACTCCTGTTAGGGACACAAACTTTTCCACTTCCACAGGAGAATCAACCGTGGCAGAAGAAGGGGGAGGAGGAGTCTTTAATGGAGAACACAAATTATTTGGAGGAGGTAGAGGAGGTAGAGGTAGAGGAGAAGGAGGTAGAGTAGAAGGAGGTAGAGGTGCAGAAGGAGGAAGAGGTAGAAGAGAAATGGGAAGCTCTTTTGGGTTTCCTATAATAGATGAAGAAACCAACACAATCATGAAAAACATTTCACCCTCTGTCCTTCCAAACTTCTATGGACTTAAAACTGAAGATCCTGAAACCTTCCTATTTGAATTTGAAATCCTATGTAGAACTTATGACTACTTACAAGATGCTCAAAAACTAAAACTATTTCCTTCAACATTGAAAGGAGCAACATTGAAGTGGTTTATGAGTTTTATCAACAGTTCTATTAGGACATGGGAAGACATGAAACAAGCATTTCTAGAGAGGTATTTGGATTATTGTATGCTAGTCAATCATAAGGAAGAAGTGTTTAAGATTTTACAAAAAGAAGATGAAAACTTGGAAGATTTGTTGGAGAGATTTCATTACAACATCAAAAGGGCAAAAATGGAAAACTTAGATCAAGACACCTTAAAAGCTCTTTTGTTGAAAACAATTAGGGATGAATGGTTGGATATCCTTAACATGATAGGAAAAGGGGATATATCACAGCTTACATTACCTGAAATATCTGAGTTATGTATCAACCTTTCAAGAGGGAAATCTAAAACTGTAAAAGGTCCAAGAGATCCTGCTCTTGCAAGGGCAACTAAGTCTGCTTCTGGGACAGTAAGTAGATTAGAAATAGGACATATGTTTGATGATTTCAAATCTGACATCTTAGGGAGTCTTAGTGAACACATAGACACCCTTAAGATACAAAACAAGCAAAAAGCTGAATCTGATGCCTTAGCAATCTTTTGTCCCAAATGTAGAAAGAAACATGCCTTGAGAGAGTGTCATTTGGATGTAAAAAGCTCAGAGAGACTCATGTTACCTGTTCTGAAAAACATGAGACCAAGAATTTTCCTTCCCTTCCTGGTCTCAAAGCTGTCTTTCAAGAGGAAACTCTTACAAATTCCACAGAATCTCTCAATTTTGTCTCTAGAAGGCCTTGGCAAGGACCTCAAACCCAAGGATTCCATGATCAAATGTATAACCAACCTCCACCTTGGAATTCTTGGCAGCAACCTTGGCCTCAATTTCAAAATCAATCTCAAGCTTGGGCACAAGGGGCACAAAATTCCTATGGAAGATACTCTCAGTACTATCAGTATCCACCATCCTATCCACCATACCCGCATTTTTATCCTCAAAATCCTCAACAACATCATCACAACCTACCACATCAAAATCAACCACTTCCATTACCATTTCCTCAAAAATCAAATCAGTTACCTGCTCAACCCATACCAAACCCCAATAATAAAAATCCTCATAACACATACATGATAGAAGACCAACAGTTTCCAACTTATTTAATTACTCCTTTAGACCTTAGTGATGTTCAACTTAGTTCTGGAAGAATACTTGAAAAGAGGAAACCTTCTGTGATCATACAAGAACAAGATAACTCTGAGGAAGATTCTCTACGGGTGAATAAAAGTCTTGAAGAAGATACATCTTTTCAAGACCCAAACACTGAAAAATTAAAGCAAAAAGATCCAATAATTTCAACTCCTGTATTAGAGCAGCCATCAACATCTACTTCTATACCTCCCTTTCCAGAAAAATTACAAATTGATAGAGGTGTAGAAAAACAAATTATGGTGCCTAATTATGATTTCCTAGATGAGCTGAGAAATGTTTGCATTAAAATTCCATTATTACAAGCCATCAAGGAAATTCCAATTTTGGCCAAAGCAATAAAGGAGTTGAGCATGAAGAAAACAAGAAAAAGAATAAGAGAAACAAAGAAAATTCAACTGGCAGGAAAAATAGCAGACATTATGATGGGTAAGATTGCTATTCCAAAGTATCTTGACCCAGGAAATCCAGTTGTTAAAATTCACATCAATGGAATTGAAATCCAAAAAACACTCATTGATTTAGGAGCAGCAATCAATATCATGAGTAGACAAATCATGGATAAACTGAAACTTCCTAATCTTCTCTTTACACCTACATTATTACAATTAGCAGACAGATCTGTGATCAAACCTGATGGGGTAATAGAAGACATTCCAGTGTCCCTAGATTCTTGGGAGTACCCTGTGGATTTCATGATCCTAACTCCTAAGAATAATCTAGGAGGACATCCTGTTATATTAGGAAGACCTTGGTTGGCTACAGCTGATGCTTTTATTAGTTATAGATCCGGTGATATGTACATCTCTAATGGTAGTTCAACTAAGAAATTCACTTTATATCCTCCAGCTGGGACAATTACAGATTTAGATGACACTCAATGGATAGAGGATGAAGAAGATTTACAACCTCTCTTCACAATTTCATAAATTAGTGAAGATAATCAAATTCTGAATACTCTAGAAAACTTTGAATCCTCTTCAGAATACAAACATGAACCATTTCAAGAGGGATCCAACATTGAGTTTTTGTCAACAAGGCATATGTCTCTTCATTCTATGGATAAATTTGGCAGCTCTACAAGTGAGATATTTCCAGGCAAAACTTTGAACATAAACAAGAACCTAGAAAAATCTCAACAAGAAGAGTTAGTCAAAGTATTACAGAGACATTCTTCTGCATATGCATGGGAATACACTGACATGAAAGTGATAAGCCCCAAGACTTGCACTCATCACATCTATATAGAGGAAAATTGCAAACCAATCAGACAACCTCAAAGAAGGATGAATCCAAATCTTAGGGAGATTGTTAAAGAAGAATTGCAAAAATTGTTAAATGTCAACTTCATCTATCCCATTTCAGATAGTCAGTGGGTTTCTCCTTTGGTAATTGTGCCAAAGAAAAATGGTAAATGGAGGGTATGTGTTGACTACCGAGAATTAAACAAATCTACTCTTAAAGACCATTTTCCCTTACCTTTCATAGATCAAGTGTTAGATACATTAACTGGCAAAAAGTACTTCTCATTCCTAGATGGGTTTAGTGGTTACAACCAAATCCAAGTAGCACTTGAAGATCAAGACAAAACCACATTTACCTGTCCTTGGGGTACCTATGCTTACCGAGTATTTCCATTTGGATTATGCAATGCACCCGCAACATTCCAAAGGGCAGTATTAGGAATTTTTTCAGATCTAATACATGATTGTGTAGAGGTATACATGGATGATTTCACAGTTTATGGAAACACATTTGAAGAAGCCTTAGCAAACTTGGAAAAAGTTTTAAAGAGATTTCAGGAAGCAAATCTTTCACTTAGTCATGAGAAATGTTTCATGATGTTTACTGAAGGTATTGTTTTAGGGCATCATATTTCAAGGGATGGGATTAGAGTTGATGAGTCAAAAGTTGAAGTCATCTCTAACTTATCTATTCCAAGTTGTCAAAAAGATGTTAGGATTTTTCTAGGATTTACAGGATATTATCGGAGGTTTATAGAAAACTTCACCAAGATAGCATCTCCACTCTTCAAATTACTTACCAAAGATTGTGAATTGAAATGGAATTCTGATTGCCAGTTAGCCTTTGAAACCCTGAAAACAAAAATTTCTGAAGCACCTATTTTAAGGGGACCTAACTGGAAGTTACCTTTTCATATCTCAACAGATGCTTCTGATACAGCTCTAGGAGAAGTATTGGGACAAAAAGACCTGATTCCTTATGCCATCTACTATACCAGTAAAAATTTGACTCCTGCAGAGTTAAACTATACTGTAACTGAAAAAGAGTTTTTAGCTGTTGTTCATGCCATAAACAAATTCAGAGACTATATAACAGGCTATGAAACTTTTGTTCACACAGATCACTCTGCAATTAGATATCTAATGAAAAAATCAATTACTAATGGCAGAGTCATAAGATGGTTATTGTTTTTACAAGAATTCAACATTACCATTCTAGATAGGCCTGGAAAACAAAACACAGTAGCTGATTTCCTATCTAGACTCCAAAACATCAAAGATGACACTCCAGTTGAAGATCAATTTCCTGATGAATATCTTTTTGCAATTTCTACTCAAACTCCTTGGTTTGCTTACATTGCTAATTATTTAGTTTCAGGAAAATTTCCTTCAATAATGAATGCAAGAGATAAAAGAAAAATCATTTATGACAGTGCAAAATATTCATGGGTTGCTAATGAGTTGTACAAGATAGGTCCAGATTTGATCATTAGGAGATGTGTTCGGGAAGATGAGATGCCTGAGATTCTCAAAGCATGTCATGATGAACCTTGTGGCAGACACTTTGCTGATAAGAGGACAGCCTATAAGATCCTTCATTTAGGATATTATTGGCCATACTTGTTTAAAGATGCTAAAGAGTATGTCAAAAGGTGTGACAGTTGCCAAAGGGTAGGGAAACCTTCTCCTTCAGGTGAGATACCATTACAACCTCAGGTACATATTGAACCTTTTGAAAAATGGGCTTTGGATTTTGTAGGACCTATTAGTCCTCCATCAAGACAAAAGAGATATATATTAGTTTGCACTGATTATGTTACCAAATGGGTAGAGGCCAAGCCATTAATTTTTGCTAATGAAGCATCTGTAGTTAATTTTATTTTTGAGGATATTTTTACTCGTTTTGGTGTCCCAAGGGAAATTGTTACAGATCAAGGAGCTCAATTCACATCAAGGCTAGTGGAACAAATGGTGGAGAGGTACAAAATCAGACACAGAAAATCTACTCCCTATCATCCACAAGCAAATGGTCAAGTGGAATCTACTAATAAGGTCATTGAAGGGATCCTAACAAAGAATGTTCATTTACATAGAAGAGATTGGGCAGATAGGCTTCCTGAAGCCTTGTGGGCCTATAGAACTACATGGATAAGCACAACAGGTCATACTCCTTATGAACTTGTTTATGGAAAGCAAGTTTTGTTTCCCATAGAGTTCCAGATTCAAACTTTCAAAATGGCAGTTCAGCTAGGACTTAATTTAACGAAGGCACAAAAGCATAGATTGGAGCAGATTAATGAATTGGATGAGATCAGACAAGATGCAGTTCAGAAAACAAGTCTAGTCCAACAACAAAGGACTATATGGCATGACAAGTACATCAAAGAGAAGAAGTTAAAAGAAGGTGACTGGGCTCTCTTGTTTGATTCAAAATTCAAGGATTTTCAAGGTAAATTTCAAACACATTGGCTTGGGCCATATGAAATTGTTGAAATTTTTGACAATGGAGCAGTAAAAATCAGGACAATAGATGTAGAAGAGGTCACTTTTCTTGTGAATGGTCATAGATTGAAGCTGTATCACAAACCACTCTCAAGAGAAGAATTTTTCAAGAAGTTCCAGGAAAACAGTGATGTGAAGTTAATGAAGAAGAATCTTTCTTCTTCATCAACTTGATTGAATTTTCTGAAAGCATTTCTTTAAAAAAAAAAAAATAATAAAAAAATAAAGTATAAACATGAAAACCAATCACTGATTGGCATGTTTATACAGAAAAGATAGGGTGAAAATCAGAGTCTTTCTGACACTCTAACTTTTCCATTTTTTTTCTGCAAGCAGTTGTTACAAAATCATAAGTTCAGATCCATTGCACTTATGATCCATCTCATTTCATTTCATTTCATTTACTTATCCATCCATACTCCATTTCATTCATTCATTCATACTTCACTTCATTCCATATTTCATTCATCTCATTCCATAATTCATCCACCTCATTTCCATATCAAAATTTAAAGTTTGATGTCTTTCTGCAAATGAATAACACATGTCATGGATTGCAGGCCATTTCTTATATTCTTCCATTCCATTTCATGAATTTTAATCCATCCCATTCCATCATTCACTTCATACATATCCCATTATACCATGTTTCATCATCTATATTCACTCATTCCATATAATATTCCACTAATATTCCAAACCACTTCATTCCATGATTAAAATTCTCTACAGGTACATTCCGCAGCTAAACAAACATTCTGCAGCTAATCAGACTTTCCGCAGCCAGACAATCATTCCGCAGCTACAGATCCTGAAGGCACTGATCAACAAAAATTTGAATTGCAACAAGATGATCCAATATATCCATGAACAAGAAAAATCAAGAAGGATTATGAAGACTCTTCCAAAGGAGAAAAAAGTATACAAAGACCACAAAAAGCAGATGAAAAGCAAAGGTAAAAAGTTTTGATTATAATGGCATGTCATAAACTTTAGTATAGTTTTAATTATGAATTATTTGAAAAGTTGTTTTGATTATTTTTATTGATCATGCCAAATATACCCTCCGCAAAACTTTGGATAAAAATATTTCATTTCAAATCCTATACGCGATCATCATCTAAGCGGTTAAAATTCTGAAGTGATTGATTTTCTCACGTCACCCAGCCAAATCATTTAATGATGATTTTTGAAGCCGTTGTAAAAAATCTCCGCAGTCTTTTCACTCATTGATTTGTTTTCTTCACCTCACTTCATTAACTCGTTCCGTAACCACTCCCTATTACTCCATTCCGTAGCCAGCTCTTCATCATTTCATTCTGCAAAATAGAGGTATCTCTATCACCGTGAGCAGAGGTATATCAGTTTGAAATTTGAAGCCACTATCACCGTGAAGCAGAGGTATATCAGCTTGAAGATTGAAACACTGTCACCGTGAAGCAGAGGTATATCAGTTTGAAGATTGAAACACTGTCACCGTGAAGCAGAGGTATATTAATTTGAGGGTTGAAGTCATTGTCTCCGTGAGCAGAAAGAGTACTAATCTGAAGATTGAAGAAGAAATTATGGGCCTCATCGTGAGAACCGAACCAGTGGGCACAAAATACCTGGAAGGATACCCTCAAAGCAGAGAAATGTTGCAACAAGTAGGATGGCTGCAATTCCTTGAGAAATTTAATGGCTTCCATAAAGAAGTTACTAAAATTTTTGCAAGGTCATTCAAAGGAGCCAAGGTTGAAGTTGGAGATGTTAAATTCACTGTCACAGATGTTTTTATTGCAGAAGCAACAGGATTTCTTAGACATGGAGAAAGAAGGTTTAAAAATATTCATGGGTTGCTAATGAGTTGTACAAGACAGGTCCAGATTTTATCATTAGGAGATGTATAAAATGTTTGTGCTCAACCTAGTCTCTACAAATGGACAAAGTGGAAAAGGCTAATGAAAAGTTGAAAAAGAGGAACAAGAAGTTAATCAGGGCACTTACCAATTTAAGGTTCAAGCTAGTCATCAGGAAGCCCATAAGACCTTTAACTTCCAGGCAAAGAAGAAGAAGAGGGTTGGATGTTCTTGCAGAAGTCTCTGAGTTTATGGAATAAGTTGCATGAGGACATGCAAGAAGTCAGCAGTGGGGGTATGTTGAGCCCCAAGATTTTTCTTTCTTTCATCTTACTTCACTCCATTTTCCTTTTTCCATTGTTATCCCAGGCCCAAATGATCAATGAAATTAGTTAAAATTACTTTAAGAATGAATATCGTGGCTAACTTGCTAAGTTTTGTGATTTTGTCATTATAATGCATTTTGAACTGAAACTAGCTACAGAATGCAGAAATTCCATAGCTAACCACCAATTCTGCAGCTATCTTCACGTTCAAGCATGTTCGAGGTGTCCTCTCAGGAAAAGCCACACATGGGTGTATTCCACATCATTTCCTCAACGTTTTTTTCTCACCATGAAGAATGAACTGAATTCTGGACGTGGTTTTGTACGTGGGAACTCATACAAGGAGGCAGACTCCTAATAGGACAAGGACAGTCCAGATGTCCTTTTTCCCTTTACGCTGCCATCTTTAGAGTTCTAGTACGATTTTGATATGAAAAGACAATGATCCCCGTATTGTTGCAAGTTCTGTTATGAATATTTGTTATAAATGTACTCAGGAAACTGAGAGACTAGCTCTAGATTTTGATTAGATTTCATGGATTGATTGCTATATTTCTGAAGACCGAGAATACTCTGTTTTAAGTTATTTTCCTTTAATGAAGAAGACAACATTGCTTTGAACGCATTGAGTTGATCTTGAGTTAGATTCCGTCTGGTGGTAGAGGGCCCCTGCCTCCTGAACGGCTTTACTTTCATAATTTAGATAAGTATCTTAGTTCGTTTTCACGTTTTTGAAGTTTGAGTTCATAGTTAATTTCATTAGTCACTATAGCTATACTTGTTCTAAGAAACTCTTCCAAAATATCAATATAATGAATGAGAAATGGCTGTAGTGTTATAGATTTTAATTGCAATTTCTTTTGTTCATTATCACAGTTGAACTTATTCTAGTAAACTCTTCCAAAAAATCATTATGATGACTAAGGCATGACTATGATACTGAAGGTTTCAGTTGCTTTTTTACACTAAGTAGCATAGCTGATCTTACTCTTAAAACGCTCTTCCAAAATATCATAACAATGGGTAGGAAATAGCTGTGATGTCTTAGTTTTTAATTGTAATTGCTTTTAGTTTTCATGTTTGCATTTGCATTGAATTGTACAGCCAGGATTGTTCTAACAAGCTCTTCCAAAATACCATTCATGATGGAAAAAATAGGCTGTAGAATCCCATAGATTAATTGCATGATAACTTAGTTAGGGCACTCCGGAGTCAAATTGCATTCAATTCATGCTCTGTTATTTCGTTTCAAGTTTGATAATGGCTTGTTAGTTTAGCACTGTTTATTGTAGACTGGTAGCACTCTAGTTCAGTTTTAGCTTAGCTCACTGTATTTACATTCCACATTTAGTTGTCATCCGTTGCATATTAAATTGCATTAGTTGTCAAACTTAAATACCACGGTCTTCATTATTTACAAAACTTCTTTTGTTCTAAAACATATATTGACTCATAATCATCTGAACAGAAGATAGTATCAGTCCAAGGCCTGGAGTACTTTTGCAACCTTTTTACCATTTCACAAACAAGCCTTTCCTCAAAAGACTATTCTAAAAGGAAATCTGTAACTTTTGAGTGAGGTTTAGTGGTGTTAAACTAAGTTGCAGAATAGAATTAGGAGCTAGTTTTAGAGTAGAGATCTTATGATGTTACCAATTTTCTTCTCCAAATATGTTTCAACAAACCTTTAATCATGGATAAGATGTTGTATCATTATAAGTTGATTGTTTAATTGTTTAGTTAGGAGAATTTTTACACTTAGCTGCCCATTCCTCAAGCTCTTCCAAAATATCCTTAATAAATGGATTGGACAAGTTAATTTTATGTTGTGATTCATTTTCTTGAATTCATTATCAAGCTTTGTATTCTGCTTAAGTCATAGTTTAGGTTTGGTTCTGTTTCAGTCTTTGCATTTGTCATTTATCATTCATAACTTAGGCTTTGCTTTGTTTTTAACCAGTAGCTTCTTTCCACCAGCATTTAGTTCTTTTCCTTGTGAACATAAAACCATCAAAATACCAAAAACATCATAAAACACTAAACACAACGCAGTAAGAAACAAACACCTAGGCACATACAGTGCACCTCACTTCAGCAGTTTACCAACCCTGGTTGACAATTAAATGAACTCAATTTAGGAGACTAGGTTGAGCACAAACAATCATTACAGAGAGAGTCCTCTCCTTTCCTAGTAGGGCTAGCTACTTGGCTAAGCGTGGTTTGTGGTTACCTCGAAATTGCCTTCTTCAGCCTGAGGTTCAATCCGAGTGATAACACAACCTTAGAGAGATGATCTTTGCTTCAAGTCCTTCACATTATTGTTTCCATTATTTAAGTTTTTTTGTCACTATTGTATTATTCATTGATTCATGATCTAGGTGGATATTGGTGGCCATCCACCTATTCCACTTGGGGCCCCACCATTGTTTCTTTCAGTTTTTCAGTTTTGGCACAACTTACAATTTTTAGCAATTTTTTGGGTTCTGAACTTCCGGAGTCGTTTTGAGGCCCTAAATGATGTTTTTGGGCATCATCTGTCCGACAAATATGATTCCATTCCCTTATCAACATTTGTGGCAAAAGTTGTAGTCCTCGGATATATCTTTCTAACGATGTATCATATGCATCAAATGAAGATCGTATGCTGAAGTTACGTCCCCGGGAAGTTGAAACACCAATTTAACCAAACAGGACCCATAGTTTTGGCGCTTCATCTCTTAGCACTACTACATTTGGCGGAAATTCCGACACCTGTTTCCGACGCTTTTGACCAAATGTCGGAAATTTTCCCAAATTTTTTCCATCCCGCCCGAAACCGTCGCTATACTGACGTCTATAGAAAAGTGTCGCAATACCGACACTTAAACTAGTGTCGCAATTACGACGTTTAAAGGAAGACGTCGCAATTGCGACACCATGGCCCAAAGCGTCGCTATTGGGACGACTCTAAACGTCGCAACTGCGACACAATGTCTAGGTGTCGCCATTGCGACGTTTGGAGGCACCGTCCTAATAGCGACGCCTTTTCCGCCGTCGGTATAGCGACAGTTATTTTCGCGCTACATAAAAATACCAAACTTATATGGGCTCTACATAAAAATTCGAAACTTATATGCGCGCTACATAAAAATGTTTGGTATTTGTCGCAATAGCTACGTTTGATATCACGCGCGCATTCGCTCTCTGCTCTTGCAGAACAGCATTTGCCCTCAGCATTCGAGCTCAGCTCTTGCAGAACAGCATTTTCCCTCAGCATTCGCCCTCAGCGTTCGCCCTCAGCTCTTGCAGAACAGCATTCGCCCTCAGCTCTTGCAAAATGGTAAGTTCTTACTGCAGGCCCTTCCTCCTATAGTAGGGTTGACTTTATTTGGGTTTTTTTGGTCAATTCCATTGGATTTTGTTAGGCTGTAGGGTTCTCTGTAGATGTCAAGAGTCAAGATTCAATACCCTCTATTATCTTCATCACCCAATACAAGATTTAAATTTTTCCCGAAGAAACGCTTATTAATTTGGTAGCCATTATTTCTCCTTGCTTTAAAAACCCTACATTTAAATGAAAACAAGCATTGCATTTCAACTACAAAAATCTATTAGTGTTCAAATGTACATGTGTGCTACATTAACGTCTGATGTCACGCGCGCATTCGCCCTCCGCTCTTACAGAACACCATTCGCCCTCAGCATTCGCCCTCAGCTCTTGCAGAACAGCATTCGCCTTCAGCATTCGCTCTCGCACTCGCTCGAGCTCTGCGTAACATCATTCAATTTCGGATTCGCTCACTTCTTTCGTATCAAAGATTCGCCCCCGCACTCGCCTCGCCTCTTGCGTAACAGCCTTTGCCCTCGCACTCGCCCCCGCCGTTCACCCTCAGCTCTGCAACAACATTCGCCCCCGGCACGTCGCCCTCGGCTCTTGCGAAGCAGCCTTTGCCCTCGGCATTCGCCCTCGGCGTTCGCCCTCGGCTCTTGCGAACAACATTCGCCCTCGGCGTTCGCCCTCGGCTCTTGCGGAACAACATTCGCCCTCGGCTCTTGCAAAATGGTAAGTTCTTACTGTGGGCCCTTCCTCCTATAGTAGGGTTGACTCTATTTGGGTTTTTTGGTCAATTCTATTGGATTGTGTTAGGCTGTATGGTTCTCTCTAGATGTCAAGAATCAAGATTCAATACCCTCTATTATCTTCATCACCCAATACAAGATTTAAATTTTTTCCCAAAGAAACACTTATTAATTTGGCGACCATTATTTCTCCACTGCTTTAAAAACCCTACATTTAAATGAAAACAAGCATTTCATTTCAACTACAAAAAATCTATTAGTGTTCAAATGTACATGTGTGCATCACTTGTGTAGGGTATTCCTTTTCCACTTTCACATTATCCAAGAATGTGTGCGGTATAGTTCATATTTTTTTGTAATTTAGATTGCCTTGAAAAAGGAAAGGTAAATTATTTCCCATGGAAAAAAGAAGGTTTTCCATTTTTATAGAGTTGTTTGGACTTACGTGGAAAAATTTATGGTATGCCTTTCATATTATGTAGTTTAAATTTGAATTAACATATTATTCTACATGAAAATATAATTACCTATGTGATGTCCTTCATCACTAATTAAAATTATAGGCTTTCAATTTCCTAGACTCTAACTCATCCGATGCTAAATTCTAGGTTCTCATTGGTGGATCACTCTTCCATTGATTTCCTTTCCCTCTCTGGATCTTGTCATACTTTAAAAGTCATCAATGATACATATATTATTTCAGGGTATCCCAAAAGGCTTTATAGTAGAACATATTGTGAAGTTTTTTTGACACTTGAGGATTCTTTTTAGAACTGCAACGTGGTCTATGCTATCGAGTTATATATCAAGCAACTTGTCCTTAATAACCACACTATGAGGTAGGTTCAGCAGTTTGAACTTGTTGGGACATAGCATATGAAGTTGTGTGATGAGTCCATATCACGGGTCTATTATGGTGAAAAAAAGTGAAGACATGTAATGATAGTTATTATGTTAACATTACTAGAAACATTTTCGAAATTATCCATGCTATCAAGATGTCAAAATTCCAAGCATTAGGTGTCAATACTCGTAGCTAATAGATAATAATAATAATATAAAAAAAATCACAACTTTATTCTTGAAATATGATTGTTACACATTGGTAACCTAGTTCATGAGTTACTATCACCCAAAGATTGCAAAACAAACTTAAAATATAAATTAAACCAACATGAGAATCCAACTAAGGGTTTCTCGACAAAATCATGCCATAACCTGGCATTTTGAAACCCAAATTTGAATCCATCATAAGTAATACAATGCAAACTCGAGATGGATTTTCAATGCATGTTTGCATGCTACACTTATTCTCTGTCTAGATATCATTTTTTAAATGGAACCATTAGTCAAGCCCACGAGTCCTTTTTATGTGAAAAATTTCAGCTCTATTTGAGCTCTTTTTTTGCTCCACCACCTCCATAAACCCGGTGTTACACGGGGGTCTCGCCCCCCCCCCACCTAGGGGTCTAGATTCCTCGCCCCCTCGCGCTCCGGGGTCTTGGGGACTTCTAGGGGATGTCTCCCTCACGCCCCCTCACGTCCCCTCACCGCCCCTTTTAGTTTATGGTTTCGTGTTAAAATTTGATGTGCCACTTAGCATATTTGAGAATCCAAGTGATTCGATTCGGATGGTGACATGGTTGATCTTGATATATTCGTGCGAAGTTGGATGCGAGAGACTAGTGGGGCATTAACTTGAGCATTTATGCTCATTTATCGATATGATGATATCATTTGATATTCATATGTTATGTTTTATGTTTTATGTTTCGGACATAACTTATTTGCGTTTAAGTTTTATGTTTCGGACTTGAGTTGTAAACTTCGAGTTTAAAATCTATTTTGAATCTTGATATAATATGTCATATGATATCTTAAACTTTATTTTCATTGTACATTGTTAGTAGTTACATTAATGATTATATAGTTACAAACTTACAAACTTACATGCATGATTGTATGATGTATGTTTTAACTTTTAACTTTTAAATTTGTTTCAATTATATGATTCATCATTCATCGATTTGTAATTTTATCATTTATGATTTATCTTTCATGATGCAAGTGTATGATGATTGTATATACATTCCTTGCAAAAAATATAGTTACATTTTAAATATTAAATTTTATAATTTTTTATGACCTCGACGTCCCCCCCCCCACGTTTCCCGAAAATTGGTAGGGAGCTTTTGCATAGTGCCGCTCCCGCGCTCCCTCGTCCCCTCGCTCCCACCTCCGGGGGACTTGGTGGAACATTGCCATAAACATATGCAAACATATATCATGATCTTGGAATCCATTACATATGTATGTGCCAATGTTCCATAATCTTGCCCCATCATCAATTTAAGAAATTTCCATTGACTATCAAATTATGGAGGGGGGGGAACTTTTTGTTGCAACATTTGGCTCAAAATCGGGGACCATCTTCGTATGAGGTGAATGAGAACTATAGATATTTGAAGAAGTAGATTAGTGCCTTTTCCTCACGGCCATGGAGTCATATCTGAGCCATCCATCACAAAAATTTGTCTTTGTTCATTCTCACCTTGAAAGTTGCAAAAAAATCATGCCCTAATTGAAACGACACTAAATTTGAAAGATATAATAAAAATGCAAGCTAGAAGTGCCCTATTAATACAAAGGGAAAACCTTCCTACCTACCCTAGCGAGATAAATTTTGATTGAATAGGAAACATGATATTTCCTATGGAGTTGATCCAACAACTTGTTAAATGTATGGGACTAAATCATGCATTTGATTTCCGAGGGAAACATGCGCATGAAGAGAAAAAGTGCGGAATTAATGGAAAATCCATACATGCCACTTATAAAAAATGCACAGAAAGGTCAAAAAAATACTTAAGGCCTTAACTTAATTTGAATCCAAAAATGACAAAACGAGGATTAGTGAAAACACGAGAGTGGTGTGGGTGAACAACATAAATAAAAAGTGAAGATACCTTTCCCCAAGATGCCTTTGTCACCGTTGTATGAAAACATGTTTTCCTTTCCCTTTATACATGCAAGTGAATGCATTATAGGTATGGTGTTTTCCCGGAATAGGAGAAGCCTACTTAAATATATCATTTGTGGATTGAATGTTTGGGTGCCTTAATGTGCAATGACATGTTTCAGGATCTGAATTCAATGCAAGGCATATTTGAAACTCTAACTTTCGTCTTCCGGTGTCTTATTAGAAATTATTTCGGTTTTCATTTTGTGTTTTCAAGTTAGATATTGTTTTCAAGTTTTTACATTTATAATTTTATTGCAATGTAGCGATCGATCGGAGCGATGCGAGGGAACAACCCCGAGACGAGGATGATCGCGGAAAGAGGCCGAGCGGAAGAACATGTAAAGTGCCGGCATTGCTCTATCTTTAGGTATTTTAGTTATTTACATAATTGAAATAATATTAATTTTGTTCAAATATGCGAGACACCTAGCCATGGTACTCTGATGATTCCCTCTTTGAGGAAGAGCTTTTTTCATCCCCTATCTCCGAGTGTTGTTGTTGCAAAAAAAGGCACGAGATGCAACGTCGGAATTTAATGCTTTGATAGATGCGCCTCAAACACACGAAACGGAAGAGAGGATACAACATCTTATGAGGCAACTAAATAGATATCAGGGTAATAATAAAAAGTCAAAAGGATATTTTTTTTGTTTGCATGAGATGAATTGTGATAGTTTGATTTTTAATTTTTACATTGACTAAACTAACAAAAAAGTTCTTTTGTATGTAGCGTCTTCGGCATTTTCTGAACCCGGTGTTGGTGGTAGTGGGACACAAGGGCAAGAGATTTGCCCAACAACCCTCTCGTACACCTTCTACTCCTTTAGGTGCTAGCCAAGAAACACACCACCCCAAGGCGACACCCGACCAAGCTGTCGAACGTGTTGGCAATGATGAGGCGATATGGCCGACTACATTATTGCGTTTCCTGGAGCTACACGTGTCGGCTCCACGGGGACCATTAATGGCACGTTGTTGGTGAACGATGAGGGTGTCCCTATAAAGCATGTACAACTCCCGGGTAAATTTTAATATTTTAACTATTTCATGTACTTTATCTAAAACATATTTATCATGATTTTTTATTTTTTAAATTAATGATAATATCTTCTTTTTCTTTTGGTTTTATTGTGTGTAGGAAACAATGAGTTCTACGGGATTCGGAGAGCCATGCGTTGGTAATTTTTGGCCCAACCATATCGTACGGGGTGGAATTCCCGGAATTCCAACTTTGAAAAAAAGAACTTTTAGATTATCTAGAAGCCCTTTTTTGGGGTCGGCACATTTGACAGAAAAGCGGTGGCTCGGGTAGTCGGAAAATATTTGAAATATACCAGGGGGACACCTATAGGACACAATTGCAATTTAACCCTAGATATGAGCGTCCTCTCGCGGTTTGGGAGAGTGATTGGAGAGCACTCATCCATGACGGGAAAAGAGAAAGGGCAAAGAAAGAAGGAAAAATGCCAATTTGGACATGAGGTAAATTACAACTTTAATTCAATAGCTTTAATTTTCTTTATGTCTAAAATAAAAGTGTGCTACGTCATATCCGACTTCAATCTTTTGATGCTAGGTTGCCCGACACCTCAAAGGCAACCAAAGCTAGGATAGAGAAAAAGGGCCATCACAAGCTCGGCCAGGGGTGGCTACTTGAAATTAGTCTGCAAGAATTGTAATTAAGTAGCTAAACATCTTATAATTAATTGTATTGCCTTCCAACGTTTTTGTAATCCTATCGAGATATGATTAAAAATACACAATCATATATAATGTAGGGTGATGACTTTGGAACAATAAATATAGAGGAAGATAAAAATATTGCTTTCCGTTTTGGCTATCAAGTCGTAGTTGAACGTCGCGAAGCTTGGGGGCGAGGTCCCAAGATCTACAATGCCTGATAAGGTAAAACATTAACCTTTCAATATTTTTGTTTTCGTCCATAAATTTAATGTCTAACAACTTTGTTTAAATCGGGGGAGAAACACTACGACGAGGTAAATAACCCGAGTTTTTAGAGCCGGATGTAGATGATCCTCTCGTGCAACTCGATCATTGTAGTGGGGACCGGGCGACAATGCTTGCTATCGGTGAGGGCCGTGACGGTAATTAATTTCCACTTATAATTTTTTTCTAATTAAACCTTGATGGTTGTCCTTATAACGTTTTTTGTTTAAATGACAGAGAATGTTTCCCTTGAGGATCTTACCACCGAGAGAGGAAGACGGGAACTAGCAGTCCCAACGGCGACAAGTCGGTGCACCAGGGTAAATAATCTCATTGCAATTTTTTTTATTAATATTACCGAACTAGTTCAATGATATTTAAAAAATGATAATTAAAATTTAATTATTATCTCGTTTTTTGGAGGCGATGCCCCGTCGGTGGATGAGACCGGACATCGTGACAATGCAACTAGGTCGGCGGCGACAGCTGGTGCACCGGGTAAATAATCTCATTGCAATTTTTTTTATTAATATTACCGAACTAGTTCAATGATATTTAAAAAGCGACAATTAAAATTTAATATTATCTCGTTTTTGTAGGCGATGCCCCCGTCCCTTTGGATGAGCCCAAACATCGTGAATACGCAACTAGGTCGGCGGTGTGGGTTGAAAGGCACGAAACGGGAGCGAGCACGATGATATTGATGATGTAATTAGGAGCTTTAAAAATAGGAAGAAGAAAAAAGAAAATTTGACAATGTAAAATATTGTATTATTATAAGACAAACGTTACCATACTTGGAACATTTTTTTTGCGTTATATAAAAAAACTCATTTATCATACTATTTTTATGTCCAGCGTTAATTTCAATGTTTCCTTGCGTACTTTTTGTTGAATTGTTTTTTTATTAGTTATTGAATATATTTTTTTATGCTCATGAAAGTAAAAAAATGAAATATAGATTGGGTATTGGGGAATTGAGAGTGATGTGAAGGGGGGAGGGGGGGGCCATAAGAGCTTCCACCTTCACGTGGTTGGCCTGTTTATTAGAGAATAATTTATTGGAGCGATTTAATCTTGGAGCAAACCTCCCTTGATCCGACGTAGCAACAAAAAAAGTCACTTTGTTGACTTAGTTGCTACTCTTTCGGATCGTGGGAGGCTTGTTCCAAGTTCATGCGACTCCAATAAATTGTTCTTGAAACGAAAGAGGAGCTTATTCGGGTATGTTTTGACATTTTCAACATATGTTCTAACATTATCATAAGAATGCATCTTAGAGTAAAAAATACTACATCAATTACTTGTATTTATTGTATAGATAATGATGGATTTTGATTGACTTGGCGATGCGAGTACAAATCCTCTTGCATCATGAGCAATACAACTTGTCAACCAGGGTCATGTCCGGGATATTTTTTGCTTGTGCGCTTGACCAGGGTTCGTAATGTCACATTTTGTAAGTTCCTTTACTGAGTTCATAATTCAATATTAAGCTTGTTCACGATTATTATCTAGGTTTTTTGTATGTGTTTTTTTCATCTATTTGATTGTAAGCAACTATGCATGTTTCCTGTTGTTCACTATGATTTCTCCCATTACCACTCCCAGGGATGAATCCGACTTTATTGTTACATAGGTTACTTTATTGTTACTATGATTTCTCCATTTATGATTTCATAGGTTACATCATGTAAAGTTGTCAATCTCGGGTTGGTGATGAGCTTTAGTTCTCAGATTTGGGGCTTTTACGATATTTTCTCCCTCATGTCATTCTGCATCACCTCGTTGTTTGAGCATGCCAATTGTCTACCACTTGTACCAATTGGCACATGTCAATCTCACGAGTGGTGCCACATTTCACCTATTTTTCGGTGAGAGTTTAGGGTTTCTCTAACATAGCTTCGAAATACGATTGAGTGCATCGCTTGAATATTGTCACATAATACTTATGGTTTGGATTGATGAGCATGTTTCCGAATGGTTGGTTGATTCATAAGAACCACCCATAAATCTCCCTTCCTCTAACACACGAGAAAAATAAAAATTTCTTTGACGGGAGACAGAGTTTCAATACTTTGAAAACAAACTTCTATTCCCTTCAATAACTCAAAAAAAAACTATTACACTACTTCCTCAACGAGAGGGATTACAAAATTATGGTCGCTACAAAATGCGATTGCATAAAACCAACTCACTTGTCTCGTTCAAAACAAACATACTACGTCTCTAAGACACTCTGTTTGTGTTTTTTCCCTTTACGACTACTTTAGTGCATACACACTTAAAAAAGTTACACTCGGTTTTTCACTTTTTACACACTTTGCTATGTAATAAAAAAATTTACGTCTTGTCTATAAAAAAAACTACCAAGCTTTTTTCGACCTTTTTTATTTTTATATGCCGGAACATATAAAACATATTATAATAAACCCTCTTTTTAAAAAAAATAAAATTAAAACTAAATTCTATGGCCCACCTTTCATTTTGCATATGATATATATATAACATATGTATATATTAAACTATCAAAACATTAAAGAACCCTTTCAGTCGGACTTCAAAAAGTCTAAATAGATTGAATTTCAAACCAAATTCGCGTTCCAAAATGGGATGCGACGTCCGCCTAATTTTAACTCGAATTCTCAATCCAATGTACCCTATAAAAAATTCGGGTCCGGTTTTCGGGGTTTTCGGATTCCCTTCAATTTCATGCGATCCAATATTAATGCTCCACGTGTCCTCCTTTTGAATTTACAAAACGCATCGGGTAAATTTCTGTTTGTTTAATTTACGGTTGGTGAATTGCGTTAATGCTTGTTGTTGTGTTTAAATACAATCACGTACGGAAATATGGGTTGTGGCCGTCTACAAAAAAAAACTTGTAGGGAATTTTAAATGTTGAATTAAATTTACGGATGGCATGCAAGCAACCTCCAAAAAAAATGTTGCTGTCTTTGCATCCGTCCTTCATCTGCGGCGAGTTGAAGTTAAAATTCAACGGCACGGGGTTTAATAAGTGAGGGTGTAAAGGTAACTTTTTGTCGATGGTCTTGGATTAAGATGATCTATTCATTTTTTGTAGGGTCTTATGGTGTTTGGTTTTTTTAGTTTTGGGTTGGGTTTATTGAGTCTAAGATAGTTTTTGAGTGAAAAAAATTGCTATCGGGTATTAAAAAATTTTTGGTTCTTTTGTCAAAATTTATGAGCTTGTTAGGAAATACAAAAAATGACAATGGTTGTATCTTAAATTTGTGGAAAATAATTTGAAATGAAACCTTTTTGTTTAGGTTGTTGCGGCGAGTGCAAACCCCATTCAAATTACTAGGGGCATTGACAAGACAATAAAGGCCCTTGTTTCGGAACTCAAAAATTTTGTCAAAGGAGGTAAACGCTTGCCTTTTGAGTAGAGTGGTTTTTCCTTTTTGCTTTGATGGTTTGGTGTATCTAATTGAATTAGTTGCCTAAGGTATTTTTTGGTTGCAAAACTCCTTTTCATTTTTCATACGAGTATTGGCCTTGTGGAATACATTTGATTGTGTGGTCTTGTTAGATCTACAACATTTGTAGTTGTTTAGTCTTATGGCCGAGGTGCACTTTTATTATGGAAATAGTTGATGCAATATTGTCATTTAATCCTTACTGCGGGGGTAGCATGTTGAGAAGTTTTTTGTGAAACATTTGGTATTCAAAATGACACTTGATCCTATACAAACATCATGCACTTGACTTCAAAAAATTTATATTCAAAGTGTGCCGGGACAATTCTTGCAAAATTTCAAATATTTAGGTTGTTTTAAACCATTATCTTTTTTCATGTATTGGATGCTGAAAATGTGAAAAAAGACTTTGGTATGAAACCAAGCTGGTGAATAATTTCAAGCACAACAACCACTTCCAAGACATGATTTAGAAGTAGAACAAATGTGCTTATGAAGCATAGAAAGATATCCTTGATGCATTGTCAATGTTTGGCTAGGGTTATTTTTGGAGAAAATAACTCCTTATTCCTAGAATAGTGATCTTCAATACAAGTAAATGCCGGAGAAGAGAGATCATCGTGTGACGCAACAAAAGCTGAAATTGGACCCCCAAGGAGAGGCTGGTGTGTCTACAATCGTTGTGTCGGCATTTTCCCTTGGTGTACCCCCGTTCTTTTCCTCCGAGCCCGAGTCTTAATTGACTTCTTCTTTCTTCGGGTTTATTTATCAAATTCGTAGAATTTGATAAATAAATACTATCCACAATGGTTGGACTTTAATTTATATTCCCGACTTTATATTATCTCCAATCCTTATAACCAATGTTTAACTTTCAACACTTTGTATTTATACTCCACGTTTCTTTTTAAATAAATAACTTGTAGTGAACTTTCGGCTCTATATTTCACCACCCGGCCTTACAACAATCACCCTCCGGACTTATGCTAATTATCCGCCAATCGTTTAATTAAACAATTTCATTATACTTCGGCCCCACCTATATATATCAATAACCAATCAAACACTCGTATCGTACACGGCTATCCTCCGCACACCTTAGTTAACCTCGGGCAAGTTCAACGTGCGACCACGCGTCCGATGGCCCTTCTCCAAATCAACGACTCTTCGAAATTTCGCTCGGCTTCCAACGTCGGGCTTTAACGTGCGATGGCGTGGGTTAAACGGTTGTTTTCCGGGGTCACTTCGCCATGTGTCGCATTCCCTATGGAATCGCTCGCGAATAGGAAATACCGCCTACTCCGCAAAAGCGGTGCGATATGGGCAACCCGCTTTTGTGATTCCGCTCGTGGTTTTGGTAGAGGGCTTGACCACGGGTGCATGTCCGGTTCCGCTATCCTTTTGTTTGTTAACTCATGTCCAATCCTCGGGTCGGGTTTCGAAAGCACAACAATTTTGTCTCTTTATTAAGCGGGATTTTAATATGTGTATTATCAAAGAAAACCAACACAAATTTTATAAGAAAATTGTTCAAAAGTCGAGCCCGCCGGACTTCAAACGGCGATAAACCATAATTCAAACCAAATTCGCGTTCCAAAATAGCCCTGTCGACGTCGGCCAATTTTGTAGCGCGAATTTCTTATCAAATTCGCCCTAATATTTTACGGGTCCGGATTTCCACGCACGCGAGCGGCCCAAACAAATATCCGCTCCAATCAATTTTTGCCACGTGTCCTCAATAAAAACTTGCCCTGCTCCGGTGCGGGTGCATTCGATAGCGTTTAAGGTGATGGGACATAGATATGGCGATTTCATATCATTCGCATTAACATTTAACGTCTGTTCAATTAAGTTTTCACATCAAATCTACATTAATTAATTAATTTTTAACACTTTGTTCAAGATCGGACCTCCACTCCTACGAGCGATTCCGCACGCTCCAATTTGATCCGGCCTTCGGCTCTCATTATTAATGATCGGGAGATTCATTATGACGGCCGTCCTTTGATTGCATTGCGGACGGGTCGACATAAAAAAATGGCGTTTAGCCACGGTTTTTCGGACAAGCCGGTTCTTTGGATTACACTTTGTCCGGTAGTCGTGACGATAAGGAGAAGTGGCCGACGAAACTACGCCTAGACTTTCTTTGCATATTTCCATTTCTCTCGGTTACGTCTCTGGGCTGTCTTCCTCTGTTAATTGGAATTACGCTTCTTCGTCTCTTGTGCCCATTGCGCTGCGCTCGAGATTGTACCCATGCCTCGCGTGCGTCATAGGATGCGTTGCCGCAGGGGGAGCACTAGAGGTCAATCCCGGCGCTCTCCCTCCGAGCACCTCAACGGAGATGACTTCCGGCCGAGTCCGGTGATTATTACTTAGGTCGATATCCAAATACTAGGAGTGGGCGGGGGTCGGCTTGTAGCATCCCGGCCACCGTATGGATTCCCCGCTCCACAGCTTCCCCACCGCTAGTTCACCTTCTCCCACGACGCGCCCTGCGCAATTTTCCTTTGATTGCACTCTCAACCGCCCGCGAATCACAGCTGTAGTCACTGTGGTCTTCCGCGAGGAGGCCCAAACGGAGGAAGAATGCACCCGTCCGGCGGGTCCGAGCTCGGAAAAAGCCGGCCAGCATTCGGGCCTTCAGGAGGGGAGCCGTGGCATGCATGTGGAGGTAGCACCTAGCGATCCTGGACCTTCCGAAGGATGGTGCCGAATCGTGGAGGAACCACCGGAGGAGTAGTTTGGTTAATTTGTTTTTCTTTCTTAGCAGGCCCACTTAATTGGGCTGCTTTTAGATTATTTTACTGTGTTGGACCTTTGTAATATTTTTGAATTCTGTAAATTAAACGTTCAAGACTGGTTTCCCCGTATGAGGGCAGTCTTCTTAATTTTTTGATTTTTTGATGACAAATTTTCCATGAGTATGGCCAGGCAATGTTTTTGACTTCGGTGTAATTTTATTAGCAATGTTAATAGATTAACTTTACTTTGAATTCTCACATGATTAGCGTTTTTCTTGATCTGTTCAAGGATTTTGGGTACTTTAATTTGTATTTGGAACAATGGACGTCGGTACTCTATATGTTGCTTTACTGTTCTACATACTACTATTTCACTTTCTTATAGATGCCTCGGGCATATTTGAATGCTTTCTCAGATTGTCGATAATCTCCATGTGGACCGTTACTGGATTTTATATCATGTCCTTGTATGTGACATGGGGTATTTTTCTATCATTGTCTGGGGTGGGACTTCCACTTTTCTGGATGGATATTTGGGTTCCAATCTTAGGATGTGAAAATGTAATGACTTCATGGACTGTTTTACTTCATACAATATATTCAAAACATCATTTTTTCTCTTGTGAAAAAAAAAATGATTAATGTTTATCACTCTGCCTTCAAAACTAGCGATGCTGGTCTATGTTGCTGGTTTATTGATATGGTCCGATGGTCTTTTTATATTTTGGACATATCACACTCCTCACATGATTAGCGTTTTTCTCTGTTGCAGGATTTTGGGTACTTTAATTTGTATTTGGAATAATGGACGTCGGTACTCTATCTGTTGCTTTACTATTCTACATACTGCTATTTCACTTTCTTATAGATGCCTTGGGCATATTTGGATGCTTTCTCAGATTGTCGATAATCTCCATGTGGACCGTTACTGGGTTTTATATCAAGTCGGTGTATGTGACATGGGGTATTTTTCTATCATTGTCTGGGGTGGGACTTCCACTTTTCTGGATGGATATTTGGGTTCCAATCTTCAGATGTGAAAATGTAATGACTTCATGGTCTGTTTTACTTCATATAATATATTCAAAACAACGTTTTTTCTCTTGTGAAAAAAAAATGATTAATGTTTATCACTCTGCCTTCAAAACTAGCGATGTTGGTCTATGTTGTTGGTTTATTGATATGGTCTGATGGTCTTTTTATATTTTGGACATATCACACTCCTCACATGATTAGCGTTTTCCTCTGTTCAAGGATTTTGGGTACTTTAATTTATATTTGGAACAATGGACGTCGGTACTCTATCTGTTGTTTTACTATTCTACATACTGCTATTTCACTTTCTTATATATGCCTCGGGCATATTTGGATGCTTTCTCAGATTTGTCGATAATCTCCATGTGGACCGTTACTGGGTTTTATATCAAGTCCTTGTATGTGACATGGGGTATTTTTCTATCACTGTCTGGGGTGGGACTTCCACTTTTCTGGATGGATATTTGGGTTCCAATCTTCAGATGTGAAAATGTAATGACTTCATGGACTGTTTTACTTCATATAATATATTCAAAACGGCGTTTTTCCTCTTGTGAAAAAAAAATGATTAATGTTTATCACTCTGCCTTCAAAACTAGCGATGCTGGTCTATGTTGCTGGTTTATTGATATGGTCTGATGGTCTTTTTATATTTTGGACATATCACACTCCTCACATGATTAACGTTTTTCTCTGTTGCGGGATTTTGGGTACTTTAATTTGTATTTGGAACAATGGACGTCGGTACTCTATCTGTTGCTTTACTATTCTACATACTGCTATTTCACTTTCTTATAGATTCCTCGGGCATATTTGGATGCTTTCTCAGATTGTCGATAATCTCCATGTGGACCGTTACTGGGTTTTATATCATGTCCCTGTATGTGACATGGGGTATTTTTCTATCATTGTCTGGGGTGGGACTTCCACTTTTCTGGATGGATATTTGGGTTCCAATCTTCAGATGTGAAAATGTAATGACTTCATGGACTGTTTTACTTCATATAATATATTCAAAACAACATTTTTTCTCTTGTGAAAAAAAAAATGATTAATTTTTATCACTCTGCCTTCAAAACTAGCGATGCTGGTCTATGTTGCTGGTTTACTGATATGGTCTGAAGGTCTTTTTATATTTTGGACATATCACACTCCTCACATGATTAGCGTTTTTCTCTGTTGCGGGGTTTTGGGTACTTTAATTTGTATTTGGAACAATGGACGTCGGTACTCTATCTGTTGCTTTACTATTCTACATACTGCTATTTCACTTTCATGGACTGTTTTACTTCATATAATATCTTCACTTTCATGGACTGTTTTACTTCACTGTTGTAGGGTCTTGAGTACTTTAATTTGTATTTGGAACAATGGACGTCGGTACTCTATCTGTTGCTTTACTATTCTACATACTGCTATTTCACTTTCATGGACTGTTTTACTTCACTGTTGTAGGGTTTTGGGTACTTTAATTTGTATTTGGAACAATGGACGTCGGTACTCTATCTGTTGCTTTACTATTCTACATACTGCTATTTCACTTTCATGAACTGTTTTACTTCATATAATATCTTCACTTTCATGGACTGTTTTACTTCATATAATATCTTCACTTTCTGTGTTGTTACTTCTTTGTTGTAGGGTTTTGGGTACTTTAGTTGTATTTGGAACAATGGATGTCGGTACTCTATCTGTTGCTTTACTATCCTACATCTTTGCTATTTCTTTCCTTAGACATTTTACTTCATATAATATCTTCAAGCAATTTCTCGTCTTTTAAAATTTTAATTTTTTTTTTTAAAGCCAACCCTCCATCGGTCTGCCGACGCCTTGTAAACGTCGGAACTGCGACAATCCATAAACGTCGGAAGAGAGACAGTATGAAAACGTCGGACCACATATCGTCGGAATTACGACATCTTCCAGACGTCGGAAGAGTGACGTCCAAAACGTCAGACCACGTTTAGTCGGAATTGCGACAGTTTACAAGCGTCGGAAGAGCGACGCCAAAACGTCGGACGACGTTTAGTCGGAACTGCGACGATTTATAAGCGTCGGAAGAACGACGTCCAAAACGTCGAACCACATTTCACTGGAAGTGCGACAGTTTACAAACGTCGGAGGCGCGACGGTTTGTGAGACGTTGGAAGAGTGACGCCTGTTCGGAACGACGGAAGAAGTGTCGATAGTGCGACACTTTTTACTTGCGTCGGAACGGCGACGGCATGAGAAACCATGGTTTGTCCGCCCCCGAACTGTCGCTCTTGTGACGAATATGTGTCGGAATAGCGACGAATTGGCCGTCGGAATTTCCGCCAAATTCTCTAGTGTGTACCACATATCATATGATATTACAAGCCATTGCAATTTGTGATTTAACCCATTCATACCCCATGCATTGGGATTGGGATCACAAACGAATCGACAACGTATACACAATGTTGATGTGGCAATAAACAAACATGTAGAGTTTACCGCCCTTATTACTCGTGGATGCATGCACCAAGAGTTAAAAATGCATGTATATTAATGTCATAGTGTCCCTATTGTATCCATTATCATAGTGCCCCCCTCTTGTAGCCACTAGAAGAGGTATATTAATTTAATAATAGAACAATCATCAAAGTAACTTAATTGCCAAGGACTCCACCTACCAATGGTTCTCGTTTTCGCATGTAGCCAGGTCAACAATCAACATCTTGAATACCTTGTATAAAGATATGTGAATAATCTAAATATATATATATATATATATATATATATATATATATATATTATAATATAAAAATTATTATTATTATTTTATAATAATTATAATTAGATATGGTTTAGGGGCAACTTAATTGGTGATCGAAGTGATGTGAAGTCGTAAATTTTGATCCTCTGATCATGACCTAGTCTACGGAGAGGAAGATAGGTCATATTCTCTCATAGGTATAGTGGTAGCAACCAAAAGTCGTGCAAACCAAGATATCTAAAATTTGATTCCATGATCATCATGGCTCAATCTACAATGGCTAAGTCTACAAAAAATGTTTTATCCCTTGATCATGACATAGTCTACGAAGAGGAAGACAGATAGTAGGGCCCCATAGGTGTAGTGGTAGTGGCCAAAAGTCATGCAAACTAAGATATCTAGGGTTTGATCCCCTGATCATGGCTCAATTTTCAAAAAGGAAGATAGGTTGTAGGCCCTCATAGATATAATGGTAGTTATCAAAATCCACCTTGCATCATGTGAGGACGAGAGTGACACAGTTATTGCTTCATATATATATATAATCCAATTTTATGGTCACAACAAAGGAAAACACTAAATTGGTGTATGATATTCCTTGTTTGTGGGAGAAAGGACCCACCTTTGTGCAATGATTTAATTGTTAAGTCTACAAAGACATACATACTCTACCCCCTTTGTTTTTGAACCTGTGACCTCTTATAATGAAACACATGCTCTTAAACATTAGGCTCACTCAAACTATATATATATATATATATATATATATATCCAATATTATAATTATATATAAATTTATTTTCATTTTAATTTTTGCATGTTAAAATAAATTTATAATGTTTTGCATTAGTATTACTTCTAATTATAAACAAAAATGTACATACAAAATAAAATGAATAAATATTTATTTGAATTATTTACTTCAGTATTCATTTTGTTATATGTGAATTATTTCATTTTAATTAAATGTATTTATTTTTGGAATAAGGTTTCCAAAATTTTAATTTAATCATCAATAATTTTTTTTTTCTAATGAAGACTACTTTCTATTAATGTAACATAAAAATAAATGGAGGCTCGGGCCTCTGCAGTCCTAGCCTATTCCGAAGGCATAATTCTCAAAAATATCAAAATTGGGACTGCCCACGAAGGGGAAACCAGTCCAATAAGTAGTTTACCACTGCCTATAGAGAGGAAACCAGCTTTACACATAGAAAATTGATAATTGTTTGCAGACCTCAAACAGACATTGAAACCAGAAACTAAATAAACAGGCCCAAAAACCTTGGAACCGAAAACCATAATCCAGAAAGAACCTGAGTGCTTAGGTGTCATTTGGAGAGGGAGGTGTCTCTTCCACAACTAGACACCTGTACTCATTGATGTCGTCTGCTAGCTTGTTGTGGGTGGCGTCCTCTGCATTTTGGGACTCCTTAGTATCACGATCTTTTCCAGGAACATCTTTGCCGCTCTTCCAATCTTCACTGCTGTTGTAGGAACCTTTGTTAAGGCTGCTGGAAGCAGGGTCGCTCTTCTCAACTGCAGAAGGAGCACTTTGGTTGGAGAATTTCTGCAATTTTATGGGACGAAGGCCAGCCACACTCATAGGTTCCTCTTTGAAGGAAACAGTGATAGTAGCAGTGACGCACGGGCGGTCCAAGGTGCACAGGAAGTGAAATTGAGCAGAATGGGTGGATGGCGGAGAGGCAGTCATTTCCAGCTGAGGCAGCGGCGGGGTTATGGTCATGGCAGGAGTATGCAAAGAAGGAGAGCGGGACTGGCCTAAAGTTCCAGCACGGCTACGCCCACTTCAAGTGGCCGGATAGCATCCGTGAGAATGCTCTAGAGAAGAGGGAGTAGTATCAAAGTGGGACGAGGGAGAGGAGTGAGCAGCCCGACCTCTGCTGCTACCGCGTCGACAGCACATGCGGTGACGAAGACGAGGCATGGTGGAGCAGTGTAGAGGGTGAGAACTCTGAGCTGAAGAAGTAGCGGGATGAGGGATCCAAGGAGTCAAGGGCACTGAAGCAGGGGTAAATCTTTCCGCAGAGGTGAAATTCAGACGGCAGACTAGACTCTGTGAGAAATGGAGGCCAGGGATCACCTCAATGCAGCAGAGGAGACTGCAGCACCGCCCTGTAGGCGTGTGGGAACTCGGCTCCGCGACTCCAGGGGGCAATTGCAGCTCAGAAACTGAGGCGAAGGAGGAAGACGACCAGGCGAAGGAGGAAGACAACCAGGCGGAGGAGGAAGACAACCCTGCGCATTCATTTTGAAGGAATGGCAATGGCATCGGCAAATGGGCTGAATTAAGTTGCGAGTGTGGGAGCAGTTGGAGCAATTTAATGCCCACCGCTGAGACCTGTGGGTGGCCATGTGGCTATGCCACTAGCCAACCCATAGTCCTGCCCACTGATCAGTCTTGATAATCACCCGCATCCGGGAAATCATCAATAACTAATAGATGGAAAATATAGATTTATTTTTATGAAATATTCACATAATATTTTTAGTACTGTTTTTGGAGTGATTTGGAGTGATAACTACTTGGAGTGATTTGGAGTGATTTGAGATCAAATCTTTTAGTTATCATTATACCACCAAAATTATATTTAATACCAATATATAACTTAGCAAAAAGTAGTCTAAAAATATTTTAATTTAATTATCAATAATAGATGGATAATATAGAATTAACCTCTAGGGAATATCCATAAATATTTTTAATAATAATTAGGATGGAGTTGAAAATGATTTCAAAAGAAATTGTGCATTTTTTGCTTTTCAATTTAATTAAAACAAAAAGGTTACTCACAACTAGCCAAAGATGTCCCCCCATAACATCCCATTGTATCAACCACTCAATTATTGCATGAATTTTTTTTCAGTATGACATGAGTTATGGTTTTTTCGGCATGTGGTATTAATAAGCCATGATATTGGCTCATGGTATTGTAACAAAATCTAATTACAAGTTAAGAATATATCATGGAGTAAATGTTTTGATGGTCTTTACCATCCATTTAATTTATATGATTGTGTAATAAAGACAAAATTAATGACAAAAGACCAAAATAAAAATTTACTAATCTAATTTGTATCATCCTTACCTAAAATTCAAATCCCTATATTTTTATGAAGCTAGCAGTTTCCTATATATTCATTATTTAACTTTCATTAAATAAAAAAATATAAATTACTATATAATTATTATTTTATCTTTCATAAAATAAAAAACCATAAAATACAATTAGAATTTTGAGAGGTTTGGTATTCTATCTCTCTAACATGACAATTGTTAAGAAGAAATGAGGATGGGCAAGATTAGAACTAATTCTCATGAGTTTCATAGTGAAACTATATGTTGGTCAATTTCCAAAAAAACATAGAATGAAAGAGTTGTCACTTGTGAGCTCCTAAGAGGGGTGAATACATAAGACTCTTCCTCTTCAATTGTCCATTTTATATTCACTTTGGATCTAATTTTCAAAATATTTGTCACACTACCATATTTCTTGACCTTTTAACTTAGCAAAACTTTTGTGATTCGAGAATGCTCTCTCACTCTTTTTAAACATATAAATAAAATATTAAAAATTATAACAATCTCTTACATATTTAAGGTTTTGTAGACCATATAGGTCTTAGTGGATGTTCTTCATCATCATCATCATTATTTATGTAAATAAGGAAATAGATATCTCACAATAACATAACTTTTAAAATTCCCAAGAGAATTAGATCCATGGTGAAAAGAAAAGATTTGTTTTTTTTAATTGTTCTTTGTGTCATCACTGAATCAATATATTACATACATAACAACCATAGCCATGTGATCTTCTACCAAAAAGAGAGAACAGAATTGTCAAAGAGAGGCATATATTCTTTACCCATAGAGTGAAATACAGTTGAATCATTGAAAAACAATGGAACCGATATAGGCTTAGAAAGCCCACAAAACCAAAACCATCCAAAATTATACATATTGAGCATACTATAATGTTGAAAGAACTCATTCCACACTTACAAACATAGTTAAGACTAAATGTAACATCATAAAAAGAAGAGAAATATGTCAACCAGAGGAATTGGACACCTCTATGTGAACAACACTGGTCCTTGCGGTTGTTGAATTATGAGGCTTCTTTCAACTGAGGTATGCTTCCATGTGGGCTACGCGAGAGCTTATCGAAAGGATTGAGTATGCAAGTGTTTGACCCGTTGATGAATATTTTTGAGCAATGAACCTAGTTGAGAGCTTTCCTCACCTTTGTTTTGTAGTACTTTGTTAATTAGTGTCTTGGTGTGCCAGTAAAGTTGTAGAGCTTGAAGGTATTGATTCCTTCTTCCTCTTGTCTGACTTGCGTCTAAGATCTAACTCATATAGGCTACATTAACCTTAGAATAAAAAAGGGAGCAATGTTCATGCAAAGTTCTTTCTTCATCAAATTGAATTCCTCCCTGATATAGGAGGGAGTGATTGAAGAAAAACCCCTAGTCGCTTACCTAGCCTCACTTGCACCAAGGAGATAGTCTCCCTAGAGTTGGAGGGCCCCACAACCCCGCGACAACCAGCACTACGACATGACCTCATTCTATGTCTAAGCATGATAGCATTGAAAATCTAGAGACTAAAAAGAAACGCAACAACTCCAACATGACCATGAACCAAAATCCATTATTACATAAACTCATAACCAAACAACTAAATTGACATCATTTGTTTTTGTGCTAGTTTATGTGAGTCTCGAGATGACTAGCACGACTAACCTGTGGCCTGAGTAACCATGATCCAAGGGAATCTAAGCTGTCAAAATCTTCTAGGATCGCACTCGGCATGGGGAACACCAACCCTTAGCATTGTTAGATTTTTTCCCACGAAATTTCGAACCGGCGACCTTTACACCATAGAGTGCTTTAATAAAACACATTGTCAATGACTTTTCTACTCCTCTTAGACCACTAACATACTATTTTTAAAAATAAGCCACTAAATTCATTTAATCAGTTTAATATTTTATTTTATATTTTAAAAAAATTGAGATTTTTTTTTTTAAATTTTAATAAAAAGAATTAAAAATAAAAGACATTACATATATTTTGCAATAAAATATAATGTAACAGAAACTTGATAGAATTTAAATTAAATGCGTGTAACTTACATTTCCAATAAAACTTAATATATTATAAATAAAATAAATAAAAAAGCTAAATCCTATCAAAATTAAAAAGTCAAATTAAATTAAAATAATAGTAATCACGTAAAAAACTCAGAAAAGTCAAATTGAAATTAAAAAACATGCTGAGATATAAATGACATCGCCGTGAAGGGATGCAATTTAAAATATCTCATTTAACATTGGTCATTCGTACTCATATAATATTAATCCGATGAACATACCGTTGTAATTCGTATTATATTATGATCTTAATATAACATTATTTTATAATATATTTATTTTAAATGGTGAAGAGAATATTCGAGCTAACATCCCGTTGTAATTTCTTATTACATAAGTAAATTACAATTATTATAATTTATAATAATATTATATTATGTGATTGATCCGGAAGGAAACTCCACCAATAATATAATATTTTTATTTTTTATTATAATATTAGATTAAGTTATTATGGGATTCAATAATCAAATTTGTTTTAATATTAGAGCAAGTTTATATGGAATTCAATAATCAAATTTTTAAGATTTAAAATTTATGGGAAAGTCGAGGGCAGTAGTTATTTGTGGGGGTGAGACTATATTAAAGGTATTAAGCTTGATTTCATTGTTACAATTATTTATTTGTGGGGGTGAGATTATATTAAAAGTATTAAGGTTGATTTCATTGTTACAAGGTATTTAGGGTTGATATTTTTGTTATAATATTTTATAGTTGAGTATAAAGTTGTTTTTTTTTTTTTACATTAGAGTATTTAAAAATAAAAAGAAGTTGAAGTTGGAATTAATTTTGGAGTTGAAAGTTGAGGACAGTAGTTATTTGTGGGGTGAGACTATTGCAGGTATTCACAGACTATATTAAAGGTATTAAGATTGATTTCATTGTTATAAGGTATTTAGGGTTGATTTCTTGTTATAATATTTTGTAGTATTTTGTAGTTGAGTATAAAGTTTTTTTTTCTAAAAAATTAATATTAAGATGAATTTAAATTAGGGTTATTTAAAAATACAAAGAGGTTGAAGTTGGGAATTAATTTTGGAGTTATATTATTTTAAGAGATGTCTAGAGTTGACTCACGCACCATTATGGTTATATTATATATTCATCCACGTTCTAAGTTGTTCTAAGTTGTTGCTAGCTTACATTTTCAGATTTTAAAAAGAAAAAGGATATATATATATCGAAGTTAAACAAGGTTGCCCCTTCTTCCCTACCTTATTTTGCATTTACATTGAAAAGCTAGAAGGTTGTTTAGAGGAAGCAGGTTGTGCTGGCACGATCTTAGCTGTAATAGTTATCATCCTTCTTCTCTATGCTGACAACATTGTTCTTTTGGCAAGGTGCCCATCTGATCTTGATAAGCAACTAAGACTTCTTAAGGATTTATGCTCTACCATGGGTATGACTGTTAACACTGACAAAACTAAAGTTATGATTATCAAATCCAAGAATGACACTTACACTAATTTTGTGTATGACAATAGAAACTTGGAGGAAGTGTCTTCTTACAAGTACCTAGGAATTGATATTCATCACAAGCTCAACTGGAACTATAGCATTTGGAAAAGGATTAATGAAGGGTGGAAAGCTTATTTTGGTCTTGAAAATAATTGTAAAGAAACAAACCTTGTCATGTGGGATAAAACGAAGCTCCTCTTTGAAACTTTAGTCACTCCTGTTATCTTGTATGGATGTGAGGTTTGGGGTTGCAATATATCTAGAGAATCCTGGAGAAAGATTGAGCAAATCCAAAAGCATTTTATAATGTATAACCTCAAAATTAAAAGCAATACACCCTATCATATTCTCCTTATAGAAGTGGGTCTTTCCGATATCGAGAGCCTAGTTATGACTAGGCTCCTGTTGTACAAGCACAAAATCAATAACATGGGAGACCATAGACTTCTTAAGATAGCTTTAAATTTCAACCAAAACCACCTAAGGCTCAAATGAGGTTGGTATAAAGATACCAAGGTCTGGTAAACCATTGGGAGATCGAAGAAAATATTGCATTGCAAAATATTAACAACACTAAAAATATTGTTACTTCTAAGTTTAAAGAGAAAATGTGGTGTGAGAAAGATTTAGAGGCTAAAAGAAAATTAAGATATTATAAGGAGGTCATCAACCCTACTCTAGAAGATCATAAGTATCTCTTTGTTTTAACTAGCTAAAAGAAAAAAATTAATATAGCCAAGATAAGAACGAACTCTCATGAGCTCCATAGTGAAACTGGTCATTGGGCAGTTCCTAAAACACCATGGGTGGAAAGGATATGCCATCTTTGTGAAAATATGAACACTGAGATTGAAAATCACTTCCTCTTAGAGTGCCCTGCGTACACCCACATTAGATCTCAGTTTCATAATCTTTGTTGCAATACCGACCTTCCTAGTCTTTTAACATGTCAAAATTATAGTGAGCTCGAAACTCTTCTCTCCAAGCTCTTTGAGCATAGGATTACAATTTAAAAAAAAAACTAAATAATTTGTTTCTTTAGATCAGATAAACCAAAGTTTGGTCTCAGTAGAGGTTAACCATCATCATCATCATCATCATCATATATATATATATATATTATTAAAAAAATCTATTTAAAATAAATAAGATGAATCATAAAGATTATTAATAATATTTAGTTATCTTTTAAATATTTAATATTGACATATCAATGTATTTTAAATCTATATTTTTATTTTATAATGGAAATTGCTAGTGTATTGACATATCAATATTTTTTAAATCTATATTTTTAAATTATTAATAAATTTACATCTTTAAAGTATGATTATTTTTTTCACATTTATCAGATACAATTATAAAATTAATGTATATTATACATATTATCAAATAAAAAATGACATCATATAAATATTAAAATTTATAAAAGAATAATTAAACAGACATATAAATAATAATATTTATAAAATAATAATTAAATTGACATAAGCATGATGAAATCACAAATGATATCATATGAATATTAAAATTTATAAAATTAATATTTTACATTATCTTATAAAATGAATTAAAAAGAATTTATCTCTCCACTTCGACACATCAAAAAATTAGAATGTCCATCCGAAAAAAGAATTTAGGGTTGGAATTGTCAAGAGTGGATATTGTTGCGTTAACTTGGTGTGTGCGGTAGAGAAGTTAAATGTTAGGCTCTGTCCATGCCACATGGTCCTTCAGTTCCCTCACACAAAGAGCCGACGTCCAAAGCAAGATTCCAGTCTGGAGATTCAGGTCCATCGATTAATTTTCTAAACCACGAATAAATCCCATTACATGGACTCGCAGTCTCATTATTATGATAACCTTCGCTTCCCTTATGATCATACTACCTTTTCATGCACATGCCGATGACAATTATCAACATACCAATTTCATGTTCGACGGATTCAATGGAGCCAACTTGATCTCGGAGGCGGATGCTTCACTCACTCGCTCCCAATCCCTGCTCACCCTCACAAACCACACGTCTTTTATACTAGGCCGGGCACTGTATTCAATTCCCGTGAAGATGAAAAGCAACGAAATGCGTTCCTCCTTCAGCACTACCTTGTGCAAAGGCCAACAACAATGTCCACCTTCATCAAAAGTTATGCGATATGTTTATCTCTTTTTAATAGGCTTGCTTCTTCCAGAGAATTAAATTTACCAATGGAATTGTCTATCATCATCAATGATTCATGTGAGGGGTAAAGCAGGGAGTTTATCCGAAACCAGTTTCTTTCATGGAAATTGTAGATATGGATGAAAAGCTCACATAAAGAGAGTAAACCATAACCATGCACCTAATATGATCTTAAAATATTTGCAGCATCATCATCATTAATAAAGTGGAAGCAAAACCATTGATTGTATAACATAAAGAGAGGAAACCATAACCATGCACCTAATATGATCTTAAAATATTTGCAGCATCATCATCATTAATAAAGTGGAAGCAAAACCATTGATTGTATACACTGTTGAAAAGAGGAGAGTACTTAAGAATAGGGTACCAGTTTTCTTTAACTTAGGCCATCCATCCATCCATCCATTCGCAGATTAGACCATTTACCCACAAAAGCCCGTTTCTATAATCCTACCACCTGGTCCCAAAAGACATTAGAACCAAAAACGAGTTTCTTATAATCCAGTTCAACCTTTAGTGCCTTCTTTTCCCGCGAACAATGGAAAAAAAATTTCCATGTATTACCACATTCGGGTTCAATAGAACCGAAACATTTGAATCCACATGTACAAGAGATGTCCCAGAGGGCTCGACACTCAAGTGAAATCTTACTGATATATGTAAAGGCCAGTTGTACAACTGAAGCAATCAGCACAAACCATCGGCACTCTACAATCTTGCCTATATGTGTGCCAAAGTAGAGAGCATTACCAAAAAATACCTTATGTAGTAGTGTCTGAAAAAACCTCGATAAAATATGTAGATAAGGTAAATTAATGTCACTTATCAATTATAGACCCCACTCGATGTAGGTCGTCACCAACTTAATCTACTAGGACACCCCTTTGACCAATCACTGTTGACCAATGTCCTTTAGAGAATCTCATCAAGCACACAATCGACACAGATCTTTAATGACGACACAAACCATTAATGGATTGTCCATCATATAATCAATGACCAACTTGGAAAATAAATATCTCAACATACCAATTAATGACCCCAAGAGACTCCTTCATGATCAAATTCAAAATTCAAATATGTTACCAACTCCTCCAACCAAAATGAATGCACCTACATAGTAGTAAGATCCACATGAGCAAAGGTTCAGAAGAAAGACCACGTAAAACAACTAGCTAGTTCATCTCATATAGACCACATAGAAGACCAACAGGTAGCAGCGAAGATCCTCGTAAATCCCCTGATCGACCAATCCCAAATCAGAGAAAAAAGGTTTAGAAGAAAGGTCGCGTAAACCACCAACTAGTGTCTTTGATAGACCACAAAGTAGACCAACATCTAGAGTGAAAGCAAATTGTTATTAGTGTACCTTGAAACAAAAAAAACCTGTAGAGATCCCTGATATCATCCAGAATCAAGATAAAAACTGAACCTACCTCAGATAATTACGCTTAGATATATTGCACCCAACAACGCCAACAACTTCACCAATGAAGGCTGCATTTAATCCATCTACCTCCACACCTGCAACCAAAATTATTACCCTTGTGAATTTTGTGATTAATGCTTCCACAATCCAATCTTTTATCCTCAACGTCTACTTCTTGCAAAAGTTGTTGTAGAGATTTTGTAGGCATATTGTCTGCCAACAAATATTCCGTATTTTCCTCCACCGTCCTTCAGTTGAATCTAATCCATGTTGTTGATGACAGTGAGGAAATCCTACACAACAATGTGTTGATAACAACAACCAACGAATAAAAGTAGCATTCAAAATAAATGAAACAATAAAAAGCCATAGATTAAAACACAATCGATGGAGACCCTGAAAAGTGCTCCAACTATGTTACTATCTATCCATGTTCAATGGAAGTGCCTCCATCACTCCTCTCACCAAGCACACCTTTTTTTTTGGTTTCCATCACTCTCCTTCTTGAAGAACCCATCAACAACATAAAGACGGACCCCTAATCCTTTACCTTTACCTTTTTTACTAGCACCTCATATCGAAAATTTTAAGATGAAAGTAAATTTTAAGACAAAATATTTATTTTATCTTAAAAAATTATCTTAAAATCCCCCTCCATGTATTAGTGTCGAAGGCAATGGAAAACAATTTGTCTCTAATCGTATCAACAGAGATTGAAGGGACATAAGAGAAATTGATGTCCGAGAAATATTTCTAGGAAACATTGTCACGTTATTCAAAGTCAACTACCTCCACAAAACAAAGAGCCCAACAAATCATTGTCTTTATACAAGATAACGTGAATGGTAAGCGAAATAAAAACCTCGGTATATGCGCGAGATAGTAATATCTTTGGAGCTAGCGCAATGTCATAATCAATTTTGCAGGTGTTAGATAATATTGTTTTAAGTTGATATGGTTTTGTCTTCATCGTCAATTGTCTTAAATGAATTTCGTCTTAATTTCCATTGTCTTAAATTTAAAGTTTTGTCTTAAATATTTTTGTCTCAAACTATTTTTGTCTTTTAAATATAAATTTTTGTCATAAAGTGTTTTTGTTTTAAATATTAAGTTTTTTTGTTAAAATATTTTTGTTTCAAACTATTTTTGTCTTAACAATAAAGTTTCGTCAGAAACTATTTTTGTCTCAAACTGTTTTTGATTTAAATATAAAGTTCTCTTAAAAAAAATTTGTCACAAACTATTTTGTCTTAAATTTTATATTTAAGAAAATTCCATTGAAATTAAATTTTAATGTATAATAACTAAATTAAAAAATAACTTTTTAAGAAAAAATATTTTTTATCTTAAAAAAATGTCTTAAGTGTTGTTCTCCATCGATGAGATAGATTTCTTTAATTATCAAAATCCTCATTTGATCTGTGAAATTCGATTAAAATTGGTGGATAAGGAAGGGTGCTTTATGTTATTAGGTAAAGTCTAATGTTGAATGTAAAGAGTGGAGGATCTCACTCAAGTGGAGAGTGATCTACATCCTCTGCTGCTTATTGACCTCGCCAAACAGTTGATGAATCAATACTTTTAGGGAGTAGTGAGAGTGAATCTTGAGGATTGGGGTAAAAAGAGTGAATAGTTTACTTATTACTATTTTTTATGAGTTTTGATGAAGTCTCTAATTTTGCTTAGATTATTCATTTGTATGATAATGGTCTTTCTAAAATTACTATTGAATATTTTCAAAATAGTTGTTACTCCGGACCTCAACTTCAAACTCAACCAGGGCTACACCACCAGTACTTTGAGCTTTTCTGAACGAATTTTTCACTATCAAACTGAAACAAACTTCCCACTCCATTTGTGGGAGTGATAGCCCTGGCTTCCATTAAACTGTCAACTAGAAAACGTCAACGATTGTACTACTCAATTGATATGTGTTATACAATTGATATCCGAAATTAAATGTCAACGTACAACATATCATATGATATTACCAAATATCAAGCCATTGCAGTATAACCCATTCATACCACATGCATTGAGATTGGGATCACAAACGATTCGACAACATATACACAATGTTGCTGCGACAGTAAACAAACATATAGAGTTTACCACCCTTATTATTCATTGATGCATGCACCGAGGGTTAAAAACGCATGTATATTAAGGTCATAGTGCCCCTCTTTTAGCCATTATCATAGTGCCCCCCTCTTGTAGCCACTATAAGAGGTATATTCATTTAATAAGAAAACAATCACCAAACTAACTTAATCTCCAATATACGCCAAGAAGGCGGGGACTCTACCTACCAATGGTTTGCGTTTTTGCATGTAGTTAGGTCAACCATCAACATCTTGAATACTTTGTATAAAGATAGGTGAATAATCTAATATTTTTTTAAAATATTATAATATAAAAATTATAATTATTATTTTATAGTAATTATAATTAAATATGGTTTAGGGGGTAACTTAATTGGTGATTGAAGTGATGTGAAGTCATGTAAACTAAGATATCTAAGACTTAGTCTATGAAGAGGAAGATAGGTAAAGTCGTGCAAACCAAGATAAAATGTTCGATCCCTTAATCATGGCATAGTCTACGAAGAGGAAGACAGATCGTAGGGCCCCATAGGTATAGTGGTAGCAGCCAGAAGTTGTGCAAACTAAGATATCTAAGGTTTGATCCCTTATCATGGCTCAGTTTTCAAAAAGGTAGACAGGTTTTAGGCCCCCATAGATATAATGGTAGTTATCAAAATCAACCATGTGTCACACGAGTATGAGAGTGACCCTGTTATTGCTTCATATATATATATATATATATATATATATATATATATATATATATATATATTATCCAGTTTTAAGGTCACAACCAGGGCATACACCAAATTGGTGTATGAAACTCCCTTGTTTGTGGAGGAAGGGACCCAATTTAACTGCTAAGTCTACTAAGACATACATACTCTACACCTTTGGTTTTGACCCTGTGACCTCTTATGATGAAACACATGATTTTAACCATTAGACCCACTCAAGCTATATATATATATTAAATTTTGCATATTAAAATAAATTTATAATGTTTTGTATTAGTATTACTTCTAATTATAAACAAAAATGTACATATAGAATAAAATGAATAAATATTTATTTGAACTATTTACTTCGGTATTCATTTTGTTATATGTGAATTCTTTCATTTTAATTAAATGTATTTATTTTTGGAATAGGGTTTCCAAAATTTTAATTTAATCATCAATAATTAATAGATATACAATATAGATTTATCTTATTTGAAATATTCACATAATATTTTTAGAAGTGTTTTTTTTTAAACCATGGTGGATGGATAACTAGTTGGAGTGATTCAGAGTGATAACTACTTGGAGTGATTTGGACTAGGCATAGGATCAAATCTTTTAGTTATCACTATACCACCAAAAGTATATTTAATACCAATATATAACTTAGCAAGAAGTAGCCTAAAAATATTTTCATTTAATTATCAATAATAGATGGATAATATAGAATTAACCTCTAGGGAATATCCATAAAATATTTTTAATAGTACTTAGGATGGAGTTGAAAATGATTTCAAAAGAAATTGTGTCTTTTTTGCTTTTTAATTTAATTAAAACAAAAAGGTTACTCACAAGTGGCCAAAGATGTCCCCCCATAACATCCCATTGTATCAACCACTCAATTATTGCTGAAAACATTTTCAATATGACATGAGTTATGGTTTTTTAGGCATGTGGTATTAATAAGCCATGATATTTGCTCATGGTATTGTAACAAAGTCTACTTACGAGTTAAGAATATATAGTGCAGTAAAAATTTTTATGGTCTTTACCATCCATTTAATTTATATGATTGTGTAGTAAAGAAAAAATTAATGACAAAAGAACAAAATAAGAATTTACTAATCTAATTTGTATCATCCTTACCTACAATTCCAATTCAAATCCCTATATTTTTATGAAGCTAGCAGTTTACTATATATTCATTATTTAACTTTCATAAAATAAAAAATATAAATTACTATATAATTATTATTTTATCTTTCATAAAATAAAAAAACATAAATTACAATTAGAATATTGGGATGTTTGGTAGTCTATCTCTCTTACATGACTATTGTTAAGAAAAAAATGAGGATGGGCAAGATTAGAACTAATTCTCATGAGTTTCATAGTGAAACTATGTGTTGGTCAATTTCCAAAAAAACATAGAATGAAAGAGTTGTCACTTGTGAGCTCCTAAGAGGGTTGAATACGGAAGACTCTTCCTCTTCGATTGTCCATTTTATATTCACATTGGATCTAATTTTCAAAATATTTTTCACACTACCATCCTTCTTGACCTGTTAACTTAGCAAAACTATTGTCATTCAAGAATGCTCTCTCACTCTTTTTTAACATAGAAATAAAATATTAAAGAATTATAATCAATCTCTTACATATTTAAGGTTTTGTATACCATATAGGTCTTAGTGGATGTTCTTCATCATCATCATCATTATTTATGTAAATAAAGAAATAGATATCTCACAATAACATAACTTTTAAAATGCCCAAGAGAATTAGATTCATGGTGAAAAGAAAATATTTTTTTTTAATTATTCTTTGTGTTATCACTGAATCAATATATTACATACATAACAACCATAGCCATGTGATCTTCTGCCAAAAGGATAGAACAAAAGTGTCAAAGAGAGTCATATATTCTTTACCCATAAAGTGAAATACAGTTGAATCGTTGAAAAAAAATGTAATCGATATAGGTTTAGAAAGCCCACAAACCAAAACCATCCAAAATTATACATATTGAGCATACTATAATGTTGAAAGAACCCATTCCACACTTACAAACATAGCTAAGACTAAATATAACATCATAAAAAGAAGAGAAATATGTAAACTAGAGGAATTGGACACCTCTATGTGAACAATGCTAGCCATTGCGATTGTTTAATTGTGAGGCTTCTTGCATTTGAGGTGTGCTTCCATGTGGGCTAGGCGAGAGCTTATCGAAAGGATTGAGTGTGTAGGTGTTTGACCTGTTGATGAATATTTTTGAGCAATGAACCTAGTTAAGAGCTTTCCTCACCTTTGTTTTGTATTACTTTGCTAATCAGTGTCTTGGTGTGTCAGTAAAGTTGTAGAGCTTGAAGGTATTGATTCCTTCTTCCTCTTGTCTAACCTGCGTCTAAGATCTAACTCATATAAGTTACATTAAATTTAGAATAAAAAAGGGAGCAATGTTCATGCAAAGTTTTTTCTTCATCAAATTGAATTCCCTCCCTGATATAGGAGGGAGTGATAGAAGAAAAGCCCCTAGTCGCTTACCTAGCCTCACTTGCACTAAGGAGATAGTATCCCTAGAGTTGGAGGGCCCTGCAACCCCGCGAAAACCAACACTACAACGCGACCTCATTCTATGTCTAGGCATGATAGCATTGAAAATCAAACGCAACAACTCCAACGTGACCATGAACCAAAATCCATTATTGCATAAACTCATAACCAAACAACTAAATTGACATCGTTTGTTTTTTGCTAGTTTATGTGAGTCTCGAGATGACTAGCACAACACAACTAACCTGTGGCCTGAGTAACCGTGATCCAAGGGCATCTAAGCTGTCAAAATCTTTTGGGGATCGCACCTGACATGGAAAACACCAACCCTTAGCATTGTTAGATTTTTTCCCACAAATTTTAGAACCGACGACCTTTACACCACAAAGTGCCTTAATAAAACACATGGTCAATGACTACTCTACTCCTCTTAAACCACTAACATCATATTTTTAAAAATAAACTACTAAATTCATTTAATCAATTTAATATTTTATTTTATATTTTAAAAAAATTTGAGAATTTTTTTTATTTTAATAAAAAAAATAAAAATAAAATACATTATATATATTTTGCAATAAAATATAATGTAATAGAAAGTTGATAGAATTTTATTAAATGCGTGTAACTTACATTTCCAATAAAACTTAATATATTATAAATAAAATAAATAAATAAACTAAATCCTATCAAAATTAAAAAGTCAAATTAAATTAAAATAATAGTAATCACGTAATGATACCAAAATAAATAAATAAAGTCAAATTGAAATTAGAAAACATGCTGAGATATAAATGACATCGCCCGTGAAGGGATGCAATTTAAAATATCTCATTTAACATTGGTCATTCGTACTCATATAATATTAATCCGATCGATAATACAGTTGTAATTCTTATTATATTATGACATTAATATAACATTATATTATAATATCTTTATTATAAATGGCGAAGAGAATATTCGAGCGAACATCCCGTTGTAATTTCTTATTATATAGGTAAATTATAATTAGTATAATTTATAATAATAATATTATATTATGTGATCGATCGAATTAGTATAATTTATAATAATAATATTATATTATGTGATTGATCGGGAAGAAAAACTCCACCAATAATATAATATTTTTATTTTTTATTTTAATATTAGATTAAGTTAATATGGGATTTAATAATCAAATTTATTTTAATATTAGATTAAGTTTATATGGGATCGGGTCTTTTACGGGCCTCACATGTAATCTTCCAGATTTTCTGCGGTGGGAGGTAGTCTGCTCTGTTTAGGTTTGGGTTCCTCTTTTCATAATTTTACCCTTTCTTTTTAATCATTCAGCGTTGTCTGCTCATTCGACGCTGCCTGCTCCACCCCTTCTTTCAGCGCTCGTGTCTTCTCATTACACTCACCTTAACCGATGATGATCTCAACACTTACAGTGCGAAGACCGGACATGTCTTGCTCGGTCAATTCGATTTTATGCAGCGAACTTCTCAACCCATTATTCCTCCACCTCCTGGTTCACCCTTCTTCGATGATGGTCCGACCGCCAACTGCAGATATGATGACCCTTCTATCAGCCCTCCTTGCGTTAATCTCACTGGTTATGCGAACGCAGAGACCCAAACTTCCCCTCTTCAGCCTGTGATTCATCAAAAGGGGATTAGGAAAAAAATCTAACGTTGCGAAGCTGGTGGTTGGAGTTGATATTTCTATCCCGGATATCCCATCCTATTTGGACAAGGCCCTGGTCAAGACGTTTTTGAGGCAGGATGGCCACAAAAGAAACAATTCAATCATGGATGGAAGAGAACTGGAAGCCTATGCTGGGTTATGTCCCTGTTTTTCACAAACTGTCTTGTGGTTGGCTTATGTTTAAAGTAATATCTAATACCGACATAATCAAATTAACTGACCATGCTTGGAGCCGGGGTCCAGCTGGTTTAATATTACAAAACTGGGATATCAGCTTCAATGCAGGCCGATCTCCCCAGCATCTTCAAAAAGTCTGGGTAATCTTACCTGGCTTACCTCAATTCTTTTGGCAACAACACATCCTCTAAGCTATTGGTAATAAGTTGGGCTCCTTTGTTGCTCTTGAAGAGGATTGGGAAGAAAAATTTGACAGAAGATGTGCTAAATTTCAGGTTGAGTTAGATGTACGCGATGGCCTATTCGAAAGCATTATACTAGAAATGAACGGCAGCGTGTGGACACAAAAAATAGACTTTTGGAAGCTACCTTTCAGGTGTTTCCTGTGTCGTCATGTCAGGCACTTGGCACAGGACTACGCACAGCCGAATATTTTGCGTCCTCATTACAAAAAAGTTTGGAGGAAAAAAGTGCTCAATAATTCGGCAAGCTCTCATAATACTAATCCATTTCAGGCTCCTTTGAATGACAATGTGGCCGTCCCGTTCCAGCCTGAATCCTCCTCGCATTTTATTCCTCGAGTTGAGGAGAAGATAGGTGAGGTGGATGCTTCCTCTTCTACAAAAGGTACGCCCTTTGGAGACTCCTCTCCCCCTCCTATTCCCTCTCTTCAGTCTCCTTTAATCGAAACTCTGGATTGCGGTGATCACGCCCTCTGTCCTCCTGAGGTCCTCCCTCCCTTGATTCCCCCTCCCATCGCCCCCTTGGCACGTTCTCATTGCCTTAAGACTTCCTCTCGTGCTCTCGTTACATCGACAGGTCCACGCTTATCTCCCAGCTCCTACACAGCTAAACTCTATTCTCGGTCCTCTTCCCGAATTAGCCCGAATCCCTCTATTAAAGGGGGTATTGCCCTGGATTCTGCTCCCAAAATCACTCTTGGGAGGAAGTCCACATTATCAAAGGCTCAGAATCAGGTAGCTTTGGATGTTAACTACGACAAACAAAAAACGATCCACCAAGCTCTTAGAGCAGAGAGCGCCCTCGTAAAGGGCTCAAAATGATTATCCTCTCCTTCAATGCCAGGGGTCTTAGGGGCGCCCCTTCTCAGCCTGCCCTCAAAAGGCTTTGTCATTCTGTCAATCCTAATATCATTTTCCTCTAGGAGACAAAGGTTTCTAGTCTTCGCGCTCAAGAAATTTTATCCAAATGGTTATGTAATTGGTCTTTCTTTTCCATAAGCGCATCGGGATCTGCTGATGGTCTTACTTCCGCATTTAAGCCTTCCATCTCTGTTATTTCTTCCGAACCCTCCTCTTCGTTCATCAAGACTTCCATCTCAAATCCTCTATCAGGAGGGTCCCTCTCCCTTTATAACGTTTTATGGGCCTTGTCATGAGAAATGACCCTTTTGGACAAATCTTTTCAACTCTGAACTTAATTCTTCTGATATCAAGATTGTGGGCGGTGATCTCAATTTTACTTTGTCCCTAGACGAAATTTGGGGATCTTCTGCCAGACTTGATCCACTCGCCCCTCTTTTAAATTCTTTTTGTGACCGTCTCGGTTTAGTCGATGTTCGTCCTGCAAAACTTGAACCAACTTGGCGCAATAATAGAAATTTCCAGGGTGCTATTACAAAGTGCTTGGATCGCTTCATAATCTCTGAAGCTTTATTAAATTCTCACTTTCAAGTGCTGTCACGTGTTGATACGGGAGGCATATCTGATCACCAGCCTATTGTGTTAGCACTGGTGATCCTTGAATCCAAACCTCCCGCTCCATTAAAATTCAATCCGACATGGTTACTGGAAGATTATTATAAAGCCCTGGTGATTTCCTCCTGGACCCATTTGATACCTTCACAGTCTCGATCTTTTATGCAGATGTGGGCTGACAACATTCAAAAAATCAAAAAGGTGACTAAGGTATGTGCGGGGGCTTTTCTGGCAAAACAAAAAGATCTCTTAAAAACAACCGAAGCTACTATCAGTTCACTTTTCAATCAGAACACTTTGGGTATTTTAGATGAATCTGAGATGGAGACCCTGAAAAATCTCGAGTTAAAGTGCCACGAGCTCCTTAAAAAGGAAGAAAAACTATGGCGCCTTAAGAGCATAGCTATCTGGATTAAAGATGGGGATAATAATACAAAAAAAATTCATCATTATGTTGTGCATAGAAGGAACCAAAATACCATTGTTGAAATAAAATCCGAGAGCGGTGAATTGGTCCATTCATTCGAAGAAAAATCCAAGGTAGGGGTCCAGCACTTTAAAAATATTTTTATTGCCCCAGTAGGGTGCCCCATCCAAGAAATCCTTCAGGTGTTGCAATTGTTCTCACGAATGATATCTGATGACATGAACTCTGCACTCACCAAAGAAGTAAACGAATCTGAGCTCGAATACATCCTTAAAAGTTTTTAGAAAGGAAAAAGCCCCGGTCCGGATGGTCTAACGATCGAATTCTTCCTAGGCTTTTATGATTTACTAAAGGAGGAATTATTTTTAGTAGTAAAGGAGTCCCAAAGATCTCGCAAAGTTATGGGTTCCCTCAACTCTACTTTTATTTCTTTAATCCCAAAAAACTTTGACCCTAAGGATTTTGATGAGTATCATCCTATATCATCTGCTGCAATTTGATCTACAAGTTAATAGCCAAAATCATTGCTCAAAGACTAAAACCCATCTTAAGCAGCATCATTTCTGAAGAAAAAATTGGGTTCTTGATCAACAGACAAATCCACGACGCAGTATCTTTGGTTCAATAAGCTCTCCATTCTGTCCACCTAAACAAAAATCCATCCTTCGCCCTTAAACTGGATTTGACTAAAGCTTTCGATAGAGTAAATTGGACCTTTCTCATGCTGTTACTCATTCAAATTGGAATGGCTCTAGATGTTGTTGAATGGATAATGGGGTGTATCCAATCTGCTTCATTTGCAGTTTTGATAAATGGCTCTCCATCTGCTTTCTTCCTCTCTTCAAGGGGGCTTAGACAGGGGTGCCCCCTCTCCCCCTTCCTATTCTTATTGATAGCTGATGCTCTAAGTCGATTATGCAAAAGCGCCATCTCCTCCGGAAAACTAAAAGGAGTCCACATTGTTGGCCTTGAATCGCTCTCCCACTTCCTTTTCGTGGATGATTTCTTACTTTTCTGTCGTGCATACATTGAGAATTCCAGGGTAGTTCGGGATATCCTTAGCCTATTTCAGGCTGCTTCTAGGATGTTGATAAACAAAAATAAATCTTTGTTGATTCATAATTCTATGCCTGATAACATTCTCTCCCATATAAAGAAGTCTCTCCGCTTCCCATCCAGTGCTTGGGAATCCAGTTTCAAATATTTGGGTTTCATTCTAAAATCAAACTCATATTGTTTTAAAGACTAGCTTTAGCTTTATCAGAAGGTTGATAAGCGCATCTCCCATTGGACAAACCATTTTCTCTCCCGAGGAGGCTATTTGGTCCTTCTCAAATCTGTGCTCCAAAGCATCCCGGTGTACTGGGCCACCATCGCTTTAATCCCAAAAGGAATCCTGCACAAAATAAGGAAGAAATGTTTCTCTTTCCTCTGGACAGCTAGCAAAAAAGATGAAGGGATCCTGCTGGTAAAATGGACTTCTTTGGCTAGGCCTAAAGAGTCTGGAGGATGGGGCATCAAAAACCTCCCTTTGTTTTGTCAATCTCTCACAGCAAAATCCCTTTGGAGGCTTTCGGAAAACACGGACTCTCTTTGGAACCGTGTTATCTGCGCAAAATATTATGCGGGTCATTCCATAATTTCGTGGTTCCGAAATCCAACCAAATCATTCAAAAATGCCTCCATTGGTTGGAAAGCAATGGTTTTGCATTTCCCTTCATCAGTCAGTGGACTGCATGGATCATCGGTAACGGAAAATCAATTCGCATCGGGATTGACCCATGGGTTGGAGCGGGTGAAAATTATAAACTCTCTTCATGCTTACGAAATCTCCTTTCTGAAAAACATGTTTTCTCTATCGCAGATGTCGCCAAATATATGCCACATGCATGGGGAACCTTCGGGTGGAAAAGTGCTCCTTCTACCTCCTCTGGCAAATGAATGGACCTCATTCATCTCTCTACTTGTAAACAAATTTATACATTTAGTACAGGACATCGAAGATACGTTGGCATGGTCCAAAAATGCATCGAATGGAAAATACACAGCAAAGCTCAGATATAAAACTATAATGGCAGAGTCTTTCAACGCAGAAGCTCTGTTCTAGTTCACTCTCCTTTGGAAATCCCCTGGCCCATTAAAAGCCAAATTAGTCCTGTGGCTCGCACTAAAAAATCGTTTTCTATCTTAGGATAATTTACAACGTAGGGGATGGGAAGGTCCCAATCAGTGTAGCCTATGTGGTTGAACAGCCAAATTTATTTCTCACATTTTTTTCTCTTGCTCTTATGCAGATTCTGTTTGGATCAGATCAACGTCTACAATCGCTGCCCCTCTTATGTCTCTGGTTGACTCTTTGGAAGCAAGGATAAAAAAATGGTGGAAGGAGCCTAGGGTAAAATCATACTCAGCTTTTCCTGCTTTGTTTTCTTATGGCATTTGGTGGGCTCAAAATTTGGCTATTTTCAGTGACAAACATATTCCATAAGAGCTAATTGTCACTCTCATTGTGCAGTGGAAATATGAACACAAATGCTTACCAAAAATCCCCAAATTTCGTTCAATAGTGCCTCCAGATATTGATCAAAATCACGCATGGGATTTTTTTGATGGAGCAAGTCAAGGCACCCCTCCTCTGACAGGGGCAGGGGCCGTCCTCCATGTTTCGCCTACCTCCAAGTTCCATATTCTTTTTGCTCCTGGCCATGGATCCAACAGCAAGGCTGAGCTAGCAGCTCTTTGGGCTGTTATTCATGTGGCAAAATCTAAAAATATTTCTTCTTTACAATGCTTTGGAGACTCCAAAATGGTTATTCATTGGGCCACTCACAAATCTCATATTCACTCTCCCCATCTTCAGGGCCTCCTCAGAGCCATTCGGTGGTTAGCTCAAGAATTTATACTCCTCTCTTACAATCATGTTTATCGAGAATTAAATTCCAAAGCTGATGACCTTTCAAAATCTGCTCTCATCCTCCCTCCTGGTACTCTGAAAATCATGGATACACTTCTGCTAATGTAGAAGAAATCTGTATGTTTTAATCAATTCAGCGGATCCTTCAGGTTTGATTGCAGGTTAATATACTTGTCTCATCAATTGTGCATACAGTTTTGAAGGAAGGGATTTAAAAATTCCTTATACTCCCAGTATTGAGCATATGTAAACATGCCAACCCGAAGAAACAATTTTTTTTTTTATGAAAGCGATTCTCGGAAGATTGCAACAAACAAGAATTTAAAATTCCTTATACTCCCAGTATTGAGCATATGTAAACATGCCAGCCCGAAGAAACAATTTTTTTTTTATGAAAGCGATTCTCAGAAGATTGCAACAAACAAGAATTTAAAAAGGAAACAGGATTTTGTAATCAAAGGTAAATTTGAATGGGTGATACAAAACTCATATAAAGAGTAAATTCAGCTCAAGCAGCAACCTAATAACCCATTTATGGGCCAGTCTGTTATTTAACATAAATCAAATATTTTTTTCCACGGAAAAAATGAAGAAGTTTATATGGGATTCAATAATTAAATTTTTAAGATCTAAATTTTATGGGAAAGTTGAGGTAATTGTTATTTTATGGGAACCACATTAGTTGGTTCGAAACGTCGACCTAATCCTAACGATGTGATTAATCTGAAAGTTCTTTTATCTACATTATGGTTCACAAAAGTCTTAGATCTAATGTAATTGTTATTTGTGGGGTGAGACTATATTAAAGGTATTCACAAACTATATTGAATAGTTTATGAGACACATAATACTTGTTAAGGTTTTGCAAATGGGGTAGCAAGTTAAGTGGGCTTGATTGTGGGGAAAACTCCAAAGTTAATAGCAGTTGAGCCAGAAGAGTTCTAGGTTGGGTGACCACACTCAAAATCTTGGTGATTGACGCTATGTGATTCAATTCACTAGTTTCAATCGCACTTCTTCACCCCTGTGAGCATCACCTGATGCAATGAGTGTTTAGTGGACTATTCAAAAATCATGAAAAATTAGTCAATGTTTAGTGGACTATTCAAAAATCATGAAAAATTAGTCAATTACGTCTACTTGTCATGAAAATGGTCATAGTTGAATAACTTTCTTAATGCAATTAAATCCCAAAAAATAATATTTAATATATTAGAAATATTCAAGATTAATTTCATTGTTACAAAGTATTTAGGATTAATTTTATTGTTATAATATTTTATAATTAAATATAAAGTTTTTTTGGTTAAAAAAAATTAATATTAAAACGAATTTAAATTAGGGTTATTTAAAAATACAAAAGGGTTGAAGTTGAGAATCAACTTTGGAGCTATATTATCTTGAAAGTATCTAGAGTTAACTCACGCACAAATTATGGTTACATTATATATTGATCCACTTTCTAAGTTGATGCTTTCATTGTTACAAGGTATTTAGCGGTTTTTTTTTTTTTTTTAATTTAATATTAAAATAAATTTAAATTAGAATTATTTAAAAATACAAAGGGGTTGAAGTTGAGAATCAATTTTGGAGTTATATTATCATAAGAGATATCTAGAATTAACTCACATACAATTATGGTTAAATTACATATTCATCTATGTTCTAAGTTCCTACATTTTCAGATTTTTAATATATATATCTATATCTATATATATCTATATATATATATATATATATATATTTTCAAAACATCTATTTCAAATAAATGAGATGAAGCATAAAGATCATTAATAATATTTAATTATTTTTTAGATATTTAATGTTGATATATCAATGTTTTTTAAATCCATATTTTTATTTTATTAAAGATTAATATTATCATATTAATATTTTTTTTAATTTATATTTTTATCTTATAATGAAAATTGCTAGCGTATTTTCATTTTTTTAATTTCAATTATTAATAAATTTACATCTCTAAATCTATGACTATCTTTTTTACTTTTATCTATACAATTATAAAATTAATATATATTATACATATCACAAAATCTATGTCTATCTTTTTTACATTTATCTATACAATTATAAAATTAATACATATTATACATATCACAAAATCACAAATGACATCATATAAATATTAAAATTTATAAAATAATAATTAAATTAACAAATAAATATTAAAATTTATAAAATAATAATTAAATTGACACAATTTTAGGAAATCACAAATGATATCATATGAATATTTAAATTTATAAAATTAATATTTTACATTCTCTTATAAAACGAATTAAATGAAATGAATTAAAAAGAATTTACCTCACACATTGAAAAATTAGAATGTCCATCCGAAAAAAGAATTTACGTCTTCGCCTAAAAAAATTGAAAATCGTTGCTGTATAGGGTTGGAATTGTCAAAGAGTGGGTTGGAATTGTGAAGAGTGGACACTGTTCCTGATCGACAGCCTTACCTTTGGTGGCTGCGGTAGAGTAATAAAATGTTAGGCTCTGTCTATGCTCCTTCAGTTCCCTCACACGGAGAGCCGACGTCCAAAGCAAGAGCAGCTCATTTTAAATTGTCATCTGCGTATCAAAAATCAGGAGTCCAGTCTGGAGATTCAAGTCCATCGATGTATTTTTCACAACCACGAATAAATCCCATTACATGGACCCGCAGTCTCATTAATATTCTGATAACCTTCGCTTCCCTTCTGATCATACTACCTTTTCATGCACATGCCGATGACAATCATCAACATACCAATTTCCTGTTCGACGGATTCAATGGAACCAACTTGATCTTGGAGGCGAATGCTTCACTCACTCGCTCCCAATCCGTGCTCACCCTCACAAATCACACGTCTTTTATACTAGGCCGGGCCCTGAATTCGATTCCCGTGAAGATGAAAAGCAACGAAACGCTTTCCTCCTTCAGCACTACCTTCGTTTTCTGCATGGTGCCTCCCGACGCTGGCGTAGGTGGTGAGGGAATGGCCTTCATCCTTACGCCCTACACATCTCCCATGGACGCTGTGTCGGCCGAGTATCTGGGATTGCTTAATGACACCAGCAACGGGCAGACATACAATCACTTGTTCGCAGTGGAGTTCGATACGGTCCACAGTGTGGAGTTCAATGACCCCAACGACAACCACGTGGGCGTGAACATCAACAACCTCATTTCAGTGCATACCGAGACTGCCGGGTATTGGGATGGGGAGGATTTCCAAAAATTGAGCCTCAAGAGCGGACGCAACATACAGGCCTGGATCGATTACGACGGTCTGCAAAGCCAGGTCAACGTTACCATAACGTTGGCCGGCTTGCCGAGACCGAATAAGCCGCTCATATCTCGGGATATCGATCTGCAGAGTGTTCTGCAAGAAAATATGTTCGTTGGCTTTTCAGCGGCTACTGGGAATTTCATCGAAGACCATCACGTTCTTGCATGGAGCTTCACCACAGAAGGCACCGCTCCCCCACTCGATATGTCGCGTCTCCCTACGTTTGTTAACATGAATTCCAAGCGTCTGACAAGCAGACTCATAGCCACCCTTATAGTTGCCACACTGCTTATAGTCTCACTGGTGGTTCTAGTTGTGGCCGTGATTTTTAGAAAAAGCATGTGTATAGAAACAAACGAAGAATGGGAGAATGAGTTCTGGCCCCATCGATTCACTTACAAGGAGCTCAGCATCGCCACGAACGGATTCCGGGATGGAAACGTTCTGGGTGAGGGGGGCTTCGGGAAGGTTTACATGAATGTTCTTCCGGGAAGCGGCCAGGAAGTCGCGGTGAAATCTTTAACGACGGAGTTCACGCAGGGAATGAAAGGGTTCGTGGCAGAGATCTCGACCATGGGGCGCATGCAGCATAGAAACCTGGTTCAGCTCCGAGGGTGGTGCAAGATGCAGAAGCAACTGTGCATCGTTTACGACTACATGCCCAACGGCAGCCTGGATAGACTCATATTCGGGAACCCAAAGACCATCCTGCCATGGCCTCGGCGATACGCGATCTTGAAGGGCGTGGCGGCAGGGCTACTTTATCTGCACGAGGAATGGGAGAAGAGGGTCATCCACAGAGACATCAAATCCAGCAACGTGCTGCTGGATTCGGAGCTGAATGGGCGGCTAGGGGACTTCGGCCTCGCTCGGCTGTATGAACACAGCGAGAATCCTGGAGCGACTCATGTGGTGGGAACGCTGGGATACATAGCGCCGGAGCTGATAAAGACGGGAAAGGCCACGCCGAGCTCTGATATTTTCAGCTTTGGCGTTCTGCTGCTGGAAGTGGCGTGCGGGAGGAAGCCCGTGGATATGTCGAAGGAGGAGGAGAGGATAATTTTGGTGGACTGGGTATGGCATCTGTACAGGGAGGGTAGGGTGCTGGATGCGGCGGATCCGAAGCTGGGGCGGGAATATGATGCGGGCGAGATGGAAAAGGTACTGAAATTGGGCGTGTTGTGTTCCCATCCAGAGCCGATAATGAGGTTGCGCATGCGCCATGTTTGCCAAATACTGGAAGATGAAGCTCCCCTTCCGTTCGATTTAACGTAACTAGTCTGGATCGTTCTTCAAAAGACCACCTTATTCTATAGATCTTTTGAGGCTCACTGTTAATTTTTTATATCTCGTGCATAAATTTTTAAAAGTTTTACTTATTTATTTTTATCGTAAATTTTGATAGATTTTGTGAGCTGCTGGCACGGAACTTGTGACATCGTGAATTTAGTGCTAATGCAGATATTATTTTGGGGTACGATGTGGAGTACAGGTTATTTTCAAAATTCATTGTTCAGTGTTCTAAAATATTTGTTCAGTAATCGAACTCAATCTAATTCATTGTTCTATGTCTGAAATGTTTGTTCAGTGGGAATCTGGTAATAAACTAGCATTTACTTCTTAATGCATTTATCATTTTGAAGATTTAAATATATTATAAAAATTAATTAAATTTTTATTTTTTTATTTTATTTAAATATAAAAAATTAATTTAATTTAAATATATTAAATTGGAGTTGTTTTCAGTGTGATTTTTGGGAGTTTCTGGTGCGAATCCGGTGAAAAAATTTGAGATAAAATTTTGATTTCTGTTATTTAAACTGGTTTTTTGAATGTATATAAGGATTCAACACCCTAAAAAACCTCTAGGGCACTTAGATTGTGCAAGGTTACCCATCAAAATTTCATTTTCAATGAATTCCACGCAAATTTTAGAGAAATTAAACTTGAAAATTCCACAAGAAAAACCTTCAAAAAGTCTGAAATATATTGGACATGATGAAAATGTAGTCATGCTAAGCTTACAATTTTTATTTTATTTTTTTTAATATGATTCAATCTAAGCATTTTAAATTGTAAGATTTACTAATAAATTGGGTTCTAAAAATTGTACCATGATTATCCAATTAGAAGTGCTAAGATCATAATCTCTATAGGTATTAACACATTTATTTCATAATACATTTCACATTGTCAAGATCTAAATAAATTATAAAAATTAACTAAATTATAACTTTTTTTTATCAACACTTACCAACCATTTAATATATATGGCCAAGCTACTTATTGATTATGAAAAGAATTAATGATATATGTTGGACATGATGAAAATGTAGTCATGCTAAGCTTACAAAAAAAAAAATCTAATTCAGTTTAAGCATTTTAAATTGTAAGATTTACTAATCAATTGGGTTCTTAAAATTATACCATGATTATCCAATTAGAAGTGCACTCCACTATGTAAGCACATAATCTCTATAGGCATTAACACATTTATTTCATAATACATCTCACATTACCAAGATTTAAATAAATTATAAAAATTAACTAAATTATAACTTCTTTTTTTTTATCAACATTTACCAACCATTTAATTTATATGGCTAAGCTAGTTATTGATTATGAAAAGAACTAATATATGATATATACATTTAAAAAAACATACAATAATATTTTTAACCATGGATATTCACCTCCACATTACGATGAATATTATTAGCTTGTAAATAGACTTTGTTACAATATTATGGGCCAATAACATGACTTGCTACCACATGCCCAAAAATTCATTACTCTTGTTCATATGACATGTTTTTTAATAAAAGAATTTAATTAAGAAATAAAAATGACATAGTTACATTTGAAGTAAATCTCAACCTTTGATTTATTGCTACTATTAAAAATATTTTAAAATAAAAAATTTAGAAACCCTTTTCCAAAATAAACATGCATATTAAAGTGAATATATTACACACTATTTTATGAAAGGAAGTAGTGGGTTTGTTGACTTTGAATAACTTGTGTAATTTTGGTAAGCAAATGGTTTGTTGAATTTTAAAAAGTAAATGCATAATTTTTATTTTTATTTAAATCATTTTCATGATTTTGAAATTTTAAAAACAAAAAATTGTAGTATAAACATTTTATCCATATTTTTATAATAAATATTTTATAAATAGGGGAGGCAAGAGGGGTGCTTTGTAGCCCCAATGAACAAGTTGAGAGAGAATATTCGTGGGGATTAGGAGTAGTCACCGATAACAAGGTCAAGCTATTTTCCTTGTGGAAAGGATTGAACCTTGCTCACACTCTTAGAATAAAGAAAATAAAAACTGTTGGGGATTCTCTATTGGCTATAAGAATGCTCACAATACCAAATGAACATTCTAATTAAAACATGTCCTTCATAGTTAAAAGAATAAATTATTCGATGGAAAAATTTGAGCCACATTCCTTTTTTCATGTTCTATGACATCTAAACAAGGTTGTTGATGAAATGACAAATCATGGAGTACTCTTTTGAGCAAGGAATTACGAGATCGATGGGAGAGATGAAGGCCAACTTCCAAAACCTTAATTGAATGTTGGTCACAGAAACATTAAATATTAGCATGGTTATCAATGATAAAGGGATGACACAGGGAAGATCATACAGAGGCAATGACAAGGGGGAAAGGACAGGAAAGGCTCAAGGCCTGACGTCCTACCTGGTCCCCGGGTTAACTCATCACAGTGCACAAGGAGACTATAACCCAATATGTGGATGTTGCAGGAATTCTGTCATATCAAAGAATTCTAAGCACTATGAACTGCATCAGAGATTCAATGGTGAGGAGGTCTCGTTACTCCACAAATTGGCTACAAAAATGGTTTGATAAATCCCTTGGACAAAATGCTTATTTTATGGGACTACAGGTCGAGGATCTTCATGAGATTATGGCACGAGAAGTTGAAACTAGCACGCAAGAGGGTTCTATTCTATTTAAGGACTTGTCGCCCTTTCCTCTGACATCCGTTGTCAAAGGCTTGGAACATAGAATTAATAGTTGTGTGATTTGGAGGAACATCGATATGGATGTGTCGGAAGGTCATGGAAGGAAACCTCTTGAGGAGGATCTAGAGCACTAGAAGAGGGCCACAAAATTATTGTTTAAGTTGGTAATGGGGATACTTGACCTTATCACTCGTCAAGTGGAGTTATTGAAGAAGGACCATTCTGCCAATGCCGAGAGAATTAATGCAAAGTTTGAGACTATGGTTAACGACATCATATTTGCAGAGGTAAAAGCGATTATTGTAGGACTACCAGAGGAGGTAGTGGCTCAGTTGCAGTAAGATGGAGGAGAATAAGACACAAGAGTGGGTCTGAGTAGGCGAGACAAGGATACCAATGAGGATATGTGGAAGACCAACCCTTGTTAATGTTCCTTTATGAATTATCATTATGTTTTGGTATTGGGACTATATTTTCATCTTTATGGTAGATTTCAGTGTTTTATTATAGTTTACAGGGCTAGTAGGGGAAATAAAATAGTATGATGGTTGTATTGGGATACATTGGAAGCACTTGTTAAGACTAAAGCAAGTTTTGATGTGATGATGTAGAAACGGTTTTGGTCGTGTAATCCATATTTTGAATATAAAGTACCCATTATCTTAAAATAATAATAATAATAAATAAATAAATAAATAATATAATTCTCTATAAAATGTATTTGTTATTTAATTTTTAAAAATAATATATGATAATTTATTAATTTATTCTTTTAATATTAATAAAAATAATAAATTTGTTAATGTTATAATTTTAAAGTATTTAAATATTAATTTAATTTTTTTGAGAACTTTACCCCAATATGATGATGGAACGTGTGCCCAAGGAGGCAGAGAAGGCCCATCCCCTAGGCATTAAAGAGGGGGTGACATGGTTAACCATCCCCATGCAATCATAAATGTTTATGATTTATGACAATGCAAAGTATTAAACTGGAAACTTACATGACCATTGCATCTTCCTAGTATTGCTAGATTTATCTTGCTATTTTCTGGAGACTTTGCTACAAAATCAAGATACTTGTAGGATATTCCCCCCCTTGCATCTAGAACTATGGTACACCTGTTAAGAAGGACCAAGCCCTCTTGTTTTTGCCTTCCATCTTTCATTCCTTATAGTTGGTTGGATACTCTACAAAATTCAAGCTTTTGTGGGGGCGCATGCAATTGGTATGAGCATCAATTAGTGGGAGGGTCAATATTAGGATTCCATTTAGGCCTTCTAAAATGCATCTACACTAGGCCTGCTGGTAAAATTGTTGACTCTGGATCCTCTTGCTGAAATTTCAATTATAGTATTAGGGTTTTCTTTTTTGGCCTGAGAAACTGGTCTCGTCCCCCTCAACATATACATCAACCTGTTGCTTCTTGTGGGGATATTACCTAGCTATTCTCCTGTATGAGGACACTTTGTTTCCTAATTTGGTTCCATATTCATCTATGTAGTCTCCCTGGCTCTTGTTTCTCTTGAATTCCTTTCCTTTGAAGTTTTTCTTCTTGTATTTGTTGCATAGCCCCCCCTCTACTCTTCATTCCCCTTCCCTTATATTATCTTTTGGGTGACCTCTAGCTAGGAGCTAGCCTCACCCTAGTTCCATGTCACAACAACACATGCACCAAAGGTATGGCTCTAGTGGTCGTGGTCCTACTAGCATGCCTCAAGCACATTCTTAGGCCTAGTTTGTGGTGGAATATTTCCATTTAACCACCCCCTCTAAAATTAAAGTTGAAATTAATTTACTCAAATCTCAAGTTGTTCACGACTAGAATGCCTATTATGACTTAGAGATTCAAACCAAAATCTTTTATTGGGACCCAAACCTTGACCATAGAAGGCATTGCAGAAACTAATACTTCCACTCCATCAATTTATATTGGAGGATGAAAACAATGTTGGGTCGTGTCATCAAGGAAAAAAAAGAGTCGCATAATGAAATTTTCGTTCATATCAACTATATCCAATGGGTCCAAGGGAATCTACGCTCTTGTCTCATCATCCTGGACACAAGGTTGGCACATAATGAGATGCATTTTCAATGTGGGAGGTAGTCCAACTACGGTGAGGCACATAGGATCTCACCCCTACTAATTCTTTTGAGGGATGATGAATGCCCAGGTTCAGTTTAATTTTAATTTTATAGCTTATGAATTTCATTTTACTGTTTCTTATGTTTTACAATTGTGATCTATCTATTACACCCAGCTGATATTTTGTAATCTCCATGTGAAATCTATAAAACGCTTTCATGGCCTAGTAATAGTTGTTAGAAAAATGGAAATTAATTATTTCTCTTGTGATGAAATTATCTTTTGATGTTCAGTTATTATTATTTATTCTTTCTTTTATCATCAAGAGTAATGCCACTAAACAAATAGAAGACAAAAGATGTAGGCATATGCCAAGGAAAATCCCCACTCTTTGGGGAAAACCCAGTCAAAATTCTTCCTTAAATAGTTTCAATATGAGACAACCACGACCCTTAGACTATAGGATTTCTCCATTAAGTCATCCCTTCACTATGTTAGAACCAAGATCTCGTTGCACCGAGATATCCCTTGCTTGCACTTGAAATGTCATCCTTCTTCCTCCTAAGGTCCAGCTTCACTGTGATCACCATATCACTGAGGCATCATATCTGAGATAACATCATTGCACTGAGAAATGTAGCACTAAGTATCAAGTATCATCATGACATAGCACTGAATATTCAGAATAGAGATAGTTTCACTAAAGAACACTGAGATCCACAAGAGTATGTTACTTGATCCAAAATCTTTTGTTTGAGATGTATAAAAGAATTAACATGTGAAAATTGTAGCTTTTAAACAAGAAACTTTAAAGGCATACGCGGAAAAAGAGAGAAGCAATTAACATCATGCATGAAGACACAAGAGTTGATATCAGAGTTCGTCCAGGAGGGACTACGTCTCCGGGCCCTGCTCTAATAGTGGGGAGGCCCTGCTTTCATTAAATGGAAAAATGAAAGTACAAGTACAAAATGAGGAATTACACCCTTATACCTGCCCAATCTGGAAATGGCCGAAAATTACAGACCTCTGATGACAAAATGGGCAGCACCGTTGGATTTGTGGCGTCGAGTAGTGCTGAATCCATATAAAACTTGCCCCAATCGGACAAAGTGAAAATCTGGCCCCTCTGGAAAAATGGCTCAGATCATGGTTCTGCCCCCTCCTGCACACTGCTCAAGGTTCCACTGCCTCGTTTTCCGTGCCCGCTCCTGTCCGTCCTTGGGCGCACAAATGAATGAAGGTTTATATAATGTAGCGTGGGCGGATTCTTCAAAGCCACCCTTAGCCGAATTGGTTGAGATCTGCATTTGTTGGGCGGAGGTCGGGTGGTCAAATCCCGACCCCGCCATAAAAAGGCCGACTATTTTAACGCGATTACATTTTTAAAAATCAGCATTGTTCATTTGAATGTTTTTAAATGAGTTGATGTGGATGTGGGGGAGCGGACCCATGTTGGGCGGCCCGCCCCCATATAAAAGGAGGATCATGTAAGGACGGTGGCAGTGGCACAAATGCCGCCAAGTATCATGTAGTCGGCTGCCATTTAATGGAAGATCGCGGGGTGGCGGGGCTGACCACCCACCCCCCAACAACACTTGTTTTTTAATATATATGGGTACGTGCGGATGGGGTGGCGGGGTTGGTGGCCCGCCACCCATATATATATATATATATATATATATATTTATTGTTATTAAAACAAAATGTCATTTTTTGAACCTTCGAATTTTTGACCGAAGGAGTGCATTTAACGGTCCCACAAATTCGCTCGGAATCTAGCTAGGTTGGTCGGAATCCGGTGGCCGGGTTTCAGCAAAATTGTTGCCTCCTTAGTCTGCCACATCACCAAGTCAACCTCTGAACTTTGACTGCTCCTAACTCCTTCATACGGACTCGGAATTGAGTGCCGTCTGCGCCGTTGGATTCATAATTTCGATATCTAGGAATCCGGTGGCCGGGTTTCAGCAAAATTGTTGCCTCCTTAGTCTGCCACATCATCAAGTCAACCTCTGAACTTTGACTGCTCCTAACTCCTTCATTCGGACTCGGAATTGAGTGCCGTCTGCGCCGTTGGATTCAGAATTTCGAGATCTACAACTTGAACTTGGTTCGAAGGATTTTCGAACACTTTGATTTTTGAGCCTTGTACTCAAGCCATTTGTACCTGTACCCGTTTAATCCACCTGGATCATTCCTCCCCACTAAAGAGCTTTTGGACCCCAAAAGCCTCATCAATCAACAGGCAAGTGAGGGAATTGCTCCCTCACCTTCTCCTTTTCAAGCCATTTAGCTTTACTTGGGTGCATCCCTTTGAAACCAACACGGAGATACTCCACATCTCCTCGTCGCGAAGTCCTGGTCCTTCGATCGAGAATGATGTCCTCTGGCAGTTCATCGAGATATTCTGGTGCAAAGTCATCCACTGTAGGAACTGATCCTACCTCCTCAGTGTCCATAATCAATGGGGGTTCATAAAGTTTAAGATTTTCAACATTCACAACTGAGTACATCTGCATGTATACCGGCAAGTCGAGTCGGAAAGCATTATTCCCAATCTTCTCCAATATGGTAAAGGGACCATACCGGATTGGTCGCAATTTCTTACCTTCTCCCTTCATTCGATCCTTGTTGATGTGGAACCACACTTTGTCGCCAACTTGAAATTGATGGTCAACTCGGTGCTTATCATGTCGGGCCTTATATCGGGCCTGACTCTTCTCCAACTACTCTTGCACTACTTGGTGAATCGTCTGAATCCGCTGAATGAACCGCTGTGCTTTATCCCTGTCATCATGCCCACTGGCATCTTCATCCCTTCCATAGATCATGTCGAAAGGGTCCTTTGGTAAGTAACCAAAGCATGTCTCAAAAGGTGAACGCTGCGTAGAGGAATGCACTGCTCGGTTGTAAGCGTGCTGCACATATGGAAGGTGTTCATCCCACAACTTGGGATGTTTGCTGCAATAGCCCTGCAACAAGTGTACCACGGTACGATTAACGACCTCTGTCTGTCCGTCAGTTTGTGGATGGAATGCCGTGCTTCTCTTCAACTTGGTATCCATCATGCGCCACAAGCTGGTCCAAAACTCTCCAAGGAAACGAGAGTCTCGATCTGACACAATCAACGTGGGCAACCCAAAGTGGACCCAAACATACTGAAAGAAAAGACAAGCAGTCTGCTCAGCAGTGACCTGCTTTTTACAAGGCATCAATATGCACATTTTGCTAAAGTGGTCGACGACAACATACAAATAGTCGTGACCCTTTCTTGACATAGGCAAACCTCCTACAAAATCCATCGACACACTTTCCCATGGACGACCCGGAATAGGGAGTGGTGTGTAGAGCCCGAGTTTTCTATTAGAGGGCTTTGAAACAAAACACATCACACATCCCTTTACAAAACGGGTTACAATGTTTTTCATATGGGGCCAAAAACAAAACCTTTGCAAATGACATAAGGTTTTTTCGACACCAAAGTGACCAGACACAAGAGAGGTATGCGCCTCTCGAATTACATGTACTCTTTCTGCTGTGGGTATGCACAATTTACCAAGGTGATACAACATCTTCCCCTGCAAATGATAGTTGTCCACCTATGAACCATGAGTTAGTTTTGCATAAACTTCTTTAAAGTCATCATCGTTAGTGTACTTTTCAACATAACTTTCAAAAGACAATGACGCATTATGCAAAATAATAGAAGCAACGATAGGAGGGCGAGAGAGCATGTCTGCTACTTTGTTACTAGTGCCCTTCTTATACTTTATTACCAGATGAAATTGCTGTAGGAACCCCATCCACCTGAAATGACGAGATTGTTGTAGCTTGGTTTGTGACTGAAGTTATTGCAAGGGCTGATGATCTGTATGGATGATGGTCTCCTTGCCAATCAGGTAGTGTTTCCACTTTTTCACACTTTGGACCAAGGCATACAATTCCTTGTCGTAAGTGGGGTAATTTATTACAGCCTAGGAGAACTTCTCCGAATGTTAACAAATCGGCTTCTTCTGCTGCAAAAGTACAGCTCCCATGGCGTACCCACTGGCATCGGTTTCGATCTCAAAAGGCTGCTGGAGATCGGGTAAAGCCAGGACTGGTGCGGTGCTGATTTTCTCTTTCAGTGCTTCGAAGGCCTTCTGTTGTTTTCCTCCCCACTGAAAGGCTTGTTTGATACTTGTCAGAGTGTGTAAGGGTGATGCAATAATGGAGAAGTTGGCAATGAACCTCCTCCAGTACTGTACTGCACCTAAAAAACTATGGACCTCTGTTACATTGGTGGGCTTAGGCCAATTTACAATCACCTCGACTTTTGAGGGGTCTATTTTTAATTGACCATTACCGACAATATGACCAAGGTAAACCAAAGAGGTTTTCCCAAACTCACACTTTGACAACTTTACATACAATTGTTCTTTCTTTAAAACATCAAGCACTTTGATTACATGGCATACATGTTCCTTCCAAGTCCTACTAAATACAAGAATATCATCTAAATACACAAGGACAAACTCATCAATGAAAGGCCTAAAAAGATCATTCATGACCCTCATGAATGTGGTTGGAGCATTGCAAAGTCCAAATGGCATCACCATCCATTCGAACAACCCCTATTTGGTCTTGAAGGCGGTTTTCCACACATCCTGCTCTGCAATTCTGACCTGGTGATAACCACTACGTAAATCCAATTTGGTGAAATAAACAACATTTTTTAATTGATCTAATAAATCATCAATGCGAGGGAGAGGGTATCGATTTTTCACCGTGATTTTGTTTAGTGCCCGATAATCCACGCACATCCTCCATGTGCCATCTTTCTTAGGCACTAACACGATCGGCGAGCCACAAGGAGAAGTACTTGGCCGAATGACCCCTTGGTTCAACAGTTCCTGTACCTGCTTTTTGATTTCCTCCATTTCGATGGATGACATCCGGTACATACCAATGTTTGGTAATGGAGCATCATGTTGCAAATGGATCTCATGTTGGATCCCTCGTTTTGGAGGCAAACCTTTGGGTTCCTGAAACAACTCACCATAGTTAGAAATAACATCACATAATTCCTGTTTATGAGCCGGATCACATCCCCCGAAAGCATCGGTTATTTCTTCATCCTTTGCTCTCACAACCATGAGCAAACACCCCTTGCTGGAATTCACCAGTCTCTTCATCTGTCCTGCACTTACAAGGCTGGCACTGACTTTGGTTTGATGAGCTCTTACAATGTATTCTACCCCATCTTTAGTGATTTGGTATTCATTTTCATGGCGAAAGAAAACTGCTTTCCTATCATAAAGATAGGGACTCCCCAACACAATGCCACAAATATCCAATGGTATTACATCCAATTCTACTTCATCTACCAGCTTAGAAGCAATAACAAATTTTACCTTACACTGCTTGGTTACATTTAGTTTTACTTTATCATGTATCCATCCAAGCGGATAAGGTTTTGGATGAGGCTTAACTTCTAAGCCTAACTTTTTAACCAAGGATTCTGAAATAAGGTTTGCTTGAGAGCCTGAATCAAATAGAGTTTCTAATTTTGCATGGTTTATAACAACTCTAATATGAAACAACTCAATTCTCTTACGTTCATTAGAAAGAGGCTCATTTGATGAACTAGTGCTTTCATGTGATTCAGAATCATGAAGAGAATGAGTACCTTTTGCCCCTGCTGCTGTGATCAATGCCTCAACGCCTGAGTCGGATCCAAGGTCCTACTGTGCGGTTGCTACCGTCTTCTGCTTACCCTTTCCTCCATATCTCTTCGGCTTCTTTTCTGGATAAAGTTTCCAACAATGATCGTCGTCATGGCCTTCCTTTTTGCAGTGAGTGCAATAAGGCTTTTCTCCTTCATCCTTCTTTGTTGATGCCGTCTTCTTTTCCTTTCCCTTTCCTTTCCCTTTGAATTTTCCATTTGAAGGTTTGGAAAGCGGTTTCTTTGAATGATCGTCCTTATCATTTCTACCCCTGTTCTCAAGATGAATGGCCTTCACACTGGCCGAGTCAATGGTAGTAGGTTCAAACATTAACAATGAATGTCTAATGTAACTATGCAATGAACCAATGTACTTAGTTACAACTTCAGGAGAATCTAAAGAGATGCCTAAACTTAATGCCTGTTTTCGAAATTCTTCAGTAAAGGTTTGCACATTTTGTCCTTTACCTTGCCTTAGGTACTGCCACTCCATTAAGGCTTTCTGCTTGTAACCTAAGGGATAGAATTGATTTTTAATTGCAGTAATAAAATCTGACCAGGAAGAAAGAAGGTTACCCAAGTTACTACTGCTTCGAAGTTTGCTCTCCCACCAGATGAGAGCTGTGCCACTCAATCGAAGAGAAGCCAATTGGATTTTCGCCTCATCCTCCATAATCTGCTGGATCCTGCAATAGAGTTCAAGTTGCCTAATCCAATTGTTAAGCTTCTCAGCATTACTTTCACCATTATATACCGGTAGATCAAACTTAACATCTAACTTAAAGAAAGGCTTGTTAGATGCATTTCTAGAATTTTTATTATGATGGTTAGAAGAGGAGGAAGGACTTTCATTTCCTGAAGGGGGTGGATTTCCTCCACCATCTCCATGCGCTGAACCTTGCCCTTCTAAAGAATGATCTCCTGTTTTCTCTAACCTTTCAAGTCTAGAGAATAGTCTCTCTACTCGATCTGCCATGGTATAAAAAGTTTTGCGGAAATTGAGCTCCTCTTCATTCCGATCTTCGTCTCCCATGTTCCTTCTCTGACGTGCACGTCCTGCTTCGAGATCAAAAGCCTGTAGCGTCCCTTCACCTCTTCTTAGCCTGCTTCTTGTTAGCATACAAACATGTAATTCACATCTACAAACACTCGCTCCGATACCACTTGATCCAAAATCTTTTGTTTGAGATGCATAAAAGAATTAACATGTGAAAATTGTAGCTTTTAAACAAGAAACTTTAAAGGCATAAGCGGAAAAAAGAGAGAAGCAATTAACATCATGCACGAAGATACAAGAGTTGATATCGGAGTTCGTCCAGGAGGGACTATGTCTCCGGGCCCTGCTCTAATAGTGGGGAGGCCCTGCTTTCATTAAATGGCAAAATGAAAGTACAAGTACAAAATGAGGAATTACACCCTTATACCTGCCCAATCTGGAAATGGCCGAAAATTGCAGACCTCTGCTGACAAAATGGGCAGCACCGTTGGATTTGTGGCGTCGAGTAGTGTTGAATCCATATAAAACTTGCCCCAATCGGACAAAGTGAAAATCTGGCCCCTCTGGAAAAATGGCTCAGATCATGGTTCCGCCCCCCTCCTGCACACTGCTCAAGGTTCCACTGCCTCGTTTTCCGTGCCCGCTCCTGTCCGTCCTTGGGCGCACAAATGAACGAAAGTTTATATAATAAAGTGTGGGCGGCAGTCACAAGGCGCTCCGTAGCTGAATTGGTTGGTGAT